>CM042151.1:56658431-56698431 GCA_023376005.1 Doryteuthis pealeii | reverse complement strand
TTGCACATTAGCCACTACACCATTTTTAGGAGGACCAAAAAAGCAAAGCAATATTCTTCCTAGTGTTTTATTTTCTGGCAGCTTTTTTTTATATTCTTTGATTTACCAGAAACAAAATTCCCATCCCTGACAATTCTTGGAATATACGGAGACATAAGATTTTATGCCAAATAAGTTGCGAACACTAAGAATTCTTCAGTCTCTATTTTTGAGAAAAAAAAAAAAAACAAATACCAAATATTCAGTTTAATGAGAGAAAGACTGGAAAGATGTGTCTGATATACAAAAAAAGAATTCTATTAGTCCAAGATTTTTGGTGAAACAAAACAAACATAAAATAAGAAAGGACTTTAGAGTTAAAGTTGTTATGTTTTTTCATACAATAAAATACGGGACACTGAAAGATTATGCAAACCAGGCTGTTGGAAAATTAACAAGGTTTTATTTAACACAGGGTAGAGAATCTTTCTACCCTAAAAGTGACATAACTAGCTCACATGTGTGGTGCGCTGTGTCCACTCAGTACGAACCCCAATCCAAAAGTGTCATGGCGGAACCCCACTTTGGTTCCCATTAGCCCCCTACTGATCAAGGGGAGCAACTCTTTTTTTCATTAGGTCTGAACCTAATAGAATTCCTCTCCCTTTATTTTTTGTCTGTAACTAAAACAGTAAAAGTCTAAAAGAAAAAAATGTGAAAATTTTCTCTCAAGGGATTCATTCACAGGTTCAAACTTCTGCTATAAGATCCGGCAGTATTTGTGCATTCATTTATTTATTTATTTTTTTTTTTTTCTTGTCTGCAAAACCCTAGATCGATGAAATAGTAAAACCACACCTCCCAGAACATATATATATATTTAAAGACGATCCCAGTATCAATGATAACTGAATCATAGGCCAAGGGCAAAAATGTTAAAGTGATCAGTGCCATAAAATTTGGTTCAATTAAAACATGTATTAATGTTATTTGCATGGGATATTAAAGCAATGGATTCCCACAGGGAAACTGAATTAATCCAATTCACTGAGTAAATTTAGCTTAATGCTATTTTATATGAGACATTGAAACTAAATTAATACAATTTTGTATAGAACAATAAATCAATGGTATCATAACTTTAATAACACTCTAATATGGAAGCCTTATGTAGTATAGTGTTGAAACATGGGAAACCAAAATAGATCATGCTGAAGCTGATAGATAAAAATTTTCCTGGACAATTAAAAGAAATTTTCATGATAAAAGTACTACAATAAAAGTAAGAATACAATGTTTTATTCAAATTTAGCTAATTTGCATATTTCACTTACAAAATAGCCAATTAAAAAAAAAGTAAACCTCATATTAAAAAAATTAAATTTGAATTGAATAATTATATCTTATTATTTCTTCACTTGTTTTTTCTTTATTTCTTTTTTATTTCTAAAAGAGTCTCTGTCTCTGTCCTCTGTCTCTCTCTCAGTGTCTTTCTTTCATTTTTTCTCTTTCTTTCTTCCTTTCTTTTTTCTTTCTTTATGTCTTTCAACACCTTTTTCTCTTGTCTTTCTTTCTTTTTCTTTCTCCATTCTATTATTTTACTCTCTTGTTTTTCTTTCTTTCAGTTCTTCCTTTCTTTTTCTTTCTTTCCTTCTTTCTTTCTTTCTTTCTTTCTTTCTTTCTTAGCATCTTTTTTTTCTTGTCTTTTTTCCTTTCTTTTCTTTTTCTATTGTTTTTCTTTCTTGTCTTTCTTCTTTATCTTTCTTTCCTTCTTTCTTTCTTCTTTCTTTCTTTGAACAACTTTTTCTCTTACCTTTCATTCCTTTCTTTTTCTTTCTTTTGTTTTTTCTTTCTTTCTTTCTTTCTTCTTCTGTGATTCTTTACATTTTATGTGATTACCAAGATTATTATGATAATATTATTGATTGGTCTAAATAAACAATTTATCAGTGAAATATAAATTACTATGTTCAGAGCAACCATAATATTGAACCACAGGCCAAGAGTAAAGATAAAACCAACTGTGTTTAATTAATTTAGTTTAATTAAAAGTAAACTAAATTAATACAATTTTGTATGAAACAATAAATTACTATCATAACATTTTAATATGGAATTTAGCTTAATGCTATTCTATATGAAACATCATTGAAACTAAATTAATACAAATTAATAAATAAATGGTCTCATAACTTTAATAACACCTTAATATGGAAGCCTTATGTAATATAGTGTTGAATCATGGAAACTATTTTAACTTCTTTGTATCCCTGAAAACTATAGCTGTAGACAACCCAATCTGCAAAGAAAATAAGTATCAATACAAATTAATAAATCAATGGAGAAAAAGACTTAGAAAGTAAGAAAAACTTAGGAAGATTGACTTACCAAGTTTGGTTTATCGATGAACAAAAGGGGCTATGATTGAAGTCTACAAATATACCCATGGATTTTATTCAACGAACTTTGATCTACTAAACATTGCTCAAATATGAATACCAGGGTCATGAATTAAACCTTTTAAAAAAATTTGTAAAGCAAATGCAAGACAAAATTATTTTAGTAACAGAGTGGTGAATACATGGAATAAACTACCATCATCAATAGTGAATGTCCCATCTCTAAACTCCTTTAAGGCAATGTTAGATAATCTATGGAAATATAAAATGAATATTCATTAAGATGAATGTTTATAAGGAACAGCTGACAGATCTCAGACCTAATATACTAGCTGAAAATATATTATTATTATTATTATTACTAGCAAATATATGCACCCCCCGGGTGCAAGTATTTAAGTTTTAATGTAATAAAATATTGTATTAAATTAGAAAGGCTAATGAAACTAAATAAGAATACAGATAAAAAGATTTGAAACAGAGGGAGTATAATAAAAGATTTGAAACAGAGGGAGTATAATAACAAATGGAACAACTGAAACTTACTCTTTCATCACTCTCGTCTTTCATTGTTATTTTTTCGAATTTAAGTATTTAGTTAAAATAGGAAGTGAAGATAAAATGACAGTTATTTTATCTTGTTAATGGATTTCATTTTAAGATTCATTAAAGAGATTTTTGCTTATATTCATTAAAATAAAAACCAAACAGTTAGAAATCAATAATACTAAGCATATATTTATTAAATTCGATTTTTTTAATATTAATATGCAAATTAGCCTTTGCGTTCACATTGTAAAAGCGCTATTTTGTTGTATATATAAATATAATTGCATGTTGTTAGTATGTAGACATAGTTAACAGTATTAATAAGGTATGACAATTTTACTAATAATTGAGGTTTAGATAAAAATAAAATCATGGAGAATGTGATGTCAATAACTAAGAGAATTGTGACTTGAGTAGGAATATAGTTTCGGTTACAGACGGAAAAGCACACAATCTCCATTATAATAAGATTATAATTATTATTATTATTATTATTATTTTATTGTATTATAACTTTAATAATAACCTAATATTGAAGCCTTATGTAGTATAGTGTTGAATCATGGAAACTGTAGTTGTAGACAACCCAATCTGCAAAGACAAGAAATATCAGTTTTATTTGTTATATGAGAAAATAGGGGATATTTCAGAAAGTGTACAACCAACTTTTAGACAACTTATATCTAAATTATTTTAACGTCTTTGTAGCCCTGAAAACTGTAGCTGTAGACATCCCAATCTGCAAAAGACAAGAAATATCAGTTTTATTTGTTATATGATAAAATAGGGGATATTTCAGAAAGTGTGCAACCAACTTTTAGAACAACTTATGTCTAAATTATTTTAACATCTTTGTAGCCCTGAAAACTGTAGCTGTAGACAACCCAATCAGTAAAGATGGCTTTCTAAGAGAAAATACTCAAAAATATATCTTGGAGAATTTTGGCAGTTAATAAAGATGTCTGGACTGAGCTCTTTTGATCCTGTCCACCCGGCAGTCTTGTGAGATTTATCAATCAAATGCAATATTGTTGATTAGTTGTGAAGTGTAGATTGGGGGAAATTTTGCATTAACTTCATCTCTTATACATTTGTAAGATTTACATATGAAATCTACGTTCATCGCTGGGAAACAGCACAGCTGATACAACACAAAAGGAGAAGATGCTTGAATGAAGTACATGATGCAATCATTTCAACTGCTAAATACTGTTGTCTTTGAGTAGAGTGTTAGCGTGTGACTGATATTATAATGTGAAGATTATGTCCACATAAAAGTCTACTCTTTTATACTTGGGGTTGCATCCTCGATTGGTTGGTTGGTTGGTTGGTTGGTTGGTTGATGGTCATTGGTTGTTGGTTGTTGATTGTTTTTGGTTGTTGGATGATTGGTGGGTTATTGTTTATTGGCTGTTGTTAGTTGGTTGTTGATTGGTTTTTTGTTGTTGTTGGTTGGTTGATTAATTAGTTGGTTGGTTGGTTGGTTGGTTGTTGTTTGGTTTTTGGTTGTTTATGGTTGTTTTTTGTTATTGGTTGGTTGACTGATTAGTTGTTAGTTGTTGGTTGGTTGTTGTTTGGTTTTTGGTTGTTGATTGGTTGTTTTTTGTTGTTGGTTGGTTGACTGATTAGTTGTTAGTTGGTTGGTTGGTTGTTGTTTGGTTTTTGGTTGTTGATTGGTTGTTTTTTGTTGTTGGTCCTCGATTGGTTGCATCCTTGATTATTGGTTGTAGGTTGTTAATTGTTTTTGGTCATTGGATAGTTGGTTGTTTGTTGCTTGATGTTTGTTGACTGGTTGTTTTTGGTTGTTGGTTTGTTGGTTGCTTGATTGATTAGTTGTTGGTTGGTTTGGTTGGTTGCTGATTGTTGGTTTGTTGGTCAGTTGTTTTTGGTTTGCTGGTCATTGGTTGTTTGTCATTGGATGGTTGCTTTCAGCTGTTTGTTGGTCGGTTGGTTGGTTGGTTGTTCGGTGGTTGGTTGTTGTTCGGTGGTTGGTTGTTAGCTGGTTGTTGATTGTAGGTGGGTTGTTTTTTGGTTGTTGGATGTTGGATTGTTGGTTGTTGGTCGTTGCTCTTTGGTTGTTAGTTGGTTGTTGTTTGGTTTTTGGTTGTTGATTGGTTTTATGGCCATTGGTTGTTGGTTGTAGGCTGGTTGTTTTTGATTTGTTGGTCATTGGTTGTTGGTTGTTGGATGGTTGTTGATTGGTTGTTATTAGTTGGTTGTTGGTTGGTTTGTTGTTGGTCACTGGTTGTCGGTTGTAGGTTGGTTGTTTTTTGGTTGTTGGCTGTTGTTTTGTTGGTTGGTTGGTTGGTTATGGGTTGTTAATTAGTTGTTAGTTGTTGGGTGGTTGTTTGTCATTGGTTGGTCATTGGTTGTTGATTGATTGGTTGGTTTTGCAGCATGGCAATCTTTGTTGGGTTATTTAACATCAAATATATTTTGACAATTTGGTCTACAATTATACTTTGTACTTAGTTACAATACCAATGTTTTAAATTCAAATTTGACCAATTCTAATGATCAGGTGACATAAGAAAGAGAGAGGATATCTCAAAGTAGATTTGACTATCAAGAATATAGTCCTTTTGGTTTGAATTCAGAGTTTTTCTTTCTCTTAGACCGGTTGCCATACCAAGGCTAGAGAGCCTAGTCTGCTCTACTATTTACCCATAGCTGGAGGGAGAATAGTTGAATTCACACCTTTCCCAAGGATATTAGTGCTATGTGAAATGTAAAGAACCTGATCCAGGATGACAATCCTTGTTGGATTATTTCATGCCAAAGTCTGTTCAACATTTATGGTCCTTACTCATATAATTATTGATCATATACCGTATAAAAATATATCTTCATAATCATTTTAAACAGGTAAATACTTACAGTCTGCGACACTAGTCAGATCTGTTTTATGTTTTATTCAAAAAGTTTTTACTGCTAGTTTAAACCAATTTTATTGTTGAATATAGCTTATTAAAACTTTTCTTTTGCACATAAAATATATTTTTCTTTCCCTCCACTCATCAAAGCTATATTTTTCTCCATGAGCCAGGACTGAAAAACAGACTTGAAAGAGACTCGTCTGACTTTAATGGAGGAATTACTATTGATTGGCTTAAAAGATAGAGAAGTAATCAAATACCAACATAAAAGAGACCCAGTCTCTACTGTATATTTAAAATTGATAACCTTTGTTCTTCTTTAAAGAATTACTTATATCTGTTAAAAATATTTCATACCTATCTAAACCTGAAAACCTATGAAATAGCAGATGTGGTCACTACTAGAATAGGCCCAGTCCTAATTAGTGATCATCCTCGACACATTAAATATTTGTTGTGCTTTTTGTAAAAGATATAATGTGTGAAAAAACATGTACTTCTTTATCTCTCAATGACATCAAAATATTGAGTTAAAAAAATGGTGTTGTCGACTGTTAGTTGCAATAACAATGTTTTAATAGCCGCTGTATTAATGTAGTTCACAGTCATTTTAAACCCTTCATGTTTAGTTGCAATATGTAGTTCACAGTCATTTTAAACAGTTAAACACTTCATATTTATTTGCAATATGTAGTTCACAGTCATTTTAAATAGTTAAACACTTCATGTTTAGTTGCAATATGTATTTCACAGTCATTTTAAACAGTTAAACACTTCATGTTTAGTTGCAATATCAATGATTTAAGAGCCGTTGTATTAATGTAGTTCACAGTCATTTTAAACATTATCTCGTCGGGGCGGCCTAATGTCGGTATCAGCCAATCAGCAAGGGAGTCTATCACCTTTTCACTAGCGCTAGACCAAGAAGATTGTTTTTGCATCTGAGGTGGAGTGCCACAACTACCATCAGCTCCTTACTTTACTGCACAGATCCCTGTGCTACTCATAATGCTGAGTTAGCAATGACCGGAATCGAACTAGTGATTTCTAGCTGAACGCTCTACCGACTGAGCTAACCCAGCCCAGGACATCTATTTGACCCATAAGCAGGTCCCTAACAGTTAAAATCCCCCTTTGGACCAGAATGAACCTGGGAGTAATGGCAATGAAGGAATGATTCCACACAACCTAGAGTTTCAGAACTAGTCTCACCACAGATGCAGCTTTGTGTCATAATAAGGATAGCCCTTTTTTGAGGAGAGGTCTTACCCCTCTGCAGAAGATGTAGTCAGTATATTCTGAGTCCTGCTGATAGTATCAAGAATGGATTTGTCAAAATGTTGTGTTAATAAAATTAAGAAACAGAAAAAGAGGCCTGATTATCTATGTGGTTGCTGGTATTAAGGCTAACATAAAAAAATGAGATTATTTCTGTTGTTTTGTGCTTTGTCTTTATTCTTTCTATTTTGAAAAAAAATCAATTATATATATATATATATTATATATATATATATATGGGAGTAAATATGGAAATAAATCCGACAATATTAAGAAATTTGAAAAACAAAGTTTTCCAAAAATGAGATGAATTTATTTATCGACGCTTAAAAGTTTCAGTTTCTTTAAACCTTCATCAGGATGTATTATGGGGTAAAGAAATTGATGGATGTTTTATAGATGAGAGGAGATAAAATTTTATAAAGATTTTTTTAATCTCCTGTCATCTATAAAACATCCATCAATTTCTTCACCCCATAATACATCCTGATGAAGGTTTAAAGAAACCGAAATGTTTAAGCGTCGATAAATAAATTCATCTTATTTTTGGAACACTTGTTTTTTCAAATTTCTTAATATATATATTATATATATATATATGTGTGTGTGTGTGTGTGTGTGTGTGTGTGTCTAGAAAAGTAGACAAACACGGGATGTTGTACTGGATGGATGTCTATTATAGGTAGTGATGTTAACATTATAACATTTTGGTCTATCAGACCTTCTTCAAAACGTGGACAGGGTTCTTGTATTGAAGGATTCTATAAGAGAACTGAATCCTTCAATACAAGAACTCAGTCCATGTTTTGAAGACAATCTGAAAGACCGAAAGTTATAATGTTGACATCACTACCTATAATAGACATCCATCTAGCACAACATCCTGTGTTTGTCTACTTTTCTCCACATACTGTCAGATTGACTTCCTCCTTTTACTCCCATATATATATATATATATAATATATATATATACAAAAAATTCCATTTTTGGAATTAAGAATTTTTTTTACCATTTATAGGAATTAAGAGTGTTTTTTATCTGCTTCTATAGAATAGCCCATCCATTTTGGTTATTATTCATTTTTAGACTCTTTTAAAAGCTAGTACTACTGTATGGTTGCACCTATTGGACTTTATCAAAACATCTGCAACAAAAAGCCAGATTGGAACTTCATAAGGATACTAAATGCTGTTTAAAACAAATCCTCGAAGCGTCAACATACAAAACATCAGTTGTATTGCAAGTTACCTCACATCTGAGAAACCATCCGAGTAAAACAAACAAAACATTCTGGGCACTGCTGATGAAGTAAGGGTGAATTCATAAGCTATATACTCCCATGAACTCCTACACATGGACACACCAGCGTTGGCCCACTCACCACATAACATTCTTGTATAGTTACCATCTAGCGATAGTGTTTGTGTTAAAGTCCAATTAAAGAATTTACTTGAAAGATATTCGATACTTTCTAGATTTATAAAGTATTTTCTATGTTATGATTTTTGTTGTATGGTAAGTTACCTCACATCTCAGAAACTACCCAAGTAAGACAAGCAAGACATGCTGGAAACTGCTGATGAAGTAAGGACAAATTTATAAGCAACATTTACCTATGGACTCCTACACATGGACACACCAGTGTTAGCCAACTCACAGCACACAACATTCTTGTATAGTTTCCATCTAGCATTTTCTTCAGGTGTTTGTGTTAAAATCCAAGTGGTACAACCATACAGTAGTACTGACTCTAGAAATGAAAGGAAGTTGACAACAAATTGTACAAATAATCAGATAACTCCATTTGAGTATTATTAACAATTCGCAACACCATTGAGAACTATTTATTGTTTCACTTGTCAGAACTATTTGAAAGGAGGTTTAATAATTTGTATTATTTATCTATTTTTCTGTTGTCCTCATATTTATTGTTATATACACAATGTTTTGGCTGATGTACCCTCCAGCCTTCTTCAGGTGTTTCTTGTTGGACTCAGTAACCTCGATGAATTTGGGAACCTTATGGTACATATTTAATCCATTGGGGTAGATTGTTCTCAATTCTGACTACAGAAGAAAATAACATAGAATACTTAACATAGCTTAATAATTGTACTTTGTCATGTTTAATGGTATGAGAACAGCCTAATCCAATGGATTAAAGGTTCAAAGTTTTATGAAGGCTCTTGATAACAACATAAAGGCTTAACAAGAAATACGCCCTGAAAGTTCTTCTGACCACATCATCAATGATGTAATCCCTAGATCATTAGGCATTTCGGGTCTTTCAACATCATAAACTTCACCTGGGTGACTCAGCTAGTGTTGATCAACCACCAGCTAGTGGTCAGCTTCCAAGTTGTTTTCTGAATGTTTGAGATGAGGCTTGATAATTTGTATTATTTGTATTATTTGGGCTATTGTCCTCATCTTTATTGTTATCTGTGCAGATAGCAATAAAGATGAGGACAATAGTCTGAATAATACAAATAATACAAAGTTTATGCATATAATAATCCAATAATACAAATTATACAAAGTTTCCTGAGTTCAACGCAAAACACCTGAAGAAGGGCAAAGGGCACATCAGCCAAAACATTTTGTATATAACAATAAAGATGAGGACAACCATTTGAAAAATCTAAGTGATAAAACTTCCATTCAGTTATCAGACCAAGTAACCAATAAGCACCCCAAATCATCAACTTAATGAAAGATTCATATTTTAATGCATCACCATTAACTTCCGTTTCAAAATTTTTGTAAACAAATGATTTTAATCAGAAGTTTATGGAGTTGTTGAACTCAGAATAAATTAAATAGATAGATGGTTGGTACCATCAAATTAAACTTCAATAGCAAAATCTTTTTTTAAATAAATACTTTTTAATCAGAAATTAATGAATATTTTTCAACACTTACGATGATTTAAAAAACAACAAAAGACTTTTTATACTAAAATAGTTTTTACTTAATCAGAAGAAAAATGCAATTATGTTTATTTAAATAAAAATACAGTTTTTATTTACAAAATATTTTTATGCTTATTTAAATAAAAGGATGTAGTTCAGAAATAGTATCACGCAATTTGTAAAATTTGTTTTTGTCAGATGCAATATAATTGCAAAAATCGTCTGTTCATTTATTTTAAAATATTTGAAAGCGAAATTTACCGGGGATGAGTTAAAATATGAACCTTTTCATTAAGTTGATGATTTGGGGTGCTTATAGGTTACTTGGTCCGAACATTCTATACAGGATGTGCTTCAAATGTAATGATAAAAGGTGTGTGAGGGCCAAGTGGCTAAAAGGTACATTATGAAATTCATGGTGATTTGATTTTGTGTATTGTTATGCCTAATTCATTTTTTAAAATAATTTTTTGAATGTCTATGATTTTTTTTTCTTTTCTTTTTTTGCAGATCCATTCGCATCCCACTTTAAATCACCCTCATCACTAATTGACCCAAACATAATAAAAAAACCTAGACAACAACAACAACAACAACAACTACAACAACAACAAACTTACTTCTACACAGGAGATACAAGCGGTATCTTCTCTTCATCCTTATGCAAACCGAACATAGGCCACATCCCTGACTGTAGTCAGTGGATTGATTTGAAGCCTCCCGCTGTGAACAATGGCAGAACTGGGCAGAACTGGAAAACAGAGAACCTGAGTTCGATCGCTGACTCTCGTCAACTGCCCAGTGTACCACAAGTACTTTACTGAAGCTTTTAACTGAGTCAGGCATTACACAAACATATCTACGCGCACCAATACGCAGATGAACACATGTACATAAGTTATATATATATATATATATACAAATAAAACGAAAAAAAAGTGACGTTTTTCTCTGTGCTGGCTGTTATCGAAAACAAGTGTCAATTGCAAATAACAGATATATGAACAACTTATATGTATATACAATACACATACCTATATACAGTATCACCTATAAATAAGTACACCCTTGAAAAAAAGAAGATTTCTCCTAATTTAAAGGTACCAGAAATTTATTATTTCTAGTAGAACATTATACAATTAGAATGGATTTAATTAGGTATTATTAGTACCAAACTCTGCAGCATTGAAACTTCCTAGTCAAAAATATGAATATGTAACTGTCCAAAAATATGTACATATTTCATATATATATATACATACATATATATAATAAAAGTAATTGGTAATTTGCTTGAAGCATTGTTAAGTATGTTATAATATATTAATGATTTGAAGGCAATTACAATGTGTATAAAAAATAAAAACAAAAAGATGTTATTTTTGTCTTATCGATTTACTTTGAAATCAATAAGACAAAAATAACATCTTTTTGTTTTTAGTTTTTATACGCATTGTAATTGCCTTCAAATCATTAGTATATCATAACATACATATATATGTATATATATATGTAATATATATATATATACATATGAGGTAAAATATAAGGAATGAAAGAACAAAACTCAGACAAAAATGTGTAGTATATTTCGCTGGAGCATGGACTCGGCTTCTTCAGCTTTTTTTCTTATTCAATGAAAGCTGAAGAAGCCGAGTTCAAAACTCCAGCGAAATATACTACATATTTTTGTCTGAGTTTTGTTCTTTCATTCCTTATATTTTACCTCATTCTGTCAGATTCATTCCAACCCCCTTTTCCTCATATATACATATATATACATATTTGTCCAGGTATATATATATTCAGGCAATTTTATTTTTGGTTATAGAGTTTCACTACTGTAGAGTTTGGTAATAAAAATATCTAATAATGTCCATTTTTATTACACTGAAACTCTTTAATAAAGATATGAAGATGGGCCTGTCAAAAATGACACTTTATATATATATAATATATATATATATATTATATATATATATAATTTCATATTTGGTTATATAGGTGTGGCAATTTTATTTTTGCTTATAGTGTCTCACTGCTGTAGAAGTTGGTAATAAAAAATAACTAATAATGTCCATTTTCATTATATTGAAACTCTTTAAGGAAAAATATGACTATGGAACAGTCCAAATATAAGAACACCTCTCTATGCAATTTTATATTTGGTCACAATGGCTTTGCAATTTTATTTTTGGTTTAAGTATTCTCACTACTGCAGAGTTTAGTATTAGATAATACCTAATAATGTCCATTTTCATTTCATTGAACTCTTTAATGAAAAATATGAATATGAAGCAGTCCAAAAATAATACAATTTTATATTAGGTAACATAGGTTTTGAAATTTAATTTTTGGGTGAATTATTTTCACTGCAGTAGAGTTTGGTAGTAAATAACAACTAATGATATCCATTCTGATTGTATAATGTTCTTATAGAAATAATAAAACCCTGGTATCTTGGTTTAGAAGAAAATTAACATTTTATTAAAAAGAAAAAAAAACATGTTGGGTGCACTTGTTTACGGCCGATAAAAAAAAATCTATTGGGAGACGGTCGTTGACAATATTTTGGAACATTCATTGCTTTTTTTTTTTTTTTTCATTATGTGAGTGTGTGTTTTTTTTTTTTTTTTTTTTTTATCTCATCCTCTTCATTTCCATTTGATGTACATCTTTTTATTTCTGCTTTTCTTTTTTATTATACAGATATAAAGAGACATTTTAAACTGTGCGTTATTTCTCTGTCTTTTTACTCTGTTGGGCTTAGGATGTCAAGGGACATACACATAATGTTATTGTCAACACTATCTACTTTACATATCATCATCATTATTATCATCAATATTATAATCATTATATATATATATATATATATATATATATATAGAGGTTCTTCACGGAACAAATGGACATGCTACTACTAACACACTTGTCTACCCGGATTTTAATAGCATGTTAAACCCTCAAAAACACTTCAATTTTTATAGTTCTTCTATAATTCTCCCTTTCAAAAAATCTACAAACAATTTCTTCAAATAAGAAATTTTCGCCTGACATTGACCCAAGGTCAAAACTAGTTGAGAATAAACAACATACAAGAAATATTCCTGATTGTCTTATTACTTTTTGTTCATACTATATATATATATACATATATATATATATATATATATATATATGAGGTGAGGTAAAAGGTAAAGTGAACAAAAATAATGACTCAAACAAGTCCAAGTAGGAGAGAAATATTTCGTCCTTCTGACGCGAAGAACATCATCAGTCTGACTTTATTCAAAGCAAAATATGTACATTTGTGTTTATAGAAGAGAAAGTGAGTTACTGATGGAATTGAGGGGTAGGGAGGTTAGGGAGGATTTGATTGAAATGAGAATAACATCATATAAAGTGGAAGGGGAGTTCAGAGGATGGTGATTTATGTGGGAAACAAACCTCCTCTTCTCATCTTCCATACCCCTCTACCCTAACCTCCCTACCCCTCAATTCCACCACTAACTCACTTTCTCTTCTATAAACACAAATTTATGTATTTTGCTTTGAATAAAGTCAGGCTGATGATGTTCTTCGCATCAGAAGGACAAAATATTTCTCTCCTACTTGGACATGTTTGAGTCATTATTTTTGTTCACTTTACCTTTTATCTCACCTCATACAGTCGGATTTTACTCCAGCCCTCCGATCTTCATATATATATATATATATGGTAAAAGAATAGAGGGAACATGTGGGCAAAAGAGCAACTCAAACAAGTAGATATTGGAGATATATTTTGTCGTGCACTGAGCATGATTTCTTCAGTTGTTTTTGAATTCAGTTGTTTATTTTGAAGTTGTGCTCAATGCACGACAAATTATATCTCCTATATCTACTTGTTTGAGTTGCTCTTTTGTCCACATTTTCCCTCTATTCTTTTACCACATTCTGTGGATCTATTCCAATCCTCCTACCCTCATATATATATATATATATATATATGTATAAAGTGACTTATACTGTCAGGAGAAATTTTAATGGCCCAGTCATCTACAGTGAATGGATTGATAAATATGGTGAAAGGTAAAGACCTATGTGTTAAAGGTATTAGATATCAGGTAAAAGGACCAGATACCAGGTAAAAGGTAGATGGTACCTGGTAAAAAGAAAATGACAATAGGTAAGTTATAATAGATAATAGGTAATTATCATTATATATATATATATATATATATATATATATGAGTAAAGAGTAGGGAAATGAATCCAACGGTAAATGTATAGATGAAAGGGTATGAAAACACACAATGTTGTTAAAATGAATATATTTTTATATCATTTTCATTGCTAATATTAACAATATTAACAATATTTTTTTATAAATCCTTAACTTTGGTAATCTAGTAGAAACAAGTGCTTTCAATGTGGCTTGACCATAAGTTATTAATGATAAAAAATTATGATTATTGTAATTCAATGTATTGCAGGTTTATATATATATATATATATATATATATATATATATATATATATATATGGGGAAAATGGGATTGGAATGAATCCTACAGAATGAGGTAAAATAAGGAATGAAAGAACAAAAATCAGACAAAAATGTGTAGTATATTTCGCTGAAACATTGAGTTCCACTTCCTCAAGCTTTTATTGAATCATTAGGATCATACAAGTGTTTTATAAAAGGGGGAACTCCCCCTCCCCTATCTGATGTCCTCACCATTCATTTTTTCTACCTACTCCTTTCCCTTCTATCTCTTACCTTATCTCCCCAAAGATGTCTCCTATAACCAATCAAATTCTTTCACTCACCACAAAACTTACCCACCTACCTACTTCCTCCTTCTATGAAACACTTGTATGATCCTAATGATTCAATAACGGCTTGAGGAAGCGGAACTTAATATTCCAGCGAAATATACTACACATTTTTGTCTGAGTTTTGTTCTTTCATTCCTTATTTTACCTCATATATATATATATATATATATATATATATGAGCTAAGAGTAAGTAAATGAATCCGATGGTATATGTATAGATAAAAGGGTATGAAAACACACAATGTTGTTAAAATGAATATATTTTTATATCATTTTCATTGCTAATACTGAAATCGAAATATTGTCAATATTAGCAATGAAAATGATATAAAAATATATTCATTTTAACAACATTGTGTGTTTTCATACCCTTTTATCTATACATATATACATATAATAATATATATAATATAATATAATATAATGGAGAATGAATGTGAAATGTATTAGCATATGAAAGTGCTCAATGCTAAAATAGCAGAGCAGCTTTAAAATCAGAGATTAAATATTATGGAGTTAATATTCTGTAATTGCAGTTTCATGCATATAATGCAATCTTCAGATGGTGAAAAATATAAAAATACCAAAATATTAAAATGGTGGCTTGTTCAGTGTTTATATAACGGGAAGCATGCTCATGCCGTGGAATGTTAAAACGCAAGATTTATATTAAAAAATAAACATGCTTAGGTCTTAATGCACATAGTGTCTAGATGAAAAAGAAAATCTTTTTTTCTTAGATAAGTAGAGGGCAAAAAATAAGGGATATATATATATATATATATATATATATATATATATATATAATATAAATAATGTATAAAGCAGCTATAACTGTCAGGGAGAAAATTTGTAATTTTTTCTCTTAATGGCCAGTATTACAGTGAATGGATTATTAAGAATGTAAAAAGGTAAAATGTTAAAGGGCCGATTGTAAAAGGTATTAGATACGATGTAAAAAGGTACCAGATACCAGAAAAACTAGAAGATACCAGGTAAAAGTAAAAATACCTGGAAAAGTTAAATATACCAGGTAAAAGTAAATATTAAGGTAAGGATTATCTATTAGTAATGGAGATTCGCTCCGTTTTTGTCTGTAACAAAAACGACCATCACTGATTATGCACAACTACCTAAAACATCATAACTAGAATAAAACACTCAAAATTAGAGCATGCAATGTTAGACAGTCCTCATTGGTTTTTTAAACAAGTTTTAATAAATACATACTCTGGTATATCTATCTAGATATAGTTTGGTTTTATTTTAATAATATTTAAAGTTATCAGAACTAAGTTTCCATTTCAATTTTTTAATAATTTTTTATCTCCTTAATAAATTTGATGATTTAACTTTACTTATGATCAAAACACTCTGATATTAAATTTTCAACTCCCATCCCCTCAGGCAATATTTTATTTTACATCGCCCAGAGGGTGTTTTTATTTTGCTAGTAATGAGCTAATATACATTATGAATAAAAGTTTATAAAATGAAAACGGAAAGGTAAAGACCTATATGTAAAAGGTATTAGATACCAGGTAAATTATTAAAATGATTTGGTTTTTGGTTTGGTTTGTTTTTGTTTTACGCATATCAACCTCAGTGGTCATTTAAGGCCAATAAAGTTTGAAATAAAGTAATCTAATGGATAGCTCCAATTTTTTAGGAATAACATTTTTCTATTTAACCCATAAAATGGGGCCTAAAATAACAGGTAGCTACAGTGCTCCAGTGTCAGATTGGACTAGGGAGCAATGGTGATGAGGGGTGATCCATCATACCAAACCTCCAAAACTGGAACCTCATCATGCATACAGATGTTAATGTCATTCCAGGAGCGTGTAGACCCTCAGTTTACTGCCTTCTAGCACCCAATATATAAAAAGGGGTTGGGGCTGGCCTAAAGCGGCAATAGGCTTGGAGGAAGTCATAAAGTGATAAAATGAACAATAAAAGTAAATGAAATAAAGATAAGAGTTATGAAATGGCAGTTGCATCCTTATCTGCAAAAGACATGGTGTTAGTATTCATTTTTTTTTTGTTACTGCATCTGTGCAAGTGCCGAACAGGCCAATTTTTTGAATGGCAATCCTCTGGGCGGTGACTGCTAACACGTGATGCTTGCTAGAGTTTTGCTGTTCTCTCTCCTTCTTTATGCTCTCTTTTCTGTGCGGCTTCTTTCCTCTCTTCACTCCTTTTAATGCTTGTTGACAAGGAGGTGCCAGGGCCACTCAATTTTCTTGCACAACCTCCCATGTGATGTGTGTTGATGTAACATGTCTTTATGTCCTTCTTGCTGACGTCTTTAGAGAGACCACGCCTACACTTTAAAGACGTCTGCAAGAGTTATAATAGGTAATACATATTACAATATATGATGCGAATCTGTAATATGTATTTGGCAGAAATTAATATGCAAGATGTAAGATTACCTCTTTGTCTACCAAATTTCCCCCACAGCTTTCAACTGGTTCCCTATCTGCCAAAGTATCAAGACCGTCTCAGGGTTGGTTCACAGACAAAGGCAAAAGATGGCAGGGGTATTTCATTGTGTGAATCTTTCAATGTAAACGAAGTGACTGCATGAACTGTTGCCAGTGTTTTGGTTTAGATTGCCCAGTGATGGGCGAGAGCACTGTTGACAGTGGTTTAAAGCAAGCAAAAGAAGAATTATGAGTCACAGGTAAATCTGGCCCATGCATATCATATGAAAATCCTTGGTAAGTTTTTCATTTCCTTCTTTCTTGTCATGTCCTGTGTTAATACAATTCAAGTTCATTTGAAAATAATGCACAATATATTATATATATATATATATATATATTTATATACTATATAGTCAGTCTACAGACGAACCGATGTTTCGACATCATCATATTTATAATCCTATGTTTGGTAAGCTGTGCCGTTGATAAGATAAAAAGCTAGATGGATTATCTTTTTAATTTGAACCTCAGCCTTGAAAATTATGGATTCTAAACACCAGGTTTCAAAGACTGACCTCTGCAATGACACCTTTTTCAGTTTCTAAGCAGTTAGAAAGCCATAGTTCTCAAGCACCCAATGAGGATTGAGCACACACACACACTTCTGAAAGAATGAAACTGATCAAATAGGGGTTTTCTATATAAATATACATGAATAAGAAAGAAGGAAATAGAGAAAAGAGAGCGGTAATGATAAATAGAGTGGGGGGGTCGAGAGCACGGAAGCGGTAACGCTAATCTATTTCAATGGAATGAAATTGAATGATGAAAGAAAGGAAACAAAGAAGGAAAGAAAGAAAGAGAGAGAGAGAGAGAGAAAGAGAGAGAGAGAGATTAAATCAAGATTATCATAAAGTAAAGTCGACAGGGCGGCCTAAAGTCGGTATCAGCCAGTCAGCGAGGGAGTATATCCCCTTTTCAATGGCGCTAGACCAAGGAGATTGTTTTTTAGCATCTGAGATGGAGCGCCACACCTACCATCAGCTCCTTACTTTACCGCACAGATCCCTGTGCTACTCATATGCTGAGTTGGCGAGGACCGGTATCGGTCTAGGAACCTCATGGTTTCTAGCCGAATGCTCTACCGACTGAGAAAAAAGATTATTATACTTTTTACAAATTGAACTATTTTGCAATAGCACTTAAATCTACATATCAAACATTGAAATAATTCACTGGGAAAAGTTCTCAACTAATAACATGCTTCTCAAACTATTGGAACGAGTTGACATTTTTTTATCGATCAATAGACAGACCAGTGTATAGAATTAAAGAATTTGTTGATATCTTTAATTAGAATGAAACTCTAAGGAAAACATAACTTAATACATTATAATAAATTAAGGGATAGCATTAAGTAATGTTGTATAGGTTTTAAGTGAATAAAAAAAAGTGTATAACTGAATCACTATGCAACTTTAAATCTATACAACATCAATTAATACTGTCCTTTAATTTCTTAAGTAATGTTGTATAGGTTTTATATATAAGGTATTATTTCTAATATATTATTTTCTATATATAAGTATTATTAACTTTCTTTAAGTAATGTTGTATAGGTGTTTATAGTAATGTTGTATAGGTTTTAAGTGAATAAAAAGTGATAACTGAATCACTACGCAACTTTAAATCTATACAACATCAATTAATGCTGCCCTTTAATTCTTTAAAAAACTTATCAATGAATTAATGTATTTAGTGTTTTCCTTAGAGTTTCATTTTTATTAAAAATGTTAATCCCAGTTCAGAAATTAAAAATATATACATTGGACTTTATTTCTTATTCCACTAATATCTGTCCAGTAGACTATGGTAAAAAGTTACACCCCTGAATTCACAGTCTACTGGGTGAGACCCATACAAAAAGAGGTTGTCTTTTGCAGTGCTTCTCAAATTTTTGGATGTTGCAAACCGGTTGACACTTTTTTTTTTATCATGCATGGACCTGTGTATAGAATTTGTTAAGCTTCCAATAAAAAGTATTTATATAGGCATGTTAAGATTAGTTTTATTTAATAAAGAAATCTATCATCAATATAAGCTAAAAGAGTGTACAGTCAATGGGAATAATGAGACTGCTTCTTATTTGTCAATTTGTCAAGTTTTAGCTTGATAGAAAAGAGTGCCACATGCAATGGTTCTCAAATATCCAAATTGTTTTGTACTTTGTTTTTATCACACTCATTGTTGAAAAAGCAACCTTACATAGGTATGTTGATGGAAATGGGATAAGCATATTGATGTAATGAATATGTAAATACCTAGGTACCCCCTCACTATTTGGATAGTGTCCTCTATAAATATTCAACACTGTGGTGGTACAAGTGTCTAAGCCTACAAGCCCAGTGTGTTTCGGCCACTGGACTGGCTGAGTTGGTTGATAGCATCGATCCCAAGGGGTTGTCCCCCCAGGCAATACCTGCCCCCTCGATTTAAAGGGGCAGGGCTGGGTTTATTGCCCAGTGCCTGAGCCGGCCCCCTTGAGGGGGAATGCCGACGGGATCGACACAACTTTTCTACCTACCACCCATGAGTCTCAACTTGTGGGTGGGCCAATGTAAAAAGGCCTTGTGCCATATCGTGTGAAAGTGGGACACATGTAAATACCCCTAAGCCTACTAGTCAGAATACCACCATGACTGCTCGGAAGATGCAATGCTATTTAACGCACCAGTTACTACTGCGTTAATATACCTTACTACCAACTTCATAATATATCCCTTAACCCGGATATATCACATATTAAGAGCAATTTCAGCCAGTTGATATTTTTAGAAATATATTTCCAATTTTAGTTTATATGTACAGTTGCTGTACTTCAAAATTGTACAAATTTCTAGTAATGGTATATAGCACCTGCAGACCAGCAAGTAGTACTTCATGACCGGCACCGAACCGGCATCAGACCAGTTATAGAAGCACTTGCATTGTGAAAAGAGCTGGATTAGCTAAGTCGGTAGACACCACAAGGTTCCTAGTACGATACTGGCTCTCGCCAATTCAGCATATGAGTAGCACAGGGGTCTGTGCGGTAAAGTAAGGAGCTGATGGTAGGTGTGGCGCTTCACCTCAGATGCAAAAACAATTTCCTTGGTCTAGTGCTAGTGAAAAGAGGATAGATTCCCTTGCTGATTGGCTGATACCACACTTTAGGCCACCCCGAAGACTTTACTTTTACTTACACAGAGAAACATTATTATCATCAGGTTGCACTGATAGCATGGATCCCCATGACTCTCACTCTCTCTTTGCCAACTGTCCCTATCAGATATTGCTTCTGGCAGGTCTTCCTCATGGCATTCAGAATCTGGGCAGAGCTGATTGATGTAGGTTTTTGCTAGATGGCCTAAACTGGTGTTCCCATGGGTAGATGTCCACAGGGTAACTTCACTTATGAGTTCTTCCATACTTTTCCAGCATGTCTTGTTCCTCTTATTTAGATGGTTCATGTGAAAGGAGGTAAGTGGCCATACAGTTGCTTTTATGTGGAGTGCTGCTTCCAGTATTTGTTTAAGACCAGTATACATCATCCTTATGTAGTTTCCATCTAGCTTTTTCTCTAAATCAGCCCTATATTAAAGTTATGTTTTCAACTTGAAATAAGACAGGGAAGGACATGGAAAACAAGACATCTTAAAGAAGCAGCTCATATGTTGGGCTGTAATGACCGATTGAGTAGACCAAATACAGAGATGAATACAATATGGGAATCAATCATTAAAAAGACTAAATCAAATTGTTTTTTAAATTATTTTAAAAATAAGAATATTGAAAAAGATCAAAGGATTTTATGCCTCGAGGTGGGGGGAGGGGCATTGTGTCTTGTACAAATTCATGAAATTTTTTTTTTTTTAAACAGGGTGGTTTGTAAAATATCTAAATTGATGTGCCGGTAAACAGGGGGTGGGGATAATGGAGAACATCACTTATGAGTTTGTTCTTGCTTCAGATTTCCATATGATCAATAGTCTGTCCATAGTGGTCCATGTCTTTCCTATGCTTATATATTGATATTGCTTTCTGTAGATGAGATATTGCTAACTAGATATGTAAAGTGGTAATGTTCCTATATTTGGGAGAATATTCTTTGAACAAGATCCAAGTGGCCAGCTTCAGCTCAGTTGACATAGCAGAGTGCTCAAGAATATGAGATTTATATACCAACTAGAAGTGACTATCCAGCATCACCTGGATAGAGGAGAACCCCACCCCCCAAAAAACCCAAAGTGGTATAATAGTTAGCAATCTAGTCTTGCAGATCCGTTATTTCTGAATAGTGAGTTTAATCCTTGCTGGACATCACATAAAAATCCTCACATAAAAAGACCTTATGTTAATCCAGACTGAAAAAATGATTGTTTTGCGCTTCCATATTGATTTGTTCAACTTTGAAATTCACGGATATTTTTAAGTAGAATTCTTAATGCTATTTTAATTTTTAAATATCTTCATGAATATAAATCAAATCTTCATAATTTTTGCATAAGTAACAGTTAATGTGTACATGTATTTACTTTGTCTTTAACTATCTTATTTTCATAATTTCTCCTGGACATACATACATACACACAACTGCCCTTTATATATGTATAGATAGATTACATTCAGACATACATACACACAACTGCCCTTATATATGTATAGATAGATTACATTCAGACATACATACACACAACTGCCCTTTATATATGTATAGATGACAAATGAGTTAAAATTTGTCAACCGTAAAGCCATTAAGAGAATACTTGACTTAAAACTTAATGGGAAATGTTAGTGAACAAGAGTATAATACTGATGTTCTATTGTGTCTTAGATTCATAAGCCTTTCTTCTTTTCCTCTAAGACAAAATTCAATTACAAAAATGTTAAAATGGATTGACACAACAACGGTGGATGAAGAATTCAGAAAATTCCTGCGAAAATGTAAAGAATAAGTTCAGTGGTAAATGCATTGTCCCTAATGCAGCAAGATCTGTTATTCAATGTCAAGTTATCAAGACTCTTGTAATAATAATAATATATGATAATAATAATAATAATAATATCCCCAAGGGGTTGGAAAAGAGTCTGGATGAATTGAAAATCAGAGGAAGAATCGAGACCATCCAGACTACAGCATTATTGAGTTTGGCTGGAATACTCAGAAGAGTCCTGGAGACCTGAGGAGACTTGCTGTCACTCAGCCTCCAGTGAACCACCGGCTTCTGCAGGTGTGAAAAGCTCGAATGGTGTGAAATAATATCTTTTTGACGAGTATATTAGGTCTGAGACCTGTCAGTTCTTCCTTATATTTCAAACACTCATCTTATTTCCACAAAATATTTATAATCTTTCCACAGATTATCCAAACTTGCCTTAAAGGAGTTCAGAGATGGGGCATTCACTACTGATGATCGTAGTTCATTCCATGTATTCACCACCCTGTTACTAAAATGATTTTGCCTTGCATTTTTTTGCAAAATAGTTTTAAGAGCTTTAATTTATTACAATTGTTCAGTTTGAGTAAAGAAAATGTAAAATTTGAAAAAATCAAGGGGGACCCTTTAGCTATGGATGATGTATGCTCAGTTGGACAGTTCAAAATATCATTATAGTTAATATGGAAAATGATCGATTGATTGATTTTAATAGCATTTCAACCCATTTCTGATTATTTTACACCTAGAGGTTACAAACTTGCATTAATTGTACATACAAATGTAGCGTAAATTATTATGGTTTATGGGGAATTTTGGATTAAAAATTTTGGATTAAAAATAAAATGGTATTTAGATTTCTGGAGAAAGAGAGGAAAAAGAAATAAGAACAAAGAGAGGTTAAAGTTTGGAACTCAACTGACCGACAAATCACCCTGAAATTAGATTTTAAAATAAAAAACGGAAGTTCTGGGGTTTGACCGGAAGCAGAAGTTGGGTGACCCTCCCACCCTGGGACGAAAAACGGAAGAAGAGGAAAATCAGTTTTTTTCAGCTAGGCTTCGTGGAAGGCAGATGGTCTCCCAGTTACCCCTATGGGTTTTGTATAGTAGTACTGAAATTGATTTACGATAGAATAATTTGACCATGCTCTCTCTCTCTCTCTCTCTCTCTCTCTCTTTCCTTCTCTCTGAAAAAGAACCCATGAGCCTAAAAGAAGTTAAAAGTCCCCTTCTGATTATACAACTGCGTATGTTGTTTCTGAACTAACGACTATTACTACTACTAATGACTACTACCCACGAGCCTAGAAAGAAGTAAATAGCCCTCTTGTGATTAATGACTGTGTATGTTGTTTCTGAACTAACAACTATTATTACTACTAACAACTACTACTACAACTTTAACTTGGCCCTATGCAACACATATTTACATTTCTTGTGCAGTTGTTTCTTAAGAGATTATTTTTATTGCCCATGGTCCTATCAAATATGCATCATTTTTAAATAGATCTATTTGACCCATATGAAATCCTAACTCTGGATCAAGGATCAGGGTATATCAACCCAACTTAGGTTATTTTATGCCTAGAGGTAAGGGAATCATATTCATTGTACCTACATATTAATATTTTATTTTTATGTAGCTTTGTCTTATGAAATCTTTTGGCACACATAGTCCTATCAAGTATGAATTATTTTTAAACAGATCTATTTGACCCATAGATGAAATCCTAACTCTGGATCACAGGGCATGTCAAACCAACTTAGGTTATTTTATGCCTAGAGGTAAGGGAATCATATTCATTGTACCTACATATTTATATTTTTATGTAGCTTTGTTTTAAAAATCTTTGGCACACATAGTCCTATCAAGTATGAATTATTTTTAAACAGATCTATTTGACCCATAGATGAAATCCTAACTCTGGATCAAGGATCAGGGCATGTCAACCCAACTTAGGTTATTTTATGCCTAGAGGTAAGGGAATCATATTAATTGTACCTACATATTTATATTTTTTATGTAGCTTTGTTTTAATAAATTTTTGGCACACATAGTCCTATCAAGTCTGAATCATTTTTAAACACACCTATTTGACCATAGATGGAACCCATATGTAACACATTGAGTATATAAAGGCAAGAAAGACAGACAGATAGAGTAGTAGATATGATGGGATGAGGGTCTTTACTTGTTACTCTTCTTCTATTGCTTCTAACTCAGCTGGCCCCCATGTTCTTCAGTCTTATTTCTCGGGTTGATCAGGTGGGTTGCTTTTACTTTCTTGTTGGACTGGTCATTTCTTGTTTAATAACTCAACAAAACCTAGTTGGTATTCAGATATAGCTTTATTAAACAACCCAGCCCATGATTCCACTACGGGGAAGAAATGACATCAGAGCAAGCAACATTTTCAGTCCACTCACTCTGAAATCTCTGGTCGCATCTGACTAACTAATTCTGATATGCATTTTTCAATGGGTCAAGTAAAAGTTATTACCCATCAATAAACAGCGAGATAACTGACCCCATTATTCTGAATCTAACAAACCCTAATTCAAATATTCTTTCTACAGGTACGTACATAATTCCTTGGCTATCCAGGAATATGTAACAGAACCCTAATTTTGGGTCAAAGTGGACTGGAGGTATTGACAATGAAGTGGTACTTCATACCCAACAGATTTCCAAAACTGGAGCCTCATTATCAGAAACAATTTAGCATCATACTCAGGACACGCCTTTTTTTTTTAAAGGAGGGTCTTAATTTTCTACAGGGGATAGTCAGTATATTTTAAACTATACAGACAGGGTACTAATATGGAAAGGATGTCTGTTAATTCTGATGAAAATTGGCTAATATTTAGCAGATCTAGTTAGTAAACATAGCGTAACTGAAGTTTAAACTCACCACAATGTTGCAATCCAGCACTTAAGACACTATGCCATGTAGATAGCACCTCAAAAATCATATTCTTTCTTTTTTGGTAATAATTTTATTGATTTTTAGATTCCATTGTAAATAAGATGTTAGAATAATCAGATTTTCAATTAAATTTCTGGATACACTTGCCTACATAAAAATTCATGTCCTCCCTCCAAAAAACTAAGATATAAATACACTATGAATCCAAGTATAAGTAAAATCGTGTATAAAGGCAGACTTCTAATTTTTAACTCAAAAGCCTTGATTTTGAGACAAAAACTCAAGTGGTTGATTTATGATATGTTAATAGTTTGTCATGCCTCATGTATAGGCTGAACCTTGATTTTGAGCAAAAAAGTCAAGTGGTTGATTTATGATAAGTTACAGGTATTGGCTGATCCTTGATCTTTGGTTTAGAAATCAATTGTTTATCATATCAGTCACATATAGGCTGGTCCTTGATTTTGAGATAAAAGTCAAGTAGTGGATTCATGATATATCACACGTATTGGATGATCCCTGATTTTTTGCATAGAAATCAATTGTTTATTGTATGGGTAATGTATAGACTGAGCTTTGATTTTGAGATAAAAAGTCTAGTTTATTTATGATATATGACAGTTATTAGTTGAGCCTTGATTTGGCTTAGAAATCAGTTGTTTATCATATGTCATGTATAGGCTGAGCCTTGATTTTGAGTCAAGATGATGATTTATAATAAGTTACAGGTATTGGCTGATCTTTGATATTGGCTTAGAAATCAGTTGTTTATCATATGAGTCACATATAGGCTGATCCTTTATTTTGAGATAAAAAGTCTAGTTGATTCATGATATATAACACGTATTGGCTGATCCCTGATTTTTTGTCAAGAAACCATTTGTTTATTCTTATGAGTCATGTATATCTTGATTTTGGGATGAAAATTCATTTGTTTATGGCCTATTTCAGTGAAGGCTGAGCTCCTGTTTTTGAGGGTAATGACATAAAACAAAGCAAATTCCCATGAATAAAAAAGACAATAAAAAAAACTATTAAAAAAATGCATGACTTATAACCAAAGCTTTTTGATCAAATTGTTTTAAACAAAGACTTTTACACCCGGAGTAAAATTTCTATATGATCTGTGCTTGATATTCTGACAAAGTTATCAAACTCAAAAACAAGGTTCCTGGGGGCCAAGGAATTAACGTTTCAAATCAAATGATTAAAATTTCACTTGCTTTTTTTCGTTAATGTTTTGTTCCCTTATTATTTGACTGTTTATATCTATGTATGTGAAAGTTATGATGAGTGATTAGCTGTTGTTTAGAGGGTGTCCTCTGTGATTTGGCATTTTCATTAATCTGGCACTGCTCAGGTCCCAATGGTGTCAAATTAGTGAACGTCTACTGTAATTTACTGTAGTAATATATTCACTAATAATGCACATGCGTAAACAGACTTGAGAGAGAAATGATAGAAAGATAGACAGAGACAGTCTATTCATATTATCTATCTATCTATCTATCTATCTATCTATCCCAGACTATTCATATCTATCTATTTATCTATCTGTCTAAGTCTTTATCTCAGTATATCATGTCTATCCCAGTCTATCTATTTATATCTATCTCAGTCTATTCATATGCTATCTATCTCCATTTATTTCTATCTCTGTTCATATCTATCTATCTATTTATCTATCTGTCTGTTTATATCCTAGTCTATTCATATCTATCTTAGTCTACCTATCTATCTATCTATCTCAGACTATTCATATCTATCTATCTATTTAGATAAATATGTGTATTCATATCTATTCATCTATCTATCTATCTATATATTTATCTATCTCCATCTATTTCTATTTCTGTTCTATTATCTATATCTATCTATCTATATTTATCTATCTGTCTAAGTCAGTTTATATCTTAGTCTATTCATATCCATCTTAGTCTATCTATCTCAGACTATTCATATCTATCTATTAGCTAAATAAGCGTATTCATATCTATCTATCTATTTTATCTATATCTCTCTATTTCTAAGTCTGTTCATATCTATCTATCTATCTATCTACTATCTATCTATCTCTTTCTATCTCAGTCTACTCCTATCAATCTGCTTGTTCATATCTATCTCTGTCACATCTACCTATCTATCTACCTATTTATATCTATCTATCTGTCTCATTTTCTTTAAATCAAATCTCAGCCTGTCCATATCTATGTTTCAGAATTCATAGTCATCATTCTCATTTCATATAGATTCTGTAGTTTGATAATGTAAATAAAAAGCTTTATTCGATTGAATTATCACTATTATTTCCTTGTCCTTTTCGGCTACTATAAATGATTCCTCATTGTGATTTAAAAATAATTCTATCTATCTATCTACTATTTATCTCAGTGTCTCTTCTTCCCCACTCTTTATCTATCTATATATATATATACATATACATATATATATATATATATATATATATATATTGATTCGAGTTCATATTCCTAGATGAAGCTGTTGGCATATAGCGCTAATACCCTTGGGAAAGGTATGATCCATATATTCTCCCTAGCTATGGGTTAAATAGTAGGGCTGGGCTCTTCAGCTTTAGGTAACCAGTCAGGATAGGGATAACTCTGATTCAAATTCCTGAGGTCGGTCATTGATTTGGGTTCAACTCCTTGATGCTCTTTCCTATGTGACTGTGCCAAAAGTGTGGATGGTCCAAACAAGTCTTCACCCACTATAAACAAATCTCTGTGTGGATGTTCATTGTGTGCATGAACCCTCATACGTTGAAAATCAACGGGAGAGTCCATTACATACATATATATATATATGTATATATGTCTCTCTATCTGGCTATATATCTGTTTGTTTCTCTCTATGTGTCCAGTTGTCTCTATCTATCAATCTATCTTGCTAGCTAGTGAGCTATATATCAGTCTGTATAGCTATCTATCTATCTTTCTATCTTTCTATCTATCTCAGTGTCTCTTTCTCTCTTTTTCCTTCTCTCTTTCTCTCTCTCTCTCTCTCTCTCTCTCTCTATATATATATATATATATATATATATATATATATATATATAAATGTTTCTCACTATATATGTCTCTATATATATGTTCTTCTGGCAATATATCTGTCTGTTTTTTCTATCTATGTATCCCACTCTGCTGTCTCTCTGTCCTTCTCTCCATATCTATCTAGCATGCTATATATCTCAGTCTGTATAGCTATCTATCTATCTATCTATCTATCTATCTAGTTATCTTTCTATCTAGTATATGTTCAGTGTTTGAGCGGAAATAATCTAGAATCGAACGACTTTACCGGAGATAACCTCGCCACAACATCCCTGTTTCAAATAGAGTTGTTCCTCTATTAGAAATTTTTATAAAATGACAACTTACTGCTGAAATCTGTGCAAGAATATCACCTAAACTTAGATTGAAATTAAGTGTTACCAGCTTTCAAACAAGCTTATACTTATCTGGAAATAAGAGGCAGTAGCAAAAATCCTCAATGTAATACGCTATGATTAGTGCGTAAAAAATTGAAAAACAACATAGATAGGCACCTTCCTGGTGTAATCAGATAACATTCATCAGGCTGGAGGCTTTGGCAAAGAGATGTCATTCGTACGAGCAACCCTTGCTTAAAACAAAAGGGAAATCCTAAGAAGAGGAAGGGTATTGTCAGGCTTCAGATTGGATAACATTTATCTAACACAGGCAAATTACAAGGGTCAGGCAAAGCAGCCGGCTTTGGAATGGGGGGGTTGGGGTGGAAGAAAGGCATGCACATTGGTTTGTTCTTTTTTCTTTGTGAGCCATACTTTTTCTTTTTAGCATTCTGTAATTGAAGAAGAGGCATTTTGTATGTGTGTGTATTTATTTTGTTTTCATTGATTTTTAGGCATTTTCAGATAAACACTTAAACAATTCTAGGAGTTCAAAAAAAGTAATTCAATGAAAAAAACTTTTTGAAAAAAAAAAGGAAAAAAAAGAAGAGATATTAAGGTAATAGTTTCTTACACATAAAAGTAGCAAGTATGTGTATCTATCTATCTATCTATCTATCTATATCTTTCTATCAATCAATGTATCTAAATCTTTGTCTGGCTGCCTGTTCTTTTCTCTTCTATCTATGAATCTATTTGTCTATATATCTCAGTGAGAATCATATCTATCTATCTATGAATTCTATTCATATCTATCTATCTATCTATCTATCTATTGCTCTCAATGTGTTCATATTTACCTATCTATCTATCTACCTTCACCTTTCATCCTTTCTCCTCTCTCTCTCTCTCTCTCTCTATATATATAATATATATATATATATATATATATATATATATATATATATATATATATATATATATATAAATATATATTAATATATATATATACATACATATATATATATATAATATATATATATATAATATATATAATATAATATATATAATATAAAATCTTGTCTGCTCGCCTGTCTCTTTCTCATCAATCAATCTATTTTCTATCTATATATCTCATTGAGATCATATCTATCTCTCTATTTCTATCTAAGTCTATTCATATCTATCTATCTATCTAATCTATCTATCTCAATGTGTTTCTATCTGTATATGTTTCTATGTGTTTGATATATATATCAATCTATCTATCTCACTCACTCTCACTCCCTCACTCTCTAACTCTTCTCTCTCTCTTCTCTCTCTCTCTCTATATAATATATATATATATATATATATATATATATATATATATATATATTGACATGTGTAGGGCTGTTTAGCTGAGTATCTATGTGAATCTATATATCTATATCTTTCTATCAATCAATCAATGTATCTAAATTTGTCAGTCTGCCTGTCTCTTTCAAATCTATCTATCTATCTGTCTATCTATATATCTCAGTGAGATCTATCTATCTATCTTTATTTCTATCTAAGTCTATTCATATCTAATCTATCTATCTATCTATCTATCTATTGACTCAATGTGTTTCTATCTATTCAATCTCTCTCTCTCTATATTATATAATACATCTATCTATCTATCTATCTATATATATATATATATATATATATATATATATATATATATATATATATAGGGGCGGTTTAGCCGAGTTGGTAGAGCATCCACCTAGGAACCCCAAGGTTCAGGGTTCGATATGCCCTCACTAATTCAAGCATGAGAAAACAGGGATCTCTGTGGTAAAGTGAGGAACTGATGCTAGGTGTGGTACTCCATCTTAGACAAAACAACAATTTCCTAGGTCTAGCACTAGTAAAAAAGGGGATAAATGCCATTGCTATCTGGCTGATATCGACTTTAGGTCACCCTGACGACTTAACTTTACTTTATATATGTATGTATGTATGTATGTATATATATATATATGTATGTCTAGTATATATATATATATATATGTGTGTGTATATATATGTATTATATATGTATGTATCTTATATATTGTATATATGTATTTCTCTCTCTATATATATGTATATATGTATTTCTTTAAATATATATATGTATGTTTTATATATTATGTCTATTTTATATTATATATATATATATATATATATATATATATATATATGGCCACTGTACGCCTCTCTGTCTCTGTGTCTACTTATCTATCTATTTGTCTGCTTGCCTATATCTGTTTTCCATCTTTCTACTATGGAATATATATATAGTTCAAGGTATCTTCTCTCTCTCTCTCTCTCTCTCTATATATATATAATATATATATATATATATTATATATTTTCTATCTATCTATCAAATGATCTCAGTGTGTTCATATCTAGCACAGTGTTCATATCTATCTATCTATTTAATATACACTGATGAAAATAAAATTGGCAGCCTGAATTTACTCATGATTAAACATATGAGTAATATAGCAAGATTAGAGTAAATGATAACATAGACAGATCAATATATTTGCAGGTTCCTAAATAAAGGGTGTACCAATAGGACTCAGACTTTAATGCATTTCTATACAAAAGTTGGCATCATCCTTCAGGTGTTTGAAATTTTATTTCACTGTTTGTACATATATATATTACATAAATATATTCATGTATTTTTTTAAATAAAGATGTTTGCATAAGTATTTTACCTCAACTGTCTCTCTCTATCAATCTATCCAGGAGTGATGGCCAATAGGGATGGATTGTGAGAAAGAGTCAATCTGTGCTATCAACATGACTACACACTCACACTCACACACACACACACACACACACACACACCACACATATGTATATATTTATATATATATATATATATATATATATATATATAATAATATATATAATCTATATATAAAGATAATCTAATGAGCCAGACGATCTATTGAGTAATGCTCTTTAGGGCTAAGATCTGAGTCAGATCTTAGCCCTGAAGAGCATTAAGTGAAACTAATAGTAGGTTCATCTGACTCATTAGATTATTCTTTATTATTTGCTCTACTTAGGTATTGAGCACTTTTTACTTATTAGCTTATTCTCCTAGCAGTTATATGAATAATATATATATATATCTTATATACTATATACATAATAAATTGTTTTTTCTTTTTGGCAAATACTGTACCAATAGATTAACTTTTTGTGTGGTACGTCTATCTTGGTCTTTTCTTTTTTCAAAAAAATTTTTTCTCCCAGTTGATGTTTGGTAGTATATTTTTACAATCAAACTATGCTGGGTTTTTTCTCACTGTGGGATTTACCAACACGCTTGGTATATACATATATATATATATATATATATATATAATATATAATATATTATATATATATATATTGATTCCCTCTCTGACATCCGTCTCTTTGTCTCTTTGAGAAAGAGTCAATCTACGCTATCAGTATGACTATATATATATGTCTCTCTCTGTCTCTCTCTCTCTCTCTCTCTCATCTCCTATATCTATATATATCTGTTTCTCTGTATGTCTGTCATAATATATTGTGTGTCTCTGTGAGATAACATCAATCCTATCTATCAAGCTATATATATAATATATATAATATAATAAGATAATATATAGGTTTTACATATCTATTTATTGGGTGACAAAGGAACATTCATAACCATATTGGTTCATGCGATACATCATCAGGTGAAGATGCTTCAAATGTCTATATATATATATATATATATATATATATATATGCTTTCTTGTCTCTGGCATCCATTTGTTCTGTCTCGTCTCTGGTCTTTGTCTCTGTCTGTCTATCTGTCTGTCTGTTCTATCTCTCTTTCTCTATAACTATATATATATTGTATGGTGTTGTATGTGTTGTGTTTAATATGTATTTATTAAAAGATCCTAAAACTTTTAAAGAAAACATGTATATAAGTTTATATGGGCTGGGTTAGTCAGTCGGTAGAGCGTTTGGCTAGAACCCACAAGGTTCGTACCAGCCTCGCCAACTCAGCGTAATGAGTAGCACTGGGAATCTGTGCGGTAAAGTAAGGACTGTGGTAGGTGGGGCACTCCACTCAGATGCAAAGCCATTTCCTTGGTCTAGCACCAGTGAAAGGGATAGACTCCCTCGTTGATTGGCTGATACCAAATTTAGGCCACCCACACTTACACTTTACTTTAACTTATATATAGTTTATAAAAGATTTGTTTTGTATGTACTTATATCTATCTATCTATCTATGTGTTTGTTCAAGCCTGTTTATCTTTCTCTCTCTCTCCCTTTTTCTTCCTTGCTTCTCTCTCTTCTCATCCTCTCTCTCTCTATAATTATAAATATATAATATATCTTATCTGTTTATCATTATCCCATTTGTTCATTTGCATTATCTCTTTCTCTGTATTATGTATTTTGTGGTGTATGCATATAATATATTAGTTATATATATGTAACATATATAATACCCCACAATCATATAGTATGTGATATGTTATGTATGTATCTATATATGTATGCATGTGATGTATTGAAGTATTCAAGCCTGTGGTTTAGAAAAAAATTTAACAAAAAGGAATCTCAAGGAAGCATGTCAAAAGAAAACTAATGAAAGAAGCCGTATCAGTTGTTTCTTTTTTACTTCTTGGCCTTCTCGGAAATTGCATTCCATAAGATAATATGATAGTCTCTGAAGAGAATGAAGTAATCAGAAAAAACAACCACAAAACGTATGTCTTTAATAGTATATATAATATATTATTATATATATATAATAAGAAATTATTATTTATTATATATTATTATATATATATATATATATATATTATATATATATAGTTGTTTGGAGTACGAAAAATTAACTAAAAGTTCCTGACATCTCGTGGTTAAACGTGAAGATAACATAAACATATTCCTAATATATATTGCCAAACTTAGAATATATATATATATAGTATGATGTATAGGTGTATGTTATGTTGTAAGTTATCATTTTAGGATTGAAATAAATTACTAAATGTTGTTGACATGTCTGTTTATTGAATATTTATGATACCAAATGATATATATCATAGGACATATGAATATAACATAATAATATAATATATATAAATTATATATATATATAAAGTTTGTAAAGTCGTCGGGTGGCCTATAAGTCGGTCGACAGCCAATCAGCGAGGGAGTCGATCCTTTCACTAGTGCTAGATCCAAGGATTGTTGTGCATCTGAGTGGGTCCACACCTACCATCAACCTCCTCACTTTACTACGTTACAGATCCCTATGCTACTCATACACTGAGGTGGCCGAGGGCCAGTATCGAACAAGGAACTTTGTGGTCCAAGCCAAAACACTCTACTGACAGACCAAACCAGCCCTAATAAATATATACATATATATATATAATATATAATATATATTATACATAAATACATACATATATTCCATTAAAATATATATGTTTGTATAAGTATGTAATATTTCCAGTACACTTATATATTATATATATATATATAATATATAATATATACAAACATTTATATTGATAAAAGTATATAGTTCGGTGCCGCAAAAAATATATATATATAATATGTAAATATATATATAGCACTCTGGATAGATTACTAATTCTCTCAAAGAGAACGGTCCAAGCGGCACTTCAGTAGTATATATACATATATCTAAGATATTAATAATATACATATTATATATATATGTGTGACCCATTATTATGGCATATTATTATTGTATAGGTGTGTGTATGTGATGTTACAGAATGGCTATATATACTCTACCCAGATACTTAGCACACTCATTATAGATACTGCAACCTTAAAATTACAGTAATTATATATATATATATATGGTGGTGTGTGGTGTGTGTATATATATAAAATATACATAATATATATTATAATAATAATATTATATTCCAGTAGGCTATAAATTATCTGGGAATAAATTCATGTATGAATTTAATATATATGAATATTTTATAAGTGTAACAATAAATTGGAAGATAAATCAACACAGTAGATTAATAAGAATGTAAGTATTAAAAAGCCCAAAAGAAGAAAAAAAAAAAAGAAAAAAAAGAAAAGACAGAAAAAAATTATAAGAGAATCGATGAAAGAAACAAAAAAACACATAATAATAAAGACCAAATAATCGGGCTAAGCTGATATCAATTTCCCCGTGAATATAATCGATTAATCTCTAATTTGATGTTATCCACACACCATGCAGCTCTTCAGCGTATGTAGAGATGGGGAGCGAGACTGCAGGAGGGGAAAGAGTGTACTGGCAGGAGTAATAATAAAAAAAAATAAAAAAAACTCCACGCCAACTTGTGGGCGGGCTGAATTGAGAGTAATGGTGTGAGGTGTTATCTGTAGAGTCTGGGGGTTGGCGGTGTTTGTGAGGCATACGTATAAGGATTTACAGTCAAGGAATTGATCGTCGAAATTAATGTTCTTGTTACAACCCCATAATTTTTCAATTGAAAATGTGTACGGCCTGTTGGGTGAGAGTCGAAAAGCAGAGGAAGAGAAACGAGCCACAACATATATATAACTCTGTCTATCTGGCGTTCACATCGTACTAGTTATAGACCTCTTATGGAGTAAGAAAAATGTAACAAGAAGCTAATTCATCATAACACATAATGTGCAAATGATATTGGATATGTAAGTAAAAAAAGAAATCTCAGGACCGGCTAAAGTCGGTAATCAAGCCCTCGCGACCCCCACAAGAGGAGAGTCTATCCCTATTTAATAGCGCTAGACTAAAAGATTGTTTTGCACTAAGTGGACGCCACACCCCCATTCACTCTACTTTAAACCGCATAATACTCATATCTGAGTTGGTGAGGGCTGTTATCGGATACTAAGAAACCTTGTGTTTCTAGCCGAACGAACCTGCTAACGATAGAGCCAACCGCCCTGTAGTGACTCAATATACATATAGATAAAATGGATAGTACAATATATAAAATATATGTAATACTTTGCTTGACTCTGATTTAGGTCAGAAAATTAGAAGGGAAATTTTGTGGTTCCCCATGAAGTTTATCTACGTCTTAAGACAATATACTTTGCGAATTGGGTTATGGTTTTAGGGGTAAAGGTTGTTTTTAAATTACGTTATTGCTTAAAAAAATTTTTCCGGAGAGATCACACAACACCCAGCCGAAATAACTATAAACACATAATCAGCCGTATACTTATATATATGTGTATGTAATATATATACATGTAAGTATGTAAATCTTATCTTATTAGTATATTTGATTTCTCAGTTTTTTGGTTGATTCCCTATATAAGAATTAATATTGAATATTGTCACCACCACCATATATATATAATATATATAGTAATATATGATATTTTTAGCTCTTTCTATTTAAAATTTCTTAGTAAGTAAAGTCGTCGCGGTGCTAAAGTTGATCAGCTAATCCCGAGGGACTGTCTGTGCAGTAAAGTAAGGAGCTACGGTAGGTGTGCAGCCTGCTCAGATGCCTACGCTAAGAATCATCTTAGTCTAGTGATCGTGAAAACGTGAAGACATCCATCGCTGTATGGCTGATACAGCCTCAGCTCACCCGATGACTTTTTATGTAATTAGAGTATATTATATGTATTAGAGTATGATATATATATATATATATATACATATATATATAATTATATATATATATATACACATATTATATATATATATATAATTCAGTATCATCATGTCTATCTTCTATCTATTTAACATATAGATTAAAAAGTGCTCTCTCTCCTCAAAAAATCTCTCCCCTCTCTCGTCTCTCTTCCTCTATCATCCCCCTAGATACAACCTACTAGCTATCTATTGTCTATTTAAGAAGAGGAACGGACAAGAAGGAAAAATGCGTTTTTCTTCTCATATTTCACCAACTCGTCTTCCTGTCTTTCCATGCCTACCGTTTATCATTCTAGCCAGTTTATGGAGTTCTTTCTCTCAACCTGAAAATTAAACAGAACTACTATATATAATATATATATAATAATAAATATTATATATAATAATGTATTATAGATGAAGAAAAGCCCAAGAAGATTGTTTTAAGCGGACATACCAAGATATCATAGAATATATAATATTTATATGCTAATGATATATTCTATATACATCATAGGGTTTATACTTCGATTTGATGTCCAGAAGTCTGTGCATTATTAATAACTTGCCACAGAGGACATTAGAATAACAGAAGCAAAAGATATGAATATAAGGTATTGTGTGATACTTGGCACATATTGGCATAGTGAAGCAATAATCAACATAGAAGCTTAGGCCTTTGGCAACTATATATATCAATACAATGGCTACCTATGCTTCTCCTACACAAGAATAAGAAGAAGCATGAATAAGGGTTGTATATCTAATCGACAGTCTATACATGTTTTCGCCCTTTCTCTAAATTCATCCTGAGTCCTTATTCTCCTGCTGTCTAAAGCCAACACACACACAAAATCACCAAACACCCCCACACACACACTCCAACACACACACACACAACCAATTTTGTTCCACTGGTTCACTCATAGTCATGTGAATTTTTTTGGTATTATTCCTAACGATTCTTTTTCTAATGTTGAGATGAAGTTGGATGATTAGTATTATGTTTAATTTGGACTATTGTCTTTATCTCATTCGTATCTGTACACGTTTCGGCAATACCCTCCGGCCTTTTCAGGTATTTCTTCGGACTTGGTACCTTCTTAAATGAACTCGGAACCTTCTTTGTCATAATCGGAGAACTTCCTTGTGTAATTGCAGCCATCAACAGAACGTTGAAACCTAACCTTTATTCCAATCCATGGGGTATCTCGTTCTCAATCTGCTAAGCCATAGCTGGGTAAGGTGTTTAAGCTGTGTTAATTATTATCTATGTTTTACTAGTACCTTGGCCAGGATTAAAGCTGCAGTCAGAGATAGACTGTCCACTTAGAAACTGTCTTAACCTAACACCTTTATGCCCTGCATGTGTCCGAATAAACGCAGATAAACTGATCTCAAATCTTGTACAATTTGAAGCTGGAGTGTGTGCTTATTGAGATTTATTTAAAAACTTAGGGTAGCTTTGGCATTAAATAACCTAGAAAGGTTGAATATCCATTTAAATAATAAAACAAATGACGAAACTAAAATTACTTGAACACTACAAAGTGTCACCTAAGATAGGGGGGAAACCCTGGTTTAGTGGATTTGTTTATTTAGATTTGCTGCATATTCTATTAGAATTTCAATGCTATTCTAGTATATTTAATTTTTAGATATATCATAATTCTTGCAACAAAATAAAAAAAGAAAAGACCAAATCAAATATGCACCCTCCTGAAAAAAAATCAGATGGTAATAATGGCCGAAAGAAAAATAACTGTAGAAGTGCCTAGAGTAAATATACTATAAGTGCTCATACAAAAGTAGAAGATTATTAATTATCAATATATTATTATCATACAATCTTCATACAATGACGCGATTTACACAGTAGCTTGCGAATCAAACAAAGCTTCATGCAGATGATGACTCGGTTCAGCGTGATTGGGCTGAAGCAATCATTACCGAGCACAAAGTGCCCGCAGTATTCAACAATACCACAGACTTGTCAGTTGATTCACATTGTAGAATTGCCATAGCTCCACCAAAAAGATGACCAATGAAACAAATGAATTAATAATGTTGCAAATAATCACTGATGTTAAACAGCAGTATGAGTAAACCAGAAAAATAATATACCAATAACACATCAATAAAAAAATACTTAAAAATAAAATATGATATTATATCCATAACCAGATGTTTGCGGTTAAGGCTTATCCTGGATCTTTTGTATTTTACTCTTCACTGGCGAAGTAAAAGTCCCAAGCTTTTAGTAAAAAATGCCAAGTGAGTTGGTAATAATTAAATTGCATCCAATTCGATATGAAATACACTGTATCCATTGCCATTTTATTATACATTATAATCTGATTGAGTTAAAATATTATGATAAGTGAATGTGCTGGATGACAGTTCTGAAGGCAACAACGTCCATATCAGGTAAGATCTGAAATAGTAGGTCAGTGTGGGGTAATTTCACCTATATTTCAAAAATTCTAGATCAGTGAATTAGAATCCCCCTCTGACTTTCACTTTGACGCAAGCTGGTAGCTAGTTGACAGCTGACCCGTCACAATAAAACATAAATCTTAGAAACTTTTTTGAAAACAATCAACGCCATGCTTTAACACAAAAATATCATAAAATGTGTTCTTAAAACATTAAGTTCATTTCAGATAAATTTAGTCGAGGAATTTTAGCCAACTGATCACTTTGGAAACAAGAGCGTAGCATTTGAATGTGTCTGTGTGAAATATACAAATCGTAGAAACGTCGAATACAATACAACTCATGCCTTAGCGACAAAAATATCATAAAAGTTCTAATAACAATTAAGCAATTTCAGCCAGCGCAGCACAATTTTATGCTAGGAATTTGTAAACAACTAAAGGTGAAATCCCAGAACGGACTAAGAGTAAGGTAAGAAGTAGTGACTCCATAACCCTTAAAGTTCGGTGCTGTAGCCTCAGCCTGGATGAAGTTTTTGAGTCATACTCAGAAAACACTTGTATCAGGAGTCTACCCCACTCTACAGAGGATGAGTGCAGTGTATCGAAACCACTTCACTACAGGTCACTTGCCTTTAAGGAACTAAGTACACCCCTTGATGTAACGTTCAAAAATACCAAAGCACTTTCAGCACGTGAATGGTTTAAGCAAAAGAATGATCAATGTGTTGCCCTGGCTACCACAACCTCTCCAGACCAACTGCATTGAGTCTTACAAAACGCTCTGGAAACAACCTGTACACTCTACATATTTGCAACAATTAAAAAGACCTCATCGAAAAATGGGTCTGGCAACCAAATCCTAAACAAAATCTCGAAAAAGTCTGTAGAGTCCATGGCTAATCGGTAAGAAGTATTTGTGTCACACAGGAGGTAATTGATGTTTTGACCTATCTATCTAACTATCTATCTATTCTATCTACTACTATATATATATTAATATATTATTATTAATATTATTATGTGTGTACAGAATACCTATTCGAGTTTTCCCATAGATTTCACGTAAGATGCACAGCTGACTTAGTCCGAGATATGTATCTATCTATTATCTACGATTACTAAATTTATATATATATATATATTATTTATATAATTAATTATTATTATTATTATTTAAAAGGTGTCAGAATAGATCGTCATTCGATTTCTCCGCCATAGAGGATGCTTTCAGTAAATGCACACTGACATTATCCAATAAGTACTGTATCCAACCAAACTATGAACCAACCAATCAATTTTACCTGTAAGTCATACCTTTTTACACACAC
>CM042151.1:56626318-56658331 GCA_023376005.1 Doryteuthis pealeii | reverse complement strand
ATGGAGATGGACAGAGAAAGCAGTAGGAGATTTAGAGAGAGGGTATCGAAGAGGAAGAGAAAGTCTGCTGAGAGAATATAGAAAGGAGCTGAGAAAGGAGAGGAAAATATAGAGAGGGGGAGTGAGTCAAGTGAGAGATATAGACAGGTTGAGAGGAAAAGTAAAAATATAGAGAGGGCGGAGAAAGCTCAGATGACCCTGGGTTCAAAGCTTTTCAAATAAAAACTCTACAAAACTTAAATCCGTATTTTCCAACATATGCCATTTATTATAATACACTTCATTACCAAAAAATGATTGGCTATGCCTATTCTTTTTATGAACCTCAATCCATGCATCAAAAAATATAAAAGCTTGTATTATTTTCTTACCAGTAGGCATGAATTTAAAAAAAAAAAATTGAAATAGATTACTAAGTAGGGCTTAGCCTATTCCTAGTAGTGACCACCCAAGAGGAATTTAAGAGGTTTGAATGTTCAGATTTTCCTTCTCCTAGACTGGTTGCCTAAACTTTAAGGTTAAGAGCCAGTTTTCCCTTCTATTTACCCATTACTGGAAGCGAGAATATTTGGATTCATACCTTTCCTAGGGTTTTAGCTCTATGTGAACTTTGGCTTCATATAGGATTTTGAACTCAGGTCGGACAAGTCCATTCCTTACGACTTCTTACCAGTACAACCACCTCAAATCAAACATTGATGATAAATCAATATTTTTAGCAGGAAGGTCAAATCAAATTTCATTTTCAGTCCCCTAAAATCTCGGGTAGCCCTTTGAGGACAACCCTTTCGGTCACTGTTGTATAGAAATATTTCAGTTAGCATTGATTTAAAACAATTCTGAAAGAATTACTTGCAGAGTTTAAGCTGACCTCACTTCTTGGAATTCAGGCCAAGCATGTTAAAGTACACGAGCTCCATCCCTGTTAAAAGCATACGTTGACTTCTCGAGAAAGTCTTTAAGAGAAAAGAAAAAAAAGAAAGAAAAGAAAAAAATATCTTTGATCAATTTTAACATGACTTGATTCTTTTTTGTTGCCTCTCCCATAAATCTGACGTTTATAATTCATTTTAATTCTAATTCAAGAGTTTGGAGTGTTAACAACCCAAAGAAAAACATTTCAATCATTCATTAGTTTGAATTAAATATCAATCAACCATTTGACCTTTTTTGTTTAGTGTTTTTTTTTTTGGCTTTATTTCCTTCTTTAGTCACCTTAGCATTTTTTTTTGTCAGTTTTAACTCGACCTTAGACGCCTTTGATATTACAACTGCCAAAGATGTATTGGTATTTTGTCCAAATCTTTACAATAAACGTTGGTTGATTGCTTGTTTTTGTTTTACAGCATATAAACCCTTTTTGGGTCATTTATGGCCGAATTCAAGCCTTTTCATATCAGGTTATTTACAGTAACTGCTGTTGCTTAAGCTGGTAACCCATTCAGACAGGCTCATTGCTGCTTACTTTCCATGGATCTAGGCAAAATCTTTATGATGATGGTTGTTGTTTTGTTTTACAGCATATCAACCCTTTCGAGTCATTAATGACTGAATCAAGTCATTTGAATCAGGTCACTTATAGTATATTGGTGCTGCTTAAGTGGTCACCCATCTACATATTGGATGCGGCTCATCACTGCTTAACTTTCCATAATCTAGAAAGGGAATCTCTATGATGATTATTTGGTGTTATGTTTTCGACATATCAACCTTTTCGGGTCATTTAATGCTGATCAAGTCATTTTGATATGGGGTTACTTATCGTAAATGGTGTTGCTTAAATGGGCACCCATCAAGGATTGAACAGGATCGTTCACTGCATTAACCTTTCAAGATCAAGCAGGAAATCTATATGATGATATTTTGTTGTTTTGTTGTTTTGTTTTTATGGCATATTGTTGTACCGGCCGTTCCTACAGTGGAGAATAAACACCGGTTTCACTAAATAGTGAGACACGAGGTGAAAAGGTTGTTACTGTTACCGTTAATGGGCAAGTAGCCATTTCCGTTGTCCATTATTGTAAATACACTTGTCTTATTTTACCCTTACCTCAACTTTGACTTCTTTTTTACTGGTTGGATTAACATCACAACAATATAAAACCCTTTTCAGGTCATTTAATTGCTGAATCAAGTCATTTTGATATGAGGTTACTTATGTAAATGGGTGCTTTAAATAGTCACCCATCTAAGTATTGGAACAGGCTCATCACTTGCTTAACTTCTCAAGATCAAGCAGGAATCTAATATGATGCATATTTCTGTTGTTTTGTTTTACGGCATATAAACCCTTTTCAGGTCATTTAATGCAGAATCAAGTCATTTTGAATGAGGTTGCATTACAGGTAGCTGCTTTTTGCATTAAATGGTTACCCATCAAAGTAATTGAAATGAGTTCATTGAATCCTTAACTTTGGTATCTGGTAGGAACCAGTGCTTTTCAATGATGGCTTGACCCGTAAGTTCTTCAATGAAGAGAAATTATGAAATCATTGTAATGTCAATGTTATTGCAGGTTTATATATATATATATGGGGGAAAATGGGATTGGAATGAATCCGACAGAATGAGGTAAAAATAAGGAATGATTTAAGAACAAAACTCAGACAAAAATGTGTTTTGTTAGTATATTTTCGCATTGGAACGTTGAGTTCCAACTTCCTTCAAGCACTTTATTGAATCATTAGGAATCATACAAGTGTTTTATAAGAAGGGAAACTTCCCCCCCTCCCCTATCTCATGTCCTCACCATTTTTTTCTTACCCTACTCCTTTCCCTTCTATCTCTTTATCCTTATCTCTCCAAATATGTTTCCTATAACCAATCAAATTCTTTCCCTCACCACAAAACTTACCCACCTACCTACTCCCCCTTCCTATAAAACACTTGTATGATCCTAATGATTCAATAAAAGACTTGAGGAAGAATATATTTTCAGTGAAATACACTATACATTTTTGTCTGAGTTTGTTCTTTCATTCCTTATTTTACCTCTATTATATATATATATATATATTATATACATGATTATATGTATAGTTAAAAGGGCTATGAAAACACACATATGTGTTAAAATGAATATATTTTTTATATTCATTTTTCATTGCATAATATGAAATCAGAAAATATTGTCAATATTTAGCAATGAAAATGTTATAAAATATATTCATTTTAACAACATTGTGTGTTTCTACCCCTTTTATTCTCTCTCTCTCTCTCTCCTCTCTATTAATATATATACCTACTATATTATATTATATATATATATATATATATATATATATATTTACCCAATTATTTAAAATCATCAATAATTAGAATTAAATATCAATTAACTTTGCACCTTTTTGTCTCCAATAATCACTCATGCCAGAGGAAAGGCATTAATCCACCCTTCTCCCCTTAGCTATGGGTAAGTAGTTGGCTGACCTTCAGTCCTTTGATATAGTATCAAGTCATAGCATTTTTGACTTCTCATCCAAAAAATGCTTTATAAACCAATTTATTAGGGAGTAGGGAGGGTCTAGAACTCATTTTTCACAACCCTGTCAAATTTGGAGATCTCAAAATTTAAGATTAATCCACCAATCTTGGAATTGGAACCTCAAATTCTGGGGATTGTTAACATTAATATAATCCAGACATGTACAAAATTTCAGAAAGATTGAAGGTGGTGGGTGACCCTGGCCTGATGATTTGACATGGAAATTACCCAAGGGTAGAACAGGAAAAACTTACAGTCACTTTAAAATAGGTGCTAAATTCATATTTTTTAGTTAATTTGTGATCTTCCTTGGGTTACCATGTTTTCTTAGATGTTCTCTCCTCCAAACTTTGGAGTCTAACTCTGGCTCCCTCCCTTCAAGTGAGAATCATAGTTTTCTTCTCCTAGACTGGTTGGTATTGAGGTGCTGGTGTAATGGTTAGGTTTGTAGAAATGGACTCGTCAAACCGAGTTCAAAATACTTGCGAAGCTACAGTTCACATAGCACTAATCTTTTGGGAAAGGTGTAAATCTCTACTACTGTCCCTCCAGCTTAGGGTAAATAGTAGGAAAAAGTGGGCCCTCTTAACCTTGGTTAGGCACCAGTCTAGGAGAAGAAAAACTATGAATTCAAACTTGTTAAATCACTTGGGTTGATCACTACTTAGAATGCTCAGTCCTAATTTTAGTGAATCTAAAAAAACCTTTTTCCTAGACTGGGTGGCAATCCAGGCTAAAGAGCCCCCAGCCTACCTACTATTTACCCATAGCTAGGAGAAGAAGAGATGATTAATTGATTTTCGCCAATGTGAAATAGTGCCAGTTTTGTTCGGAATTGCCAAAGTTAAAGACAATACTTTGATATTACAAGTGCCAAAGATGTATTGGCTTTTTGTCTCAATTACTATGATGAGGAATTATCACTTACATTATTCCCAGTGTACAGTTGGTTCATATATTATACAGGAGCGACAGAAATACCAACCACCATTTTAAGCTGTCACCTGTGTGGTGCAAGTTGAATTTAGGTAAGTGGCAATGGTAGCTCCATCTAGCTAATATCTCACATTGAGAAAGAAATACGTTTGTGTAAGAAAACCTCCCACATATTTTAAACTGTCACTGGTGAGGGGAAAGTGAAGTTAAGGCAGTGGCAATGAGTTAGCTCCATCTAGCTAATGTCTTGTTCTTGAGAAATAAATTACATTTGTGTCAGGAAATACCTGCCACATTTAAACTGTCCCTGTGAGGAAAGTGAAGTAAGGGCAAGTGCAATGCGTGAGCTCCATCTAGCTAATGTCTTGTTCTTGAGAAAATAATAAGTTTGTTCAGAAATACCTGCCACATTTTTAAACTGTCACTGTGAGTGGGAAAGTGGAGTAGCAAGTGGCAATGTAGCTCCATCTAGCTAAATGTCTTGTTCTTGAGGAAATAAATACCAGATTTGTTCAGAAAATTACCTTGCCACATTTTAACTGTCACTGTGAGGGGGAAAGTGGAGTAAGGCAAGTGCAATTGTGAGTTCCATCTACTAATGTCTTACGTTTGCTAGTAGTATTATTGGAGCAAAATTATTTATTTGTATTTCTAAACTTTCTTGTTATGTTTTGTATATACAAGGTGTGACAGAAATACCTCCACATTTTAAACTATCACCTGTGTGGTACAAATGACCAGGACAAGTGCAATGGAGCTCCATTCCTAACTAATATCTCATCATTGAGAAAAAAATACTGTTATGAGTCAGAAATACCTCCCACATGTTTTAAGTTGTCACCTGTGTGTTGCAAATGATACGTAAGGCAAGTGGCAATGTAGCTTACCTAGCTAATATTTAACATTGAGAAACAAATACAGTTTGTGTTTCAGAAATACCTCCACATTTTAAAGCTGTCACCTGTGAGGACCAAATGAAACTAGGCAAATGGCAATGGTAGCTCCACCTAAGCTAATATCTTAACATTTGAGAAAACAAATACAGTTGTGTCAGAAATACCTCCCACATTTTTAAAACTATTACCTGTGAGGGACAAATGAACTAAGCAAGTGGCAATAGTAGCTCCATTTAGGTAATGTCTTTACCGTTTTTATGTAGCTGATTATTAGAGCCAGATTATTTATGTATTTCTAAATCTCATTGATGATTGTATATCACAAGGCTGTGATCAGAAATACCTTCCACATTTTAAACTGTTCAGCTGTGTGGTACAAGTGAACCAAGGCAAGTTGCAATGGTTGCTCATCTAGCTAAACTAAGTTATCCTAAGAATATTTCGTTTACACACTGCAGTTTAAAATGTGAAGGTATTCTGTCACAACCTTGTATATTACAATTCATTAATGAGAATTTTTAGAAATACATAAATTAATCTTGCTCTTAATAATACTACATAGAAACCGGGTAAGACATTAGCTAAATGGAGCTACTATATGCCACTTGCCTTAGTTCATTTGTCCCTCACAGGTAATAGTTTTAAAATGTGGGAGGTATTTCTGACACAAACTGTATTTGTTTCTCCAATGTTAAGATATAGCTAGGTGGAGCTACCATTGCCATTTGCCCTTAGTTTCATTGTCCCTCACAGGTGACAGCTTAAAATGTGGGAGGTATTTCTGACACAAACTGTATTTGTTTCTCAATGTTAAGATATTAGCTAGGTAGAGCTACCATTGCCACTTGCCTTAGTTCATTTGCAACACACAGGTGACAACTTAAAATGTGGGAGGTATTTCTGACTCAAACAGTATTTGTTTCTCAATGTTGAGATATTAGTTAGATTGGAGCTACCATTGCCACTTGCCTTGGTTCATTTGTACCACACAGGTGATAGTTTAAAATGTGGGAGGTATTTCTGTCACACCTTGTATATACAAACATAACAAGAAGTTTAGAAATACATAAATAATTTTGCTCCAATAATACTACATAGAAAACGGTAAGACATTAGCTAGATGGAACTACCATTGCCACTTGCCTTACTCCACTTTCCCCTCACAGGTGACAGTTAAAAATGTGGCAGGTATTTCTGACACAAACTGTATTTATTTCTCAAGAACAAGACATTAGCTAGATGGAGCTACCATTGCCACTTGCCTTACTCCACTTTCCCCTCACAGGTGACAGTTTAAAAATGTGGCAGGTATTTCTGACACAAACTGTATTTATTTCTCAAGAACAAGACATTAGCTAGATGGAGCTACCATTGCCACTTGCCTTACTTCACTTTCCCCTCACAGTGACAGTTTAAATGTGGCAGTATTTCTGACACAAACTGTATTTATTTCTCAAGAACAAGACATTAGCTAGATGGAGCCTACCATTGCCACTTGCCTTACTTCACTTCCCCTCACAGTGACAGTTTAAAATGTGGGAGGTATTTCTTACACAAACTGTATTTCTTTCTCAATGATGAGATATTAGCTAGATGGAGCTACCATTGCCACTTACCTAAATTCACTTGCACCACACAGGTGACAGCTTAAAATGTGGTTGGTATTTCTGTCGCTCCCTGTATAAATATATGAACCAACTGTACACTGGGATAATGTAGTGATAATTCCTCATCATAGTAATTGAGACAAAAATGCCAATACATCTTTGGCACTTGTAATATCAAAGTATTGTCTTTAACTTGGCAAATTCCGAACAAAACTGGCACTATTTCACATTGGGAAAATCATTAATCCATCTCTTCTTCTCCTAGCTATGGGTAAGTAGTAGGGTAGGCTGGGCTCTTTAGCCCTGGTATGCCAACCAGTCTAGGAAAAGGTTTTTTTTTTAGATCACTAATTAGGACTGAGCCTATTCTAGTAGTGATCACCCCAAGTGGATTTAACAAGTTTGAATTCATAGTTTTTCTTCTTCCTAGACTGGTTGCCTAACCAAGGTTAAAGAGCCCACTTTTCCCTACTATTTACCCATAGCTGGAGGGACAGTAGTAGAATTTACACCTTTCCCAAGAGTATTAGTGCTATGTGAACTGTAGCTTCGTCCAGTATTTGAACTCGGGTTGACGAGTCCATTTCCTACAAACCTAACCATTACACCATGCACCTCCAATACCAACCAGTCTAGGAGAAGAAAACTATGAATTCTCCCTTGAAGGAGGGAGCAGAAGTTAGACTCCAGTTTGGAGGAGAGAAACATCAAAGAAAACATGGTAAACCAAAGGAAGATCACAAATTACTAAATATGAAATATTACACCTTAATTTTAAGTGACTGTAAGTTTCCTGTTCTACCCTTGGGTAATTCCATGTCAAATCATCAGGCCAGGTCACCCACCACCTTCAATCTTTCTGAAATTTTGTACATGTCTGGATTATATTAATGTTAGACAATCCCCAGAATTTGAGGTTCCAATTCCAAGAATTGGTGGAGTTATCTTAATTTTGAGATCTCCAAATTTGACAGGGGTTGTGAAAAATGAGTTCTAGACCTTCCCTACTCCTAAAAATTGGTTTATAAAAGCATTTTTGGATGAAGAAGTCCAAAAATGCTATGACTTGATACTATACAAAGGACTGAGGTCAGCAACTACTTACCCATAGCTAGGGGAGAAGGGATGGATTAATTGCCTTTCCTCATGGCATGAGTGATTATTGGGAAGACAAAAAAAGTATTGCAATAGTTAATTGATATTTAATTCTAATTATTGATGATTTAAATAATTGGGTAAAAATATATATATATATATATATATATATATATATATATATATATATATATATATAGAGAGAGAGAGAGAGAGAGAGAGATAAAAGGGTATGAAAACACACAATGTTGTTAAAATGAATATATTTTTATATCATTTTCATTGCTAATATTGACAATATTTCGATTTCAGTATTAGCAATGAAAATGATATAAAAATATATTCATTTTAACAACATTGTGTGTTTTCATACCCTTTTAACTATACATATAACTCATGTATATATATATATATATATATATATATATGAGGTAAAATAAGGAATGAAAGAACAAAACTCAGACAAAAATGTATAGTGTATTTCACTGGAACATTAAGTTCCTCTTCCTCAAGTCTTTATTGAATCATTAGGATCATACAAGTGTTTTATAGGAGGGGGAGTAGGTAGGTGGGTAAGTTTTGTGGTGAGGGAAAGAATTTGATTGGTTATAGGAGACATCTTTGGAGAGATAAGGAAAGAGATAGAAGGGAAAGGAGTAGGTAGAAAAAATGGTGAGGACATGAGATAGGGGAGGGGGAGTTCCCCCTTCTATAAAACACTTGTATGATCCTAATGATTCAATAAAGGCTTGAGGAAGTGGAACTCAACGTTCCAGCGAAATATACTACACATTTTTGTCTGAGTTTTGTTCTTTCATTCCTTATTTTACCTCATTCTGTCGGATTCATTCCAATCCCATTTTCCCCATATATATATATATAAACCTGCAATACATTGAATTACAATGATCATAATTTCTCTTCATTGAGAACTTACGGTCAAGCCACATTGAAAGCACTGGTTCCTACCAGATTACCAAAGTTAAGGATCAATGAATTCATTCAATACTTTGATGGGTAACCATTTAAGCAAAAAGCAGCTACTGTAAGCAACCTCATTTCAAAATGACTTGATTCTGCATTAAATGACCTGAAAAGGGTTTATATGCCGTAAAACAAAACAACAGAATATCATCATATAGATTCCTGCTTGATCTTGAAAGGTTAAGCAGTGATGAGCCTGTTCAATACTTAGATGGGTGACTATTTAAGCAACACCATTTACAATAAGTAACCTCATATCAAAATGACTTGATTCAGCATTAAATGACCTGAAAAGGGTTTATATGTGTTGTGATGTTAATCCAACAGTAAAAAAGAAGTCAAGTTGAGGTAGGGTAAAATAAGACAAGTGTATTTACAATAATGGTACAGGAATGGCTAGCTTGCCATTAAACGGTAACAGTACAACCTTTTCACTCGGTGTCTCACTATTTATAGTGAGAACCGGTGTATATTCTCCACTGTAGGAACGGCCGGTACAACAATATGCCATAAAACAAAACAACAAAACAACAAAATATCATCATATAGATTCCTGCTTGATCTTGAAAGGTTAAGCAGTGATGATCCTGTTCAATCCTTAGATGGGTGCCCATTTAAGCAACACCATTTACGATAAGTAACCTCATATCAAAATGACTTGATTCAGCATTAAATGACCCGAAAAGGATTGATATGTCGTAAAACAAAACAACCAAATATCATCATAGAGATTCTTTCTAGATTATGGAAAGTTAAGCAGTGATGAGCCCATCCAATATGTAGATGGGTGACCACTTAAGCAGCACCATATACTATAAGTGACCTGATATCAAAATGACTTGATTCAGCATTAAATGACTCGAAAAGGGTTGATATGCTGTAAAACAAAACAACCAGCCATCATCATAAAGATTCTTGCTAGATCATGGAAAGTTAAGCAGCAATGAGCCTGTCTGAATGGGTTACCACTTAAGCAACAGCAGTTACTGTAAATAACCTGATATGAAAAGGGCTTGATTCGGCATTAAATGACCCAAAAAGGTTTATATGCTGTAAAACAAAACAAGCAATCAACCAACGTTTATTGTAAAGATTTGGACAAAAATACCAATACATCTTTGGCAGTTGTAATATCAAAGGCCTAAGGTCAGTTAAAAAATGACAAAAAAAATGGCTAAGGTGACTAAAGAAGGAAATAAAGCCAAAAAAACAAAAACACATAGAACAAAAAAGGTGCAATGGTTGATTGATATTTAATTCAAATTAATGATGATTGAAATGTTTTCTTTTGGGTTGTTAACACTCCCAAACTCTTGAATAGAATTAAATGAATTATAAACGTCAGAAATTTATGGGAGAGGCAACAAAAAAGAATCAAGTCATGTTAAAATTGATCAAGATATTTTTTTTCTTTTCTTTTCTTTTTTTTTCTTTTCTCTTAAAGATGTTCTCGAGAAGTCAAAGTATGCTTTTAACAGGGATGGAGGCTCGTGTACTTTTAACATGCTTGCCTGAATTCCAAGAAGTGAGGTCAGCTTAAAACTCTGCCAAGTAAGTTCTTTCAGATTGTTTTAAATCAATGCTAACTGAAATATTTTCTATACTAACAGTGACCGAAAGGGTTGTCTCAAAGGGCTGACCCGAGATTTTAGGGGACTGAAAATGAAATTTGATTTGACCTTCACTGCTAAAAATATTGATTATCATCAATGTTTGATTTGAGGTGGTGTACTGGTAAGAATCGTAGGAAATGGACTTGTCGACCTGAGTTCAAATCCTATATGAAGCCAAAGTTCACATAGAGCTAAAACCCTTAGGAAAGGTATGAATCCAAATATTCTCCTTCCAGTAATGGGTAAATAGAAGGGAAAACTGGGCTCTTTAACCTTAGTTAGGCAACCAGTCTAGGAGAAGGAAAACTCTGAATTCAAACCTCTTAAATTTCCTCTTAGGGTGGTCACTACTAGGATAGGCTAAGTCCTACTTAGTAATCTATTTCAATTTTTTTTTTTTAAATTCATGCCTACTGTAAGAAAATAAATACAAGCTTTTATTATTTTTGATGGCATGGATATGAGGTTACATAAAGAATAGGCATAGCCAATCATTTTTGTAATGAAGTGTATTTATAATAAATGGCATACTGTGGAAAATACCGGATTTAAGTTTGTAGAGTTTTATTGAAAAGCTTTGAACCCAGGGTCATCTGAGCTTTCTCTGCCCCTCTCTATATTTTTAACTTTCTCTCAACCTGTCTATATCTCTCACTGACTCACTCCCCCTCTCTATATTTCCTACTCTTTCTCACTCCTTTCTATATCTCTCACAGACTTTCTCTCCCTCTATCTATACCTCTCTCTAAATCTCCTACTGGCTTTCTCTGTCCATCTCCATATCTCTCACTGACATTCTACCCCCCTCCATCTATCTTTCACTATTTCTCCCTCTCTATATCCCTCACTGTCTTTCTCTCTCCCTTTCTATATCTCTCACTGTCTTTCTATCACCCTCTCTTATATCTCGTGTACTTTCTCTCTCCCTCTCTTTATCTTCCTCTGGCTTTCTCTGTCTCTCTTTATATCTCTCACTGTCTTTCTTTTCCCCTCTCTATATCTCTCACAGAATTTTTCTCTCCCTCTCTATATCTATCACTGTTTTTCTTTTTCCCTCTCTATATCTCTCACAGAATTTTCTCCCCCTCTCTATATCTCTCACTGTCTTTCTTTTTCCCTCTCTATATCTCTCACTGATTTTCTTTCACCTTTTTATACATATCTCACTGTCTTTGTCACCCCTCTTTCTATATCTCTCAGTCGTTCTCTCACCCTCTCTAACTGATTTTCTTTCCCCCTCTCTATATCTCTCACTGATTTTCTCTTTCCCTCTCTGTATCTCCCACTCTTTCTCTCTTTCTCTCTATATCTCTCTGATTGGCTTTGGATGTCACATGATTGGATGAGCCTAGGAAATTAAGATTTAGATTCAGAGTTAAGCCAAGCGTTTATGGTACTGAAAGTGAAATTTGATTTGCCCTTTACTGCAAACAATATTGACTATTGTCAATTTTTGGCTGTTTGCACATCTACTGTGAAAAAAAAAGTACAAGCATTTATTATTTTTGATGTGCTATACAATAGGTGACATAAAATTAAAAAGTAATCAAGATTTCTTAGAGACCCCACCCCTAACACTCATGGAGCCCTCGGCAACCACTTTAGCAAAACCATGAGTAAGATCTTTGGTTTGGTTTGGTTTGGTTTGTTTTGTTTTACGGCATATCAACCTCGGTGGGTCATTTAATGCCGACAAAGTTGTGAAATAAATTCATTCTTAATGGATAATACAATTTTGTTTATCAACTCATGTTTTTCTATTTTACCCATAGATGGGGAGCAAGATCTAACACAGTGGTTCTCAACCAGGGTCCATATGGACCCCCAGGGACCATATAGTTATTTACTAAGCTTTGCTTAGATGTGGCACAAGGCCAGAAGTGTGGGGCGCCCAGTGAGAATCGAACTCACTAACAATTGTCTGCTAATCTAGCTTGCTAACAAAAGAACCATATAACATTTTTGGGACCCAGGCAATTAAAATGTATTTAACTATAAAAATACAATGGAATTTTAAACAACGAATGGCTAGGGGGGGGTCCACCAGAGTAAAATAGGATTAATAGGGGGTCAATACGTTAAAAAAAGTTTGAGAACCGTTGATCTAACACAGGGTCAAATTTTAAGTGGAGTAGAAAAGAAAAGTCGTCGGGGTTGCCTAAAGTCGGTATCAGCCAATCAGCGAGGGAGTCTATCCCCTTTTCACTAGCGCTAGACCAAGGAGATTGTTTTTGCGCCTGAGGTGGAGCGCCACACCTACCATCAGCTCCTTACTTTACTGCACAGATCCCTATGCTGCTCATACGCTGTGTTGGCAAGTTTGTGGCCATCCTTAGGCTTCATGCAAGAGCGCTGTCCAGTGGAGATCCTTTGTGTTAAGCAGAGTGAAATCCTTAGTGAAGAATCCTTTGGTTGCTCCTTAATGTCCCTTAATATTGTAATATGATCCTTTTGTTGTTCCTTGGTGCTCCTCAGTGTTGCAGGTCGTTTGTCAATGAATGCAAGTGAACATCTGTCAATATCAGCAATTAAGTAGTTAACCAACCATGTGACCTTGCTTAGTTTATAAATTTAAGTGGTGGATTGCAGCACGGCTTATATACACCAAAATATTCCAATACAGTTTTCCCTCTCAGACTGATTGCCTATAACCAAGGCTAAAGAACCAAGTTTTCTCTGCTATATACCGATAGCTGGGGGGGGGGAACAGATGAATTTATGCCTTTCCCAAGTGTGTTGGTATGAAGTGAAATGCAAATAGCCTTGTCCTGGATTTGAACTTGGATCATCATGTTTATTTCCTATGACAATAAACCCAAATATCTTGCATGGTGTATAACTCACTATATTTCTCACTGTCAACTTTGGCAGTGAGAGTGTTAATATTTCATCATGTCTGGCTCACTTGGCTGTGAGAACCAAACTCACTACCAATAGTCTGTAATTTATGAGGAAGTGCGTCCCGGTCTCCTGCCTCAGAAATTGCTACCCGGTGACTATTAAAATAACGTCCCCAGCTATGTCGGTGTTACTTGAAAGAAAAAACAACCAACTTAGGTGTTAAATGTATTTTAGAGAGGGGCTTCTCTTTTTGGTGTAATTCTTATTTATTTATCGTAATTTGTCGTAATTCTTGTTCATTTATAGAAATTGTCGTAATTCTTTGTTCATTTATAGAAATTTGTCGTAATTCTTGTTATTTATCGTAATTTGTCGTAATTCTTGTTGTAATATGAAAGACTGAGATAGATAGATAAACAAAATAATATAGAAATTTTGTCGTAATTCTTGTTTATTTAAACTAAAAACAAGACATTAAACAAACATGAATAAAAGAAAATCTGAGCCGACATAGCTGGGGACGTTATTTTAATAGTCACCGGGTAGCAATTTCTGAGGCAGTAGACCGGGACGCACTTCCTCATAAATTACCCAATAGTCTGCTAATCCAACTTTCTAACTATTACACCATCAGAGGTATCGAGTTTAGTCCAAGTAGTCGTTAGCATTTCAGTCTCGGAAGATTATAATATAGTTTTTTGTGCCCCTGAAGTTACAGCGCCTCCCGTGACTGTGAAGTCAAATGTTTGAAAAACATTCTCGACCACAGATGTCGCATGTGAAGGCTGATCCTGAAGATGTTGATGTGCCAGTGTTTTGTTGCTTCAGATATGAACAGTCTGCTACAGTAAACCAGTGAATTAATTATGATGATTCTTAACACAAGGCATTATTTGAGTGAAGAAAGAAAAAAGCGGAGAAAAAGAAAGAAAAAAGGAATGAAAAGGGGTAAAAGAAAAAGATAAAGGGAAGAAAAAGAAAGGAGAAAAAGAAATAAAGAAGGAGAAAAATAATATCAAAACTTCCAAACCAAGATAAGGATATTCGTCCAAGTAGTTCAGGGTATAATAATGATAATTCCTCATCTCAGAAATGACCAAAACATTGTGACTATAATAACCAAGATGAGGACACTAGTCCAATAATATCAGTGTATAATAATGATAATTCATTAAACTCAGAAATAGTCAAAAGATTGTGGACTATGATAACCAAGATGAGGACACTAGTCCAATAATATCAGTGTATAATAATGATAATTCTTCATCTCAGAATGGCCAAAACATTTGTGACTATAATAACATGATGAGGACACTAGTCCAATAATATCAGTGTTTATAATAATGATAATTTCATTAACTCAGAAATAGTCAAAAGGATTGTGACTATGATAACCAAGATGAGGACACTAGTCCAATAATATCAGTGTATAATAATGATAATTCATTAAACTCAGAAATAGTCAAACATTGTGACTATAATAACCAAGATGAGGACACTAGTCCAATAATATGAGTGTATAATAATGATAATTCATTAAACTCAGAAATAGTCAAAACATTGTGACTATAATAACCAAGATGAGGACACTAGTCCAATAATATCATGATAATTCATTTAAACTCAGAAATAATCAAAACATTGTGACTATAATAACCAAGATGAGGACACTAGTCCAATAATATGAGTGTATTATAATGATAATTCATTTAAACTCAGAAATAGTCAAACATTGTGACTATAATAACCAAGATGAGGACACTAGTCCAATAATATCAGTGTATATAATGATAATTCATTAAACTTAGAAATAGTCAAAACATGTGACTATAATAACCAAGATGAGGACACTAGTCTGATAATCAGTGTTAATAATGATAATTCATTAAACTCAGAAATAGTCAAAACATTGTGACTATAATAACCAAGATGAGGACACTAGTCTGATAATATCGGTGTATAATAATGATAATTCCTCATCTCAGAAATGGCCAAAAAAGGAAAGAAAGGGTAAAAGAAAAAGAATAAAGGGGAAGAAAAAGAAAGGAGAAAAAGAAATAAGAAGGAGAAAAATAATATCAAAACTTCCAAACCAAGATAAGGATATTCGTCCAAGTAGTTTAGGTATAATAATGATAATTCCTCATCTCAGAAATGGCCAAAACATTGTGACTATAATAACCAAGATGAGGACACTAGTCCAATAATATGAGTGTTATATAATGATAATTCATTAAACTCAGAAATAGTCAAAACATTGTGACTATATAACCAAGATGAGGACACTAGTCCAATAATATGAGTGTATAATAATGATAATTCATTAAACTCAGAAATAGTCAAAACATTGTGACTATGATAACCAAGATGAGGACACTAGTCCGATAATATCAGTGTATAATAATGATAATTCATTAAATTCAGAAATAGTCAAAATATTGTGACTATAATAACCAAGATGAAGACACTAGTCTGATAATATCAGTGTATAATAATGATAATTCCTCATCTCAGAAATGGCCAAAACATTGTGACTATAATAACCATGATGAGGACACTAGTCTGATAATATCAGTGTATAATAATAATACTTTCTCATCTCAGAAATGGCCAAAACATTGTGACTATAATAACCAAGATGAGGACACTAGTCCAATAATATCAGTGTATAATAATGATAATTCATTAAACTCAGAAATGGCCAAAACATTGTGACTATATGAGGACACTGTAGGACTAGAGTACAACAGAGTATAATAATGATAAAATATCTTCTCAGAAATAGTCAAAACATTGCGACTATAACAACTAAGATAAGGATATTAGTCCAAATATAAATTAAAGTCGTCAGGGTGGCCTAAAGTCGGCATCAGTCAATCAGCAAGGGAGTCTATCCCCTTTTCACTAGCACTAGACCAGGGAGATTGTTTTTTGCATCTGAGGTGGAGCGCCACACCTACCATCAGCTCCTTACTTCACCGCACAGATCCCTGTGCTACTCATATGCTGAGTTCACCAGTTCAAATATATCAGTGTATAATAATGATAATACCTCATATCAAAAATGACCCAAAACACTGTGACCCGAACAACCAAGATGAGAAGACTAGTCCTTATGCATCAGTGAGCATAAGAATTTGTTTAGTTATGTGGAAAGGTCTAAGATCAAATTAGACAGTTTTCTAAATTGAAATTTGTTAAACACAGAAAATTAAGGATTTCATTTTCTATTTTATTTTCTATTTTCACAAAATTCTTAAAAAATCTAACAGCACTTTTGAATCGATACAAGTGGCAATTAAAATTCGAGATAACTTTAATTTTTGACCAAGATTAAGGATGAGAAAAGAAAGCCTTTAAACTGTCAATGTCCAACTTTGGCAGTGAGACCGTTAATGTTTCATCATGGCTGGCTCACTTGGCTGCTTGCTGTGCCAAAGTTGTTAAATTAAAGTCAAAAACGTTTCCTTGTTCCCGGTTGAAGCTGCAGTACAAGATGAAGGCTGTTCACGCACACAATTCTTATTAACAATTATTTCATATTGTTGCCAAGGCTGTTACATCTCGTGACCATCAAAGGTCACTACTCTTTCAGTGGACCTGTCAGGAATGGCAGTTACCAGTGCAAGAATTTAGGCATTGTGGATTATACTAGCATAAAAATGCACTGAACACTTTGGCAAAATGCTAAGCAACCTAATGCAATAATAATAATAATAATAATAATAATGATGATGATGATGATAATGATAATAATAATAATAATAATAATAAAAGTTACTATACTGTCTGTATATATATAAATCTAGTGAATATAAGGTCTTTCTTTATTCAATAATTTTCAGAGTATTCATTATTATTATTATTTACTGAATATAATCTATAATATAACAAAGAACACATGAGGGTTGGCTGGAAAGTTCATGGGCGGACAAAGACACTCTCATGGAATGTGACCAAATGCGCCTTATATGAGGCTTGGCTGAAAAGTTCATAGGCTGACCAAGATACTCTCCCTTGTGTTTCATGCACTTCTTCCATTGTGTTGTTTGGATCCCATTTGTAAAAAATGTCATCAACTGTGGATATGGTATCATCGTATGAACTTTTCAGCCATTCAAATTTCAGTCTACTAAACAATGAAAATGAATGCTCAAACAAATAAACAAGTATTTGTAGTTTTGTCATAATAAAGTTTCAGCTGATGATTGTGTCTTCTATTCTGACATATGAGATTTATGGCTATGAAAATAGTAAGAAGGTGAGATCTTAATTAATTTTAGTTCATATATATATATATATATATATATATATATATATATTTATATATATATATGTATACTAGACAAAATGTGACCCATTAGGTCCCCCATTCAGCTCTGGGTAGATAATTGAGATAAGGGAAAAGGGAGTTAGCAAAGCGAATAACATTTTTAAGTTATCTTTCTAAAAAAGGAAAGGTTTTACCTCATTTAAGTCACGGGTTGCTGGTTGTAAAATTAAACATAGAAATACATTTCAAATTCCCCCCTCTCTCTCTCTCTCTCTCCTCTCTCTCTCTTAACTAACATTATATGATGAGGAGGTAGTCAAGAGATACATAGAGGGGAAGAAAGAGATAGACAGAGTAAAGTAAGAGATTAGTTGGTTTTTGACTTAATTGCAAATTATGACTAATTAGAACCAATTAAAACAGAATTTTTTCAAACATAATTCAATCCTAAAAGTAAGGAATAATTTAGTATATTTTTCATGTTATTAAACTAAACAGTCAAAAAGCCTTTAGGAAGCAAAAGTTGATTAACTCAGCTTTAGTATAATAATAATAATATATATATATATATATATATATCTTATTATAATGGATATTGTGTGTTTTCTGTCTGAACTGAAACTATATAACTACTTGAATCACAATTCAATTAGTTATTTACATTACGCTCTCCATGATTTTATTTTTATTTAAGCCTCAATTATTAATAACATTCATTTATATTAATAATACTGTTGACCATATCTATATACTAATAACATGCAATTGTATTTATATCTACAACAAAGTAGCAGTTTACAGTGTGAATGGGAAAGCTAATTTGCATATTGATATTAAAAATTAATTTTAATAAATATGTGCTTAGTATTATTGATTTCTAATTGTTTGGTTTTATCTTAATGGATATGAGCAAAAATCTTGGGGATAAATCTTAAAAGAAATCCATTAACAAGAAGAAATAACTGTAATTTATTCTTTACTTCCCATGGCCTCATTGAGGGGGATTTTACACCTCTACAGAGGTGCAGTCGGTGGGGATTACCCCTCTACAGAGGTGCAGTCAGTGCAAAAGATAGATGGGCAAATGACATAGCCATTAGGCCAGAATACTGCGGTTTGATTAAAATATAAAATTGATTTGAAAATGCTAAGATCTTTTTATGTTTGTAATTAGTCAAATTAGTCATCTACATTTCCTTTATTTTTTAAAATAATGATTCGCTAATTTCATTTAAAACTATGTAAACGTTTTCTTTTATGTTTTATTACGTTTTAACAAGAGGGCAATCACTTTAAACTTTAAAATCTATCATCACTTTCATTGTTTGTTTAGTTTTTTTTTTGACAAAAAGTTAATTTTATGTGGGATATTAATTTCATAAAATAAAAGTAAAATACTATGACTTTTTTTTTTCAAACATTTTTAACTTACAGTGAATAGGCATATATATATATATATATATATATATATATATATTATATATATGTAAAAATAAGTATATACGTACATATATATATATAGGTATATATAGGTATGTATTTGTATATATATAGATATGTAAGTACATATATATAGGTATGTATGTGCATATATCCAGGTATGTATTTGTATATATATATATATATATATATATATATATATATATGCATGTGCATATATATATAGGTATATATTTGTATATAAATATATATCTATGCACGTGTATATGTATAGGCACGTGTATATATATATATATATATATATATAGAGGAAAATAATGGAAAAGTGAATAAATGAACACAAAGGAGGAGGGAGTCAGAGGAGGAAAGCAAGGAGGGAGGGGTAAAGATAAAAGAATCAAAGAGTGTAGGGCAAAGGAGGCAGTGAATGATTAGTGATAGTGCTCTAGTGGTGGAGACATTTTTGGGGGTCAGTCTATTGGAGAGTAGAGAGTTTTGTTTCAAGGATTTTTGAATGTATATATATATGTATATATAGAAAGTGTTGTTCTGGTTCAAACGGAGAAAATTCAATATTTTATAAAAAAGAAGGTCCGCAAAATGGATTATGTTTTTAGAAAAAATATTTTATTATTTTTATCTTACATATGCGACACATGTTTCAGATCTTCTGGTATCTTCTTCAGGCTTTGATCGATAATATGAAAATGAATTCTTACATGCGTGTGTATATATATATATATATATATACATAAGTATTTAACTTCTCTCTTCCTGTTTGGTGGGAGTGAATTATATATATGTATATATATAATCCAAAAATCTGGAGAAGAAATCTTCCTTACGATATAGAAGTTTTTTTAACATAATTTGCAGAGCTCAATGTGTGCTCTTATTGTCAGACTCACAGAGCAAAATTATATAAGAAAATAAAAGTGAAGTAGGGGTGGCCTTTAGTTGGAATCTGGAATAGATTGATTTAACAGCGACCCCTAATAAATGACCCGACAGCAAAATACAAACTTTGCAAGATATCAATTTATGACCGACAGCTCATTATCTTCCAGAGTGGTATACACAGAGGAACACAGAACAATAAAAAAAATTAAAATTTAGAATTTATAAAAAAATCTATTTTCAACTGCTTTAAAAGTAATAAAGAATTCATCATTCACATCTGATGATTGGAAACCCTAAACATTTTCTCTGGGCTTCCTGAAATAGGCTACATGCTAAAAATCTAAATCTTCCTTTATTATGTTTTTTACTTATATATATATATTATATTATTATAATGGAGATTGTGTGTTTTTCGTCTGTAACCAAACTATATTACTAATCGAGTCACAATTAACATAGTTATTTACATCACATTCTTCATGATTTTATTTATATTTAAACCTCAATTATTAATAAAAATTGTTTCACCTTTTTATTAGTGTTGTCCATATCTACATACTAATACATCTATTGTATTTATATATACAAAAATAATTTGCAGTGTGAACGGGAAGGCTAATTTGCATATTTGATATTAAAAATGTGATTTTATTAAATATGTGCTTAGTATTATTGATTTCTAACTGTTTGATTTTAATTTAATGAATATAAGCAAAAACTCTCCAATGATCTTAAATGAAATCCATTAACAAGAAAAAATAAGTGTAATTTTATTCTTTATTTCCTAATTACTAAATAGTTAAATAAGTAAAAGTCAGCAATGAAAGACGGCAGTGATGGAAGAGTAAGCTTCATTTCTATTTTTCTATTATAACCCCACTCTGTTTCAAATCTTTTATCTGCATTCTTATTAGACTTTTCTAATTTAATACGATATTTCATTACATTAAAACTTAAATACTTGCACCCGGGGGTGCATATATTGCTAGTATATATATATATATATATATATATATATATATATATATATATATATAGTTATGTTTGTATATATGGGCATGGCTTTAAACTGCATCAAATGCTGAAGTTTCAATTTTGGAGCTCTTGGGGGTGTGGAGTACCCCTTCATCACTATTACTCCTTGGTCTACTCTGACCCAGAGTGGTAGTACCTGGAAGGTTTCTATCTATGGGTTAAATAGAATAAATGAGTAAAATCTGTTTTTAAAAAATTCAGTACCCATCAAAAATGAATAGGACAAAATGACTTTCTTCAGCATAGAATAACTTACAAGGGTTGACATGCCGTAAAATCCAACCAACCAACCTACGAACAAGTCTCTGGGTACCTTGCATGGTACAGTGATTAGTTGCTTTTAGGCATGTAGAGTCCTGTTGATTTTTTCTAATGCCAAAGTGAGTTTAAAAATTATGATCATAAATTATTTTCCTTTTAGAGGTTGCTGTAAAGTAAAAGCTGTCGAAGCGGCCTAATGTCGGTATGAGCCATACAGTGAGGGAGTCTATTCCTTTTTCACTAGCGCTAGATTAAGGAGATTATTTTTTTGCGTTTAAGGTGGAGCGCCACATCTACTATCAGCTCCTTACTTTACCATACAGATCCCTGTGCTACTCATATGCTGAGTTGGCGAGGGCTGGTATCAAATGATGCTAAAGATCCTGGCCTGCCCAACTATTTACCTAATAGTTTTAGGGGAAATGGATTTGTGCCTTTCCCAAGGGAATTAGTGTTAATTGAAATGCAAACAGCCTCATCCTGGATTTGAACTCTGTTTGCTGAGTCCATTTCTTAAGACTAAACATTATGCTAAGCAAGCCTCCAAGTCAATGGCAATGAACTCCAGAACTGTAGTCTCACCAGCAGATGTGGTTTAGTATCATACACACAACATCCTCACATGCTCTTATATTTATTTACTAAGCATATCTTAGATGTGGCACAAGGCCAGAAGTATGGAGCACCCAGTGAGAATCGAACTCACTAACAATAGTCTGCTAATCTAGCTTGCTAACCATTACACCACATGGGGTGCTCTTATATACCCCTCTGCTGAGGATGTATTCAGTATTTCATTGGACCTGCTGACAAGGCATGCTTATGTATCTGTCTATCTATTTATATATCTATAGTTAAATACACATCATAAATTTTATACTACTTTTGTGGTGTCTTTCTCGGTCTGTCTGTGTTGTTGCCTGGTTAAAGGACAGAATAAAGACACAAGAGAAGAAATGAGTTTAAACAAATATATTAACAAAGAAATGTAGTACAAATATATACAAATGAAAAGGTCGCTCATGTGGCTGTCTTATCAGCTATCTGCTGAAATATTAACTCTTGCTTAAGTGCAGAACCTGCTGCTATTTATAGATGGAAGAGTTCATGTGTGCATGGTAAATTATCATAACAGTCTGTCTACCTATCTCTTAGGTTATGTAATTGAAAACAAAGTTCCCAATGGAGAGCAACATGATATTTAAAAAGTGTATACTTTAATTTAGCTGTGTACTATATGATCTAGGCAAGGCCAGTAATATACAGCTAGTATATATGTATATTTTTAGTCACTCAGTTGCTGATCAACCTGCACTACGATTTGTTTAGAGTGGTCTGTTGCTTGTGCTATGCAAAGCACACTCTCTCCATCAATACAACATAGCCCATACAGGTACACCGTGTGCCACACGTTAGGTGTTTGTTTTGATCGCATGTTGTTTTATCATGGAGTTTGACCTCTCCGGGACATCAGGTATATGGCTGGTTACCATATACCTATATATATATATATATATATATATATATATATATGTGTGTGTGTTAGTAAATTATAAAATAGATTAATATTCTATGCATGTATGACTTTATGAATTTTTTTAGTTTTCACTACATAACTTTCTTGGGAAAAGCATGAATCCATATCCACTCCCTCTCCCAACTATGAATAAATTTTACTGATAATTCAAACAATAATTCTAGATTACATAAATGTACTAATTAGACCTAAAAGAAATTAAAATCTGTCATCTTTTTATAATAGTTAAAGTTTCATGTATCAATTAGGATATACACACACACACACACATATATATGTATATATATATATATATATATATATATATATATATATATATATATATATATAAACATCCATTTCTTTTCAATCAGGGGTATATATTTGGTTTTGTAAAATACATCTCTCTGATGTTAAAATTGTTGGTGCCTAGAGTAAATAGTTGGACAGACTGGATTCTTTAGCTTTGATTTGGCAACCAGTCTAGGAGAAGGAAAACACTGAATTCAAACCAGCTTTGCTCCATTAAAAAAAATGACCTTATGTCACATCCTGCCATTGACAGAGAGGTTGGGTAGAAGCATGAAACAGGATAGACAGCCTCGGGGTTTGAGATTTCTTTGTCATATACCAGACTGGTGAGACTTGGTATTAATATGCTCAATTTAGTAAAAATAAATTTTTTAAATGAGAAAGAATTCAAGAAATCTGTGAGTGTCAGAACGACTGTCAAATTTTTAAAAATTCTTATGATGAATACAAACAGAACGTTCAATACCATGCCATGTGGGTAAAGTCTTTTGAATTCGCCACGTTTTAAGAGAAATTTAAATGCTCGATTTTCTGCCATAAGCTGCAAAATTTTTTTAAAACCCAACAAAACTTCCCATCAATAATTAATAGCAAACTCACAAATAATTAAATCCACAAAAGTTGAGTTTTTATTGTAATGCTAAATCAAAACAGACGATTTAATTCTTTTTTTTAAATACTGAGACAAAATTAAACTTCACAAATTCAATAATCCATCATTTCAATATTGTAAAAACATAAATGTTGTATATAGCTCCCCCCCCAAAAAAAAAAAAAAAAAAATTTAGATTTTAGTGAACTTGTACACATATACAATAAAATTATAATGAAAAAAAAGTAGGGCAGAAAAGAGGGAGTGGAAAAAGGGAATGAGGAAATATAGATTTTTGATAGGATATGAGAGAGAGAGAGAGAGTAAGCAAAAGAGAGAGGGAGAGAGTAAGCAAAAGAGAGAGATAGAGAGAGTAAACAAGAGAGAGATAGAGAGTAAGCAAGAGAGAGATAGAGAGAGTAAGCAAAAGAAGAGAGAATAAACAAGAGGAGAGAAAGAGAGTAAGCAAAAGGAAAGAAAGAGTAAGCAAGAGAAGAGAGAAAGAGAGAGAGTAAGCATAAGAAAGATAGAGAGAGTAAGCAAGAGAGAGATAGAGAGAGTAAGCAAAAGAAGAGAGAATAAACAAGAGAGAGAGAGAGAGAGAGAGAGAGAGAGAGAGAGAGAGAGAACAAAAAGAAAGAAAGAAGTAAGCAAGAGAAAGAAGAGAGAAGGGGCCTAAGCAAGAGAAGAGAGAGAGAGAGAGAGAGAGAGAGAGAGAGAGAGAGAGTAAGCAGGAAGAGAGAGAGAGAGAGAGAGAGTAAGCAGGAAGAGAGAGTGAGAGTAAGCAGAAAAAGAGAGTGAGAGAGAGAAAGAAAGAAGATACTACATAAGAATGAAAAAGAGGAAAGTTGTTATTTACACAAGGCAGAAAGTATGGAGCACCCAGCACAAATAGTGGTCTGCTGGTGTAGCTAGATCATCAGTACACTATGAGATTCACTCAGATAAAAGAGGAGAGTTAAGTAATTGAAAGTGAAAGACGGAGAATAAAAAGGTCTTGGAAATAATCAGATTGCCTGAAAGATAATAAAAACTGTAGAATAAAATAGAGAAATGGACATGCCATTATGTTAGAACATGTTTCAATAAAACTAAATTATCACTTTTACTAAACATAATTGTTTTTAAGTATTAGTAGTTATAAGGATTGTAATTTTTATTTCTTTCTCCCTCTCCTTTTTCAATTTAAAAAAATTTAATATAGGTATATATAGGAATATTATAAATATATATGGTGCCAATGTATCACCTTGTAGGACTCCGGCGACGATGTCAAAGAAATCCGTATCGGCACCATATATATTTATAATATGCCTAGACTATGTACTCCGAACATCTTTAGATACCATAAAAGAAAAAGGTTTTACACTAAGAAAGGCAAGAAGCAGGAGATATCCTGCACAAACAGTCACAGATGCAGACTATGCTGATGACCTCGCACTTCTTGCAGATACACCGGCCACAGGCTGAGACACTACTGCATAGCCTGGAGGAGGCAGCAAAAAAGCATCGGCCTGCATGTGAACTCTGCCAAAACAGAGTTCATGAGCTTCAGAAAGAAAGGAGACATCTCCCACGTTAGACGGTAAGCCCCTTAAGCCAGTAGAACAATTCACGTACCTGGGTAGTAATATCTCATCCACAGATAATGATATTAACACACGAATAGGAAAGGCATGGATGGCCACAAACAAATTGTCTGTCATATGGAAGTCTGATCTCACTGACAAGCTAAAGTGACATCTCTTCCAGGCTGTAGTCATATCAGTACTGCTGTATGGCTGCACTACCTGGACCCTAACGAGGCGCCTCGAGAATAAGCTAGATGGGAGCTGCACAAGAATGCTGCGAGCAGTTCTGAACAAGTCGTGGAAACAGCATTCCAGCTGTATGGTCACCTGCCCCCTATCTCACAGACTATCCGAGTGAGACGGACTAGGCATGCAGGGCACTGCTGGAGAAGCAAGGATGAACTCATAAGTGATGTTCTCCTGTGGAAGCCAACACATGGACATGCCAGTGTAGGCCACCCAGCAAGGACCTATATCGACCAGCTATGTAAAGATGCTGGCTGCAGCGAAGAAGAACTCCCTGTGGCGATGAATGATAGGGAAGGTTGGCGAGAGATTGTCTTGGATATCCGTGCTGCCTGCGCGACATGATGATGATGATATATAGGAATTATATATACCTATACAAATATATGGAATTATAATTTTCCCAATTTTTATTATATACCGATCAAAATATAATGCTTATCAACTTGTAACTCTTTCAACCATAGAAAAATATAATATCCAATATTCTAATATGTTAGTCAAACTTTTTTACTAAAGAAAGGGGCCGGGTTAGCTCAGTTGGTAGAGCGTTCGGCTAGAAACCACAAGGTTCCTAGTTCGATACCGGTCCTCGCCAACTCAGCATATGAGTAGCACAGGGATCTGTGCGGTAAAGTAAGGAGCTGATGGACTGATACCGACTTTAGGCCGCCCCGACGACTTTACTTACTTACTATACTGCAGTGGTCACATGCTTTACCAAGAACTCTATAAATATCTATAGTGTTGTCCAGGAAGCAGCTAAGACTCCCCCAATGGGGCCACCTGTTGGCTGTGGGTGGCAACCCGTGATGCTTAATGATAGAATCCAGGTGGCTGTGCAGTCCATGTCATGCAACACTCCACTTTGGTCCTTACTTAGTCTAGATAAACAGTCTGAGAGACTCCTTCCAATCAATCAGCTCAGTCATGTCAAGTCCTAGCGCCTGTATGATTGTCCCAACCCTCTTGCCTTTATGGTAACCTCCACACCTTTTTATCATATATGTGCTTGCAGGAAGTGGCTGAGGGTCTTCATGTCCTGGGTATGACATTATACAATCTGTTGGTGAGGTTCCAGTTCTGAAGGTCAGGGGAATGTGGCATACCCCTTCATTACCATTGCTCCCAGGTCTACACTAACACAGAGTTAGGGTCCCTTCTATGGGCTAAATAGAAACAAATGTTATTTCTCTGAATGTTTGAGATGAGGCTTGATGATTAGTATTATCTGCACTATTCAGGACTATGTGTCCAATTGGACACATGGCCTAGTGGATAAGGTAGTCAGGTTAAGACAGTTCTAAGTGACAGTTATCTCTGGATTCTGGGTTCAATCCTGAGTAGAGGCAGTAACATAGAAAAATAATAAACACAACTCCTACCCCAGCTATGGTTAGCGGAATGAGAACAGGATACCCTCGAAGACTGAATAAAGGGTTAGGTTCGAAATTCCATGATGGCTCCCGATTACAACAAGAAATTTCCCGAGTCCGAAAAGAAGAATCCCGAGTCCGAGAAGGTTCCCGAATACGACAAGAAAGACCTGAAGAAGGTCGGAGGGCATATTGGCCGAAATGTTGTACAAATAACAATGAATATGGGGACAATAGTTTGAATAATGCAGATAATACTAGAAACAAATGTGTTAAAAAAAATTGAGTGCCCATCAAGAATGAATAAAGCAGAGGTGTTTTCAGCATAAAATGACCCAATGGGTTGACATGCCATAAAACCAACATACCAACCAACCAACCAACCAACCAGGAAGCAGCAATCTACAAAACTGCAGCTCTACAGCCACATACCTCCTATCACACAAACCAAGATGAACAAAAACTGCTGGGCACTGCTGTAGAAGTAAGGATGAACTTGTAAGTGACGTTCTCTTGCAGACTCCTACATATGGATGCACCAGTGTTGACCAACCAGCAAGAACTTACACACAACAGCTATGTGCAGACACTGGATGCCATGTTAAGGACTTGCCAGGAGCAATGAGCAATATAATCAGATGATGAGAAAGGGTCAAGTTCCTGGGGGGATAGCCACCTGGGATCAACGCTGCTTAATTACTTAAATAGAAAGTAGACAAATGATAGTTATTTAACAAGATAGAATTGAAAGATTACCTATTCTCAGAGTGGAATTCTATAGAGTTTGGTAATAAATAATACCTAATAATATCCATTTTGGTTGTATAATAATGAATTAGAAAAACACAACCTTGTCCTGAATTTGAACATGAGTTGTTGATTCCATTTCCTATGACAATAAACATTATGCTAAGCGTGTGGGCAGAATGTAGGTAAAATCCCTCAGCCTTTATTTTTGTCACTCTCCAATTATCCTACCATTTGTCCAATGCCATATCATGATACAGTTAGCGGTTGAGCGTGCGGCACAATCTCAGAAAAACTGCCAAAGCATTTAATAACAGGGGACATAAAAATTAGTTTCCCATGATTAGATTATTGTGCGCACTTTATATCTAAGATGAATTCATCATCTTTGGTGGGGGTGCTGGGGAAGCGAAGCACAGCAAGAATATACGTCCCCTGATAAATATGGCTTTGTGCCAAATTTTGCTTTGCTTAAGAAATAACTACTTTATCAATTATGATTTTACTAGCACACTTCCTGTCATAAATGATGGGTTGATTTACACGTGGATTGGCACTTAATCTCTCTCTCTCTCTTTTTCTCTTTCTCTTTCTCTCTCTCTCTCTCTCTCTCTCTTACTTTCACTTTCACTTTCTTTTTCTTTCTCCGCCCACCCTCTCTAACTTTCTATACTTCAATCTTCTCGCCTTGGTGTCACTTTATGTTATTTCATTTTCATTTTCATTTTCAATTATTCTTTCTTTCATTCCAACTTATTTCCTCTTTCTTCTTTCCATGTTTTTTTTCTTTCCTCAACCAATGCATTATTTCTTTTTTTTCTTTCTTCCAGTGATTTTTTTCTTTCTTTTCTCTCTTAAATGCATTCTTCTTTCTTTCTTTCTTCCTTCCTTCCCATACTTTCTTACTTTTTTCTTTCTTCAAATGGATTCTTTTTTTTCTTTATTTCTTCCCAGATTTTCTTTTTTTTTTTCTTCCTATGTTTTTATTTCTTTCTTTCTTTCTTTCTTTATTTCTTCCTTACCATACTTTCTTCCTTTTTTTTCTTTCTTCAAATGGATTATTTTTTCTTTCTTTCTTCCCAGATTTTCTTTCTTTTTTTCTTCCTATGTTTTTATTTCTTTCTTTCTTTCTTTCTTCCTTACCATACTTTCTTACTTTTTCTTTCTTCAAATGGATTATTTTTTCTTTCTTTCTTCCCAGATTTTCTTTCTTTTTTTTCTTCCTATGTTTTTATTTCTTTCTTTCTTTCTTCTTCCTTACCATACTTTCTTACTTTTTTCTTTCTTCAAATGGATTTTTTCTTTCTTTCTTCCCAGATTTTCTTTTTTTTCTTCCTATGTTTTTCTTTCTTTCTTTCTTTCTTTCTTTCTTTCTTCCTTCCCATACTTTCTTACTTTTTTCTTTCTTCAAATGGATTCTTTTTTTTCTTTATTTCTTCCCAGATTTTCTTTCTTTTTTTTTCTTCCTATGTTTTTTTCTTTCTTTCTTCCTATGTTTTTCTTTCTTTCTTTCTTCTTTCTTTCTTTCTTTCTTTCTTTCTTTCCTAAATGCATTTTTCTTTCTTTCTTCACAGACATTCTTTCTTTTTTCTTTCTTCCTATGTTTTTCTTTCTTTTTTTCTTTCTGTTTTAAATGCATTTTTCTTTCTTTCTTCTCATGCTCTTACATTTTTTTCTTCCTTCAAATGCATTTTCTGTCTTTCGTTCTTCCCAGACTTTCATTTTTTCTTTCTTCCAATGGTTACTTTCTTTCTTTCTTTAAATTCATTCTAATTTCATTTTTTCTTTTTCCCAATGTTTTCTTTCTTTTTTCCCATGTGCTTTCTTTCTTTCTTTCTTCAAATGTATTCTTCTTTCTTTCTTTCTTTCTTTCTTCCCAGACTTTCTTATTTTTTTCTTTCTTCAAAGGCATTTTTCTTTCTTTCTTCCCATACTTTCTTATTTTTTTTCTTTCTTCCAACGTTTTTCTTTCATTCTTTCTGTCTTTCTTAAATGCATTTTTCTTTTTCTTTCTTTCTGTCTTTCTTTCTTCCTATACTTTCTTACTTTTTCTATTTTCAAATGCATTCTTCTTTTTTTCTTTCTTTCTTTTGGAGATTTCTTTCTTTTTTCTGTCACAAATAATAGTTTGATTTACATGTGGATTGGCACTTCATATCTCTCTTTCTCTTTCTTCTCTCTCTCTCTCTCTCTCTCTTCCCCCCTTCTCTCTCTCTCTCTTTTACTTTCACTTTCTTTCTCTACCCACCCTCTCTAACTTTCTATACTACAATTTTCTCACCATGGTGTCACTTCAGGTTCTCTCATTTTCATTCCAAATTATTTCCCCTTTGGTTTCTTTCTTCCCATGATTTCATTCTCCCCTCAACCCATGCATTATTTCTTCTTTTTCTTTTTTCATGTGGTTTCTTTCATTCATTTTTTCTTTCTTAAATGCATTTTTCTTTCTTTCTTTCTTCCCATACTTTCTAACTTTTTTCTTTCTTCAAATGCATTCTTTTTTTGTTCTTTCTTTCTTCCCAGATTTTCTTTCTTTTTTTCTTTGTTCCAATGATTTCTTTCTTTCTTTTTTAAATTCATTCTTCTTTCATTTTCTTCTTTCTGACAATGCTTTCTTTGTTTTTTCCTACATACCTTCTTTCTTTCTTTCTTTCTTTCTTTCTTTCTTCAAATATATTCTTTTTTCTTTCTTTCTTCCCATGCTTTCTTTCTTTTTTCTTTCATCAAATGGTTTCTTTCTTTTTTTCTTTAAATGCATTCTTCTTTCATTTTTTCTTTCTCCTGATACTTTCTTATTTTTTTCTTTATCTACATGCTTTCTTCCTTTCTTCCTTTCTTTCTTTCTTTCTTCAAATTCATTCTTCTTTATTGTTTCTTCCCATACTATCTTTCTTTTATCTTTCTTACCATGGTTTTTCTTTCTTTTTTCCAATGCTTTCTTTCTTTCTTTCTTTCTTTCTTTTATTAGCTCATGCTTTCTTTCTTTTTTCTTTCTTCCTTCAAATGGTTTCTTTCTTTCTTCAGGTGCATTCTGAAAAATTATTGTCATTAAAATAGTATCTTAATCTTTCAATGCTTTCTCCCTATTTGAGTAATGCCTTGTGTTACTATGACAACAGGATAACTCATTACTCTTAAGTGAAATCACATTGCATTGTATTTTATAAACAAGTAGATTTCTAATATTATTACTATTCATAGTGGGGATTTAAAAGTCTATTTAGGAAAATCTTGTAATTATATTATTGAATGGTATAAATTATAATGTAAAATTATCATTATTTTCTTTTGTTGAAATAGCTACATCTTGATTTTGTGTAACTTTCTTTCTTTCCTCTATTTATCTGAGTTAAACTTCATGTTAAACTTTATGTTACCATGCCCATATATTTCTGAAAATTAATTTCTGAAGATAAAGTTCTATATTGAAATCGATAAGACAAAAATAACATCTTTTTGTTTGTATTTTTTATACGCATTGTAATTGCCTTCAAATCATTAATATATTATAACATACTTAACAATGCTTCAAGCAAATTAACAATTACTATATATATATATATATATATATATATATATATATATATATATATATATATATATATATATATAAGTAAAAATATAACAAAAGAATTTTTGCATTATAGTCTATTTCAGAAAGCTTAGACAAAGTGTCTAACTCTCACAAATCATTCGCATCTGATGATTTGGGAGAGTTAGACACTTTGTCTAAGCTTCCTGAAATAGACTATATTGCAAAACTTCTAAGTCTTTTGTTATATCTTTACTTATAAATTTGCTCTGTGACTCTAACAATAAGAGTACACATTGAGCTCTGCAAACTGCAACGCATTTTTAATAAAACAAAACCTATGTTGTAAGTAAGATTTCTTCTCCGGATTTTTGGATTATATATATATATATATATATATATATATATATATATATATATATGCTCCCAAAACATGGAAGAGCTCTCTAGGAGCGACATCAATTGATTTTCATTGCTAGCATAATAGATTTAAATTGGCATTGACTTTATGTCTCTGGTACCTAAACTAAGATACACACAAACACACACACACCTACATATATATGTATATACATATATATACATATTTACTTTCAAAGAAAAAAACTTAACAAACTGTCATTTGGGTATAATAAATTTATTTCATAGAAGCAAGGCTCATCTGTTGTTTACAGATTTGAGCTCTCTGGTGATTGTAAAAAATATATACAGTGATGTATGTATTTATCAGTTAAAACACTGCTCCTTACTGGCAAC
>CM042151.1:56613818-56621318 GCA_023376005.1 Doryteuthis pealeii | reverse complement strand
ACGGTTATTTCCTAGTTGAGTGACATGATATTACAGGGTGAACCAGAAAAAACAGAACCCAAATTATTTATTTTCCCATTAAACTAACCCTAAACCCAAAACCAAACCCTAACCCTTACTTACATCTCAAATGATTTCAAATTTTTTTAAACACCCTGTAAATACTACTATTAAATATACGGTTATTTCCTAGTTGAGTAACATGATATTACAGAGTGACCCAGAAAAAACAGAACCCAAATTATTTATTTATTTTCCCATTAAACTAACCCTAAACCCTAACCCTAATCCACCCCCTAGTTGAGTAACATAATATTACAGGGTGACCCAGAAAAAACAGAACTCACAAATTTTGTAATAAAACTGTTAATTTTAATTTTTTTTTAAGTTTAAGTCTAACAAGGGTTAGGGTTTAGGGTTAGGGTTAGGGTTAGAGTTAGGGTTAGGGTTAGGGTTAAGGTTAGAGTTAGGGTTAGGGTTAGGGTTAGTTTAATGGGAAAAAAAATAATTTGGGTTCTGTTTTTTCTGGGTCGCTCATGTTACTCAACTAGGAAGTAACCAAATAAAAATACTGTAAATATTACTATTAACATTTCCATTCATCATGGCTGCTATCATAAGAATGATCACCGATTCATTCTCCCTGCATTATCATTACCATTATTATAACCATGTTCACTTTAATTTCAAATCCTTGCAAGCTCGATAGGCAGTGAGACTGTGAAAGAGGAATTCTCTCTGCTAGAGAAAGAAGTAAAGGTACTGAACAAGCCTGAAGAGCACTTAGATCAGACAAAGCAATTTGTGGAAAGATGGCCACATGTCTTGCAAGAGATGTCAGAAGAAAGGCCAACCAACATTGGAAATTGCCTCTCCCTGACTACAAAATGGACAAAACAGAACAAGACACAAAGGAAGAGCCAAATTAACATTGCAGAATGATAAAAAGGTCAAAGGTAAAAAGCCTAAATATGCATGCTTACATGTATGCACCCAGGTTACATATTTATATACACAAGTTTCATGCTCATACATATATACATAAGTAGGATTTTAGAAGCATACAAAAATACTAACTCTTAGTAGAAGAAATGAATGGATAGCTATCCCTGTTTTCTCTTTCTATCTTCCCCCAGAAAATGTAGGATTTTAGAAGCATACAGAAATACTAACTCTTATTAGAAGAAATGAATGAACAGCTATCCCCATTTTCTTTCTCTTCCTATCTTTCCTCAGAAAATCTAGGATTTTAGAAGCATACAGAAATACAAACTCTTATTAGAAGAGAATGAATCGATAGCTATCCCTGTTTTCTCTTTCTATCTTCCCCCAGAAAATGTAGGATTTTAGAAGCATTCAGAAATACTGTTATTAGAAGAAATGAATGGATAGCTATCTCCATTTTCTTTCTCTATCTTCCCTCAGAAAATGTAGGATTTTAGAAGCATACAGAAATACAAACTCTTATTAGAAGAAATGAATGGATAGCTATCCCTGTTTTCTCTTTCTATCTTTCCCCGGAAAATCTAGGATTTTAGAAGCATACAGAAATACTCTTATTAGAAGAGAATGAATGGATAGCTATCCCCATTTTCTTTCTCTTTCCATGTTTCCTTAGAAAATGTAGGATTTTAGAAGCATTCAGAAATACTCTTATTAGAACAAATGAATGGATAGCTATCCCCGTTTTCTTTCTCTTCCTATCTTCCACCAGAAAATGTAGGATTTTAGAAGCATACAGAAATACTCTTATTAGAAGAAATAAATGGATAGCTATCCCCATTTTCTTTCTCTATCTTACCCCAGAAAATGTAGGATTTTAGAAGCATACAGAAATACAAATTCTTATTAGAAGAGAATAAATGGATAGCTATCCCCATTTTCTTTCTCTTTCTATCCTATATATGATTGTGCATAAATTATTAGCATTAGATAGAATACTTGAAACCATACAACTGTGTGTAAATTATTTGTATTAGGGGTAAAATAAAAAGTAAAGTTGACAGAGAGGCCTATTGTCAGTATCAGCTGGACAGCAAGAGAGTCTTTCACTAGCACTAGAAGTGGAATGCCACACCTACCATCAGTTCCCCAATTTACAACACAGATCCAGGCTTTGTTAATCATGTGCTGAGTTTGTGAGAGCCTGAAACCTTGTAGTTCTTAGGCAGATGTTCTACTGACTGAGCTAACCCAGTGTTAAGTATCTGGCCGCCATCCTTGGCCAGTTGTAAAGAACTTAAAGTAAGTAAGTAAGTAAGTAAGTAAGTCCTGAGTTATAGAATCCTTTGGTAAGTGAATAAGTCCTATGATATAGAATCCTTTGGTAAGTGAATAAGTCCTGTGATATAGAATCCTATGGTCCGTCGTCCAAGAAGATCCAAGTAGTAATGCTTAGGTATGACCAGAAAAGGCCAGTATAAATAATAATATCAGCAGCAGAATACTGCCAGTGGTTGGTCAATAGGTTGGTCACATGATTGTCGGCGAATCTATAAGTAGAAGTGACCATTTACCACATGCCTTATATATCAAAAGCACCAACACCCAGCCCCCCAAAAAGTTATATGAAGTGTTTACCTGTTTAAAAGGAATGTGAGTATGCATTTGTGTACCATATATAACTGGAGACCATAACTGATTAAACTGACTCCAGCATAGAATAACCCAACAAGGGTTGATATGCCATAAAACCAACCAACCAACCAACCAATCAACTTCTGAAGTTACCTGAAGTAAGTAAAGTAGATGAAGTGGTGAGGGAGTCTATTCCTTTTTTCTAGTGCTAGACCAGGGAGATCAATTTTTTTTTAAGTATGAAGTGAAACGCCACACCTATCATCAGCTCTCCACTTTACCGCACAAATCCATGCTGAGCTAATCATATGCTGAGTTGGCGAGGGCCAGTAATGAACCCAGAACATTGTGGTTCTGAGCTGGATACTCTACCGACTGAACTAAACCGACCCTATAATTGTGCACAGATTATTAGTATTTGATAGGAATACTTGATATCATATAACTTTGTGAAAAGAAATGAGTAGAGATTTTATTAATTGCAATTTACAAAAAAATGTTGTGGAATGTTAAAAACATAAAAAGTCATGTTTACAATAAAGCATTTACAAATGAATCATGTTTCAGCATTGAATTGGTATATGGTAGCATAAATTGTTGACAAACCCTGTAGCTGCATAAGGGACCGTTGGCTCTCAAATCAGAGAGTGGAAAAATACCAGTAACGTTTATAGACCCCTGACCCCTAGAGAACATGTCACGAGAAACATGTGACTAGATTTAAATTTAGTTTCAACCAGAGATGACACAGTGTAGACATACCACAGCGAGGTTGTTTCTCCCATGCGGCAAATAAGAACATGGGCAGAAATAAATCTTGATCAAGAAATAAAAGTCTTGTGAGTTGATTAATTTGCATGACTAAAGAGTTAGCCCAGAAGAAGCCCTTAGAGACAGCAACAAGAATCCGACAAGATGACGACCATAGCAAGAATATAGCCGAAGCAGTAAAGCCGAAATGAAGAACAAGTAAGTCTCAACTCTGTATCTGTCTCTCTCTCTCTATCACCGAGTTTCCTCTCTTGATTATATACCTGATGATGCTGGGTATATATGGCTATACAACAAAATAACCCATAAGGACTTGATATGCTATTAAACAAAAAAATCTAAACTATTATCTAAGTCAGAGGTCAACTCAGACTTCACTATGAAATAACTCAACAAGGTTTGACATGTCTAAAAACTAACCGACCAAAAAACTAATCATCCAATTACCCATTATTTTTATTTTAAAAAATGACTTTAGTATAAAATAACCTAACAAGGGTTGACATGTTGAAAAACCAACCAACCACCAACCAATTGGCTTCAGAAGCTATACCTAAGACTAGGAGACTATAATCTGCAAGTCTGAGGCAGCCATATTAAAATAGGATAGGAAAAGGTAGTATATGTATAGGGGATGGGACAGTATAAAATAACCTAACAAGGGTTGACATGTTGAAAAACCAACCAACCCACCAACCAATTGGCTCAGAAGCTATACCTAAGACTAGGAGACTATAATCTGCAAGTCTGAGGCAGCCATATTAAAAATAGGATAGGAAAAGGTAGTATATGTATAGGGGATGGGACAGTATAAATAACCTAACAAGGGTTGACATGTTGGAAAACCAACCAACCACCAGAAGGTTTCAGAAGCTACACTAAGACTAGGAGACTATAATCTGCAAGTCTGAGGCAGCCATATTAAAATAGGATAGGAAAGGTAGTATATGTATAGGGATGGGACAGTATAAAATAACCTAACAAGGGTTGACATTTGAAAAACCAACCAACGGCCAGAAGGCCTCAGAAGCTACACCTAAGACTAGGAGACTATAATCTGCAAGTCTGAGGCAGCATATTAAAAAGGATAGGAAAGGTAGTATATGTATAGGGGATGAGACAGTATGAAATAACCTAACAAGGGTTGACATGTTGAAAAACCAACCAACCGGCCAGAAGGCCTCAGAAGCTACACCTAAGACTAGGAGACTATAATCTGCAAGTCTGAGGCAGCCATATTAAATAGGATAGGAAAAGGTAGTATATGTATAGGGGATGAGACAGTATGAAATAACCTAACAAGGGTTGACATGTTGAAAAACCAACCAACCGCCAGAAGGCCTCAGAAGCTACACCTAAGACTAGGAGACTATAATCTGCAAGTCTGAGGCAGCCATATTAAAATAGGATAGGAAAAGGTAGTATATGTATAGGGGATGAGACAGTATGAAATAACCTAACAAGGGTTGACATTTGAAAAACCAACCAACCGGCCAGAAGGCCTCAGAAGCTACACCTAAGACTAGGAGACTATAATCTGCAAGTCTGAGGCAGCCATATTAAAATAGGATAGGAAAAGGTAGTATATGTATAGGGGATGGGACAGTATAAAATAACCTAACAAGGGTTGACATGTTGAAAAACCAACCAACCTGCCAGCTGGCCTCAGAAGCTACACCTAAGACTAGGAGACTATAATCTGCAAGTCTGAGGCAGCCATTTAAAATAGGATAGGAAAGGTAGTATATGTTAGGGGATGAGACAGTATAAAATAACCTAACAAGGGTTGACATGTTGAAAAACCAACCAACCGGCCAGAAGGCCTCAGAAGCTACACCTAAGACTAGGAGACTATAATCTGCAAGTCTGAGGCAGCCATATTAAAATAGGATAGGAAAAGGTAGTATATGTATAGGGGATGAGACAGTATGAAATAACCTAACAAGGGTTGACATGTTGAAAAACCAACCAACCTGCCAGCTGGCCTCAGAAGCTACACCTAAGACTAGGAGACTATAATCTGCAAGTCTGAGGCAGCCATATTAAAATAGGATAGGAAAAGGTAGTATATGTATAGGGGATGGGACAGTATAAAATAACCTAACAAGGGTTGACATGTTGAAAAACCAACCAACCGGCCAGCTGGCCTCAGAAGCTACACCTAAGACTAGGAGACTATAATCTGCAAGTCTGAGGCAGCCATATTAAAATAGGATAGGCAAATGTAGTATATGTATAGGGGTTGGGACAGAATTGTTATTGGCACGTCTATGGCAAAAACCGAAATGGGAGAGGGTAGGGATGTTCCAGTTCATGTGACCTAAGCACTTGGAATGTTTCAAAAGTCTTCAGCTAGTTTAGTGTTTAAGATCTCTAGGGGATCCCTGCAACTAATGATCACCTGCACACTTCTGGGACTTAGAAAGCTCCGGTGCTGCCAGTGCTCTGATGGCAAAATCGGCCACCGACACATTTTTCCCTTTCACTCACCGGTGCTATGAAAAGGGGAGAAAGAACAAGAGAAAGTGAAAGGAGGAGAAAGGAGACTTGGGAAAGACAGTTATGGAACAGGAATTTTACAAACAGTTTCTCCTTAGAATCCCATTAAAGATTATCTACTAACATACCAAATGAGCTTTTGTTGGCTGTTTATATGTGTAATACAATATCCCAGGCTTGCTGGTTGGTTGGATTTTATGGCATGAAAACCCTTGGGTTATTTTATGCCCAAGAGGTTTTTATTTCATTCATTCCTGTTGGGTGTTTATTTCTTTTTTATGAGGTTTGCAAGTAATTTAATTATTTTCATGCATTTTCACGCATTTTCATGGACACGCGATGACAACATACGCGCAAGTACAACCCCCCCCCCGCATTCATGTAAACATACAACACAAGAATAGTTATATAAAAATACCATCATTTTCAAAAAAAAAAAAAAAAAAGAAATGCCATAACTAGACTGCTTCAGTTCCAGTGATCTTTTGAGAAAGAGATATTATCTCAAAAATTTAAGAATTAAATACAGGTTAACACACAACATCATTGTTACCGTATTATTATTTTTTCTTTACACCTGTATTGTGATAGCCTTCTAAATCAACCTCCTAACCAATATACACACAATGCTTCAATCAAATTATAAAACTCTCTTAATTTAATTATAATTTCTTTTGTGTATGATAATACAAATTGTTTAAAATTCCATGTTGAGTTCATGCGTCTTCTCTTTTTAACTCCTGTCTGCCTGATACTCATGGCGTGAAGCACCATATTTTAAAAATGAAGGTTTTGTCTGCAGGAATGATAATTGTATAAATATAATAGGAAAAATATGAAGACCTACATGAACATTGCGTCAGAAATGGATGGATAACAAATGTATTTCCCATTGAAGTCGGATGTCGGGGATTTATTACCAACTCAACCTCGGCATTTTTGTCTAAACTTGGAATTTCTCTACCAGACAAGAGGAAATACTTAAAAAAGATTCAGGAGAAAGCTCTAACCGCATCAGCGTGGATATGGCAGTCCTATATTGTGACATCAAACCGACAAAGTCTGGTGGTATCGTAAGATACTGCTGGGGCGCTCTGGGTTAGTGGTAATGATGCTTCGGCCCCAAAACCATGCCTGAACCCAGAGTCATCATCTGATGAAGGCTTTGTTGGTTGCAATGCTACTGTGTAAATAACAGTCATTGTATGAAGATTATTAATAATTTGACCATCTTTTTGCCATCGTTGTTTTATAGAAACCTATTTTCCTTTTTGTAAATTTCAACCAAGAGAAGGGCAGCTATTGAGTGTAAATCCTCGCCACTTACTAAACTAACCTAACATACATGACACTCTCTTTTATTGAACCAAGACTTGACAAATTGACAAATAAAAAGCAGTCTTACTGTCCCCATTGACTGTACATTGGGATTATTGATTATTGTTTATACTGATAATAGATTTCTGTATTAGATAAACCTAATTTTAATAAGACTTAAGTTTAACAAATTTTTTTATTTTATACACCAGTCTGTGCATTGATCTAAAAAATGTCAACTGCTCCGCATCTTCCAAAGGTTTGATAATCACTGTGTTACAGTGTGGTAAAGTAAGAATTTATCAGAAAAAATATAGTTAAATTATCTGCCCCTGT
>CM042151.1:56583818-56608818 GCA_023376005.1 Doryteuthis pealeii | reverse complement strand
CCCTACTCATGTGGAGAGGTTTGTAAATAGATATAAAAGTAAGTAAAGTCGTCGGGGTGGCCTAATGTCAGTATCAGCCAATCAGCGAAGGACTCTGCTGAACTCTGCTGGAAAAGTAAGGATTAACTCATAAGTGATGTTCTCCTGAGGAAACCTACACATGGATACACCATTATAAGCTGACCAGTATCAGTCAGTTACATCAATCAGCTCTGTGCAAATACTGGATGCCATATAGAAGACCTGCAAGGAACAATGACCGATAGGGACAGGTGGTGAGAGTGAGTCAAGGTAATCCGTGCTCTCAGTATGACCTCATGATGATGATTTAGTTCCATTTTAAAATACTTGAAGATTTAAAGACTTACGATATTCTCTTTGTTTAATGTATGATAGCGTATATACATATAGACATAACGTATGAATATATATGTGTGTGTGTGTGTGTGTGTGTATGTGTATAAAACATTACCTCGTTTTCCAGCTTTCATTCATTAACATTGGCAAGTTAGGGTAAAAGAATCGAATATGGCATCAGGTAAGGGAACATCAGGCAGGGAGTGGCGTTTTTGCACTCAAAGATTTCTATCTTGCCAAACATCTACAGAACAGGAAGTTAGTTGGCAGTGTTTCTGGGACTCTTTTTCCAAATGCCAAAGCTGTGATTTTTACCAAAAGATGGCTTCCAACACTTTCAACTTTTGCTTACTTACCATTGCAAAAGATTTGTACACCCCCCACACACAATCTTCTTTGTACACCGCCACCCACACACACACACACATACATACATACATACATACACAATCTGCAGCTGCTCATCCCATTTCTTTTATTCTTTTTCTTTTATCTCATTTCTTTTCAACTCCTTTGCTCTGCCCTTGATTTTTGTCTATCAATCTATCTATCTATCTATTATCTATCTATCTATGTATCTATATCCTACCCCTGTATGTTTGTTTATCTATCTATCTATCTATCTATCTATCTATATCCTACCCCTGTATGTTTGTTTATCTATCTATCTTCTATTTATCTATATCTATCTATCTATCTATCTATTATCTATCTATCTATATCCTACCTCTGTATGTTTGTTTATCTATCTATCTATCTATCTATCTATCTATATCTCTGTATGTTTGTTGTTTATCTATCTATCTATCTATCTATATCCTACCTGTGTATGTTTTTTTTATCTATCTATTTATCTATCTATGTATCTATATCCTAACTCTGTATTTTGTTTATCTATCTATCTATCTATCTATCTATCTATCTCCTACCTCTGTATGTTTGTTTATCTATCTAACTATTTATCTATCTATCTATCTATACCCTACCTCTGTATGTTTGTTTATCTATCTATTTATCTATCTATGTATCTATATCCTACCTCTGTATGTTTGTTTATCTATCTATTTATCTATATATCCTACCTCTGTATGTTTGTATCTATCTATATTATCTATGTATCTATATCCTACCTCTGTATATTTGTTTATCTATCTATCTATTTATCTATCTATCTATATATATATATATATATATATATATATACATATATATATGTATATATATATAAATATATTTACTAACATACATATATGTATGTATATATATACACATATATTTATTTACATACATGTATATATGTATGTATATATATTATATATATATATAGATAGATATTTTATAAAAAAGAAGGTCCGCAAAATGGATTACGTTTAAAAAAATTTTTTTATTATTATCTTATATTTATATATATCTATACATATATATATGTATATATATATATTTACATACATATATATATTTATACCTATATGTATATGTATATATCTCCATATATATATGCATATTCCTATCTCTGTGTGTCTATTTATCTATCTATCTTTATCTGATCTTATCTATCTATTTATCTATCTCCTACCTAATTGTATTCCTATTTCTGTATGTTTATCCATCTTAATCTATCCACATCTATCTAAAGATTTGGTGTAGAATCTCATAAGAACAGAACCTATCATGCCACAAACAAGCATGCTCGCTTTTACTATATGGACCAGCATACAAACCAGTTTACAAAATTAATCATTAGCACTCCAGCTCTCCCCCTGATGATTTTACCATTACACCTACCTTAGTCAACTGTTCTTTACTTTCACTTTCACTTTCATTTTCTCTTAAATAGTTTTCATCATCATCATGTCGCGCTTTCAGCGCGGATATCCATGACAATCTCTCTCCATCCATCCCTATCACTCATCATTCTCGGGAGGTCCTCTATGCAGCATCCTGCATCCGCACAGAGCTGATCAACATACGTTTTTGCTGGTTGGCCCATGCTGGCTTGTCCATGTGCTGGCTTCCACAGGAGGACGTCGCTTATAAGTTCGTCCTTGCTTCTCCAGCAGTGTCCCGCGTGTCTTGTCGTCTCACTCACTCGGATGGTTTGGGTGATATGTGGTAGGTGGGCATACAGCTGCTTTCTGGTAGGGTGCTGTTTCCACGTCTTGTTCATGATCACCCGCAGCATTCTTGTGCAGCTTCCATCTAGTTTATTCTCTAGTCGCTTAGTTAGGGTCCAGGTGGTGCAGCCATACAGCAGTACTGACACAACAACGCCTGGAAGCTCTCGCTTATGACAAGAAGTTTCCCATATTCATAAAGAATGTTCCCAAGTTCAAGAAGGCTCCCGAGTCTGAGAGGGTTCCCGTGTTCATAAAGAATGTTCCCAAGTTCAAGAAGGATCCCGAGTCTGAGAGGGTTCCCGTGTTCATAAAGAATGTTCCCAAGTTCAAGAAGGCTCCCGAATCTGACAGAAAATACCTGAAGAAGGCTGTTGGGCACATCGACCGAAATGTTGTACAGATAACAATGAAGATGAGGACAATAGTCTGAATAATCCAAATAATACTAGATCTATTTGAATCATAAATGGGACCCTAACAGATAGTACCATTCCAGATTTGAGTGGATTTGAATGTAATAGCAATGAAGGGGAACTCCACACTCTCCAGATGCAGTTTAATGTCATACTCAGGACCCTTTTCATTGGGGTGAGGTCTTACCTCTGTGCAGGAATCATATTCTAAGCTCTGCAGCCAGGGTGATATACTTTTTTAATAAATAAATCATCTGTAATATACAACTTCTGGAGGCACCAGTAGTGTAATGGTTATCATCATAGAAATTGGATCCAGTATACCGAGTTCAAATGCTACACTGAGCTGTTTGTATTTCATATAACACTAATACTCTTGGGAAATGTATGAATCCAACTATTCTCCCTCCAGCTGTTGGTAAATAGAAGTGCAATTAGGGTTCTTTAACTTTGGTATGGCTACCAGTCTAGGAGAAGAATACTCTAAATTCAAACCAATTAAACTTCGTCTTTTGGCTGGAGCAGAAAATTGGACCATATAACCTTTAGGCACCCCTTTTGCGATCTCGTTTCATAAGGACATTTTTTTTTCATTTACACTGTCAACATCCGGTTGTTTGTTAGGGGTTAGGATTAGGGGTTAGGTTAGGGGTTAGTTTTATAATTAAAAAAAAACCTCTAAAAATCATCTGTTAACAAACAATCGGATGTTGACAGAGTAAATGAAAAAAATGTCCTTATGAAACGAGATCACAAAAGGGTGCCTAAAGGTCATATGGTTAAAAAAATTCACTGACAGCACCTTTGCAGAGAGGTATAATCCCCTATAATAGAGCCAGTTGTGGCAACCCATGATGCTTAAGGACAGAGTCCTGGTGGCTGAGTACTCCATGACATGCAACACTCCTATTGGCTTGACGGATTAATCGGCTGGTTATGTCAAGTGCTAGCACCTATATTATTGTCTCTACCCTATTTTCCTTATACCAAACCCTAACCTTTTTTATCATATGTATATGCTAGAAGGCAGTGGATATGGGTCTTATTGTCCTGGATATAATATTAAACTGCATCTGATGGTGAAGTTCCAGATTTGGATCTCTGGGGAGTGTGGGGTATCCCTTCATCACCAATACTCCTAGGTTAAACCTGACCCGGAGTGGTAGGATCTGTTGGGACCCATCTATGGGTTAAATAGAAGAAAATGACTTAAAAATGTGTTTTATAAACATTGAGTTAAAAACGAATTTCCAATACCCAAAATGAATAAAACAAAATGTCTTTTTGGCATACAATAACCCAAGGGTTGACATGCCATAAAATTCAACCAAGCAACTAATCCTGGCACAAATTATGAAATTAGCACACTTTTATTTAGCAGTAAATAAACTGGCAATGTTTTATATATAACACGCATACACATGATCACACAAGCACACACTTACATACACACACACACACACATACATCTATACGGGATTTTTTTTAGTAAAAGAACCATGAATACAGAATTCTACTAAAAAATATCAATAAAGAAATTGACCCTGTTTTTTAAAAAAAAACGGACAGTTTTACTTATTTTTCAAGATCACGGTGAGTAATTTTTTCCCAATCGGATAATTTGATCTTTAAATTAACTGTTTTTCTTTGTAACAACTATTTATGTTCATCATTTTATTTATTTTTTTTTTAGCAGGAATTTTAAAAAATAAACAAGTTAAAAAATATTTACGTTTCTTTCTTCAATATTACCTAAACTGTTCACATGACATGTTTTGGTTGTACCTAATATACATCATGACATACTATGCATATATTATGAATATACATATATACATTATCATACATTAAATAGATCTCTTAAACACTAGAATATTTTAAATCTCAGTCACCATCAAATATTTCAAAATGGAAAAAATTAATTGGAACTAGATTTCTTTAGTATCTTTAATATTTCTTTAAGACTTTTTTTTAATATCATATTATAGTATATCAATCATTTGTAATCTATCATCCTTGGCACAAAAATGAAAATAGCATGCTTAGAGGTTGTTCACCTTGGCTTTTTTATTTTGTAATGAATAAACTAATAACAGATAAGATGGAAGACATTTTTTTTTTATTTAATGGCTGAACATTTTGTCAGCCATTTTTTTTTTTTTTACTAAGTTATCTATTCACACCCTACTGCAATTTACTTACAATGTTTGTGTTTTCAAACTTTTCTTTTGCTCTGTTGCACTTCTAGTAAAAAATATAGTGTAAAATGGCTACCTCAGAACAAACAATAAAAATGTATTTGGTTTGGTTTGGTTTGGTTTGTTTTGTTTTTATGGCATATCAACCTCAGTGGGTCATTTAATGCCGATAAAGTTTTGAAATAAATCAAATTCTTAATGGATAATACAATTTTTTTATAAATACATTTTTCTATTTAACCCATAGATGGGACCCTAACAGTACTACCACTCCGGGTCAGAGTGGACCAGGGAGCAATGGTGATGAAGGGGTGCTCCACATTCCCCAAACCTCCAAAACTGGAACCTCAACATCAGATAGAGTTTAATGTCATTCCCAGGACACATAGACCCGCAGCCACTGCTTTCTAGCACCATGATAAAAAGGGGTTGGGGCTTGCCATAAGGGCAATAGGGTTGGGAAAATCATATAGATGCTAGGGCTTGACGTGACCAGCTGATTGAAAAATGTATTTGGTAATTCAATCTATCTATCTATACATATATAAAGGGCAGTTTTGAGTATGTATGTATGTATGTCTGGTTGAATTTATAAAAATAAAACAATTAATGACAAAGTAAATATATATACTCATTCACTATCACCAGATCTTGCTTTTTGAGCAAAAATAATGAAGACTTGATTTATATTCAAAGATAATTACAAAACAGAATTCAAATATCCAACCGTAAAGGCATTTTATCACGCCCGCCGGTGGTACTTGAATCTGTTTGTTAAAACATATGGAACGCGAGACAATAATAAACATTTCTAATAAACCTTCCCTTGATTGGATGCAGCAATTCCAAACCAAATTAGCTGGCAAAATGATTTATGGAGGTACTTGTGGTGTAATGGTTATCCTTTTAGAAAACAGATATGGCAAACTCTATTCAAGTCCTGGACGAGGCTGTTTGCATTTCACAAAGTATTAATACTCTTGGGGAAGTTAACTGGCTCTATATAGCAGACATAAGTGATCTCTAAACATATTTGAATGAAATGTTATATTAGTATCATCAATTATGATATTGTCATCATTATATTGTTGCATTTTTATTGTTGGTTTGATTTATACCATGTCAGTCCAGTCCATTTACTATGGTGATAACCATTACGCCACAAGCACCAAACCCATAATTATTATATATGTAACTGATAATTTTTCTTTTGTTTTTCAGGTAAGTGATATCTGAGACTTTCTTGAGATTGTAATATTTGGAGTTAATCATGTACGTTCTACCATAAAAGGTAAGAAAGCTTTCATTTTTTATTTTATTTTTAAAATAGTATATCAGTGTCTGATTTTTCTTAGAGGCAAAGGTCATTCAATGAATGTCGGAAAAATTATAGTTGAATTATCTCACCCTGCTGCCAGAGGGCGAATCACCAATATACGATATTGGCACCAAAATTAAATCCCATGACGAAAGTCCCTTATCAAGGGGTTGTCTACCAGGCTAGTCACTTTTTCAAGTGCTCCCTTCACTTATTGTATGGGCTTTCACCAGGCGAGACCAATTTCAAGCGCTCCCTATCAACATTATGGGTAAATAGTAAGGCTGTTGGATTATAAACAGAATTGCTACTTCAATACATAGACTTTACCAGCAGTGGTAGAAATAGCTGCTGTAACTTAGTAGTAAAAGTGGTAAAAAGTAGCCAGTGGGTGAGCAAGACAAAAGGCATTTAAGAGCATGCACACTGGATATTCATTCATTAGAACATAAAAGTATTTACGTATCGAAGGGGCTTTTATTTCCCCGTGGTCGTTGGCAAATTGTTGGACAAAGAAGAACAAACACAAAAGTAGAAAACAGACACTTGTATTACAACATTTACAATAGACAAAGTGGTTAACAATAAAAAGTACGAAGATTTACATAAATGGTAGAACAACGAAAGGGTGTTTGCAAATTAGCTGGAATTTGCGACCAGACTTATCTTCTAAGAGTTCTTGGTATCGTGTTGTTAGGTGTTCATTCGAGCTTCACGGGTCGTTTCTTGTTTTAATTCTCAGTTTGCAATTAAACCGCCGTTGAAGGTTCGTAGAGAGTTTAGGGAACGGTAATACTGCGTTACCCTTAATGCGTGGTTTGTGATAAGTAGGCCCTGATTTTGGGCTAAGTAAGAGAGCGTGGGTTTAGACGCCTCTCTCCAGTAACAGTTCTTGATAAGTAAAGTCTAGGGATCGCTTATTTTTGCGACTTCCCTCGTTGACTGCTCCGTGATAAGTGACGTAGGGTTTTAATTTTGGCGCCAATATGCCATTGGCGATTTGTCCCCCTAGTGGCAGGGGAAGATAATTGACATGGAATTTCCGATAAACAGGGGTCACTTAACTACAGCACATGGGCCAGCTCAGACCCACTGTCAGTAATTGAATTTTTTGTTAAAACATACAGAACGCGAGACATTCAAAATTGAAATATGTGAAATCAACCCATTGGACGAAATTGACTGATAAACATTTGAAAGCAATTCTCTTGATTGGAATTGTAGCAATTCAAAACCAAACACTGACAATATCTTAAAAGGCAAACTTCACTTTCACAAATCTCACTATCTGCTAAGGTTGCGTTCTTTGATAAAGTTTTGAAAATAAATATGTTGGTTGAATTTGTTTCTGTGCATCTTACTCCACTCATCCATGAATATGAAAAAGAAATTTAAATTTTGTTTTATATATTTTTTCTCAGAGATTTTGGTCTGGCGAGCAAGTATCTATCAATCTATCTATCTGTTTTGCTTTTCCTTATATTGCAAACCGTTTCATTATCTTCATCTTCCTCATCTATTCACTTTCAATCATTCTCTCTGTCTGTCTCTCTCTCTCTATCTCAGATTTATGTGAACCCATCTCTTTATATCTCCTATCTCTCTCTCTCTCTCTCTCTCTCTCTCTCTTTCTCACTCTCTCTCTCTAACTATCTATCTATCTATCTATCACTCTCTCTCTCTCTATCTATCTCTATCTATCTATCTATCTATCACTCTCTTTCTCTTTCTCTCTCTCTCTATCTATCTATCACTCTCTTTCTCTTTCTCTCTATCTCTCTCTCTCTCTCTCTCTCTCTCTCTCTTTATATATATATGTGTGTGTGTATTCCATTTCTGATTTGGTCACTTACTTCCTTTTACTGTCAACCATTTCATTATCTTCGTCTCCCTCACCTACTCACTTCCAATCTTTCTTTCTGTCTCTCTCTGTCTTTCTCCCTCTATCTGCCTTCTCTTCAAACTCCCCCTTTTCCTCTATCTCCCCCTCTCCCCTCCTCTCTGGAGGAACAAAGAAAGGAACTTTTCAGAAAGATGTTGATCAGGAATTGAAAATTCGAGGTTGAAAATGTTTAACTTCCCCAATGAGAGTTAAATCAAGATTATTATATTTTTTGCATATTGAACTATTTGGCAATAGTTCTTAAATAAACATATCAAACATTGTAATAATAAAATTATCATAATGTGGTATATCCACAGGTCCTGCTAGTTTAAGATATTACAACTACTGATACTACTAATATCATCACTGCAAAAACTTATACTACTACCAGCACCAACACAATTTTGGGAAAGGTATGAATCCAACTATTCTCCCCTCAGCTGTGGGTGAAATTGTAGGGCAGATTGGGCTATTTAATTTTGGATAGGCAACCAGTGTAGGAGAAGGAAAACTCTGAATTCAAACCTGACTTCAAAGCTTAGAGATTTTATATTGACTGTGACTATTTGAGAATGTCAGAACCTGTGAAGGAAAAAGTAAGCAGACTCCAAATTTGGCATTATGGCTGGAGGGGGAAAAAGATTTGTGGGTTAGACAAGCAATCCTTCAGTATTATATATATATATATATATATATATATATATATATATATACATAGATGTACATATATGCACACAAAATATATAAATAACATACATACATAACATAATATTATATATATATATATATATATATTATATATATATATACATACATATATATATACAATATATATATATATACATATATACATATGTAATATTGTAAAAAATTAAAAAAAAACATTCCATACTGTCGGATTCACTTCCATTTCTTCTTCGCATATATACATATATATACATACTTATGTATATAAATGTGTGTGTGTATATATATATATATATATATATACTTATTATACTTATATATCAATACATATATATATAACTATACACATATATACAAATATATATACATACATACACAACATATATATATACATACATATATATATATATATATATATGCACATATATATATATGTGTATATACATATGTATATAGATATATGTGTGAGTGTATATATATATCTGTATATATGTGTATAGTTATATATATGTGTATAGATATATAAGTATATAGGTAAATATATATATATATATGTATATATGTATGTATGTATATGCATATATATACATAAGTATGTATATATATATGTATATAAATGCATATACATACATACATATATATATATATACTTATATATCTATACATATATATATATAACTATACACCTATATACAAATATATATACTCACATACATATACACACACACAAATACACACACACACATATATATATATATTATATATATATATATATATATATATATATATATATCAGCTTGTATGAATGATTTCATTATGTACTTGAATAAATTTCATTGGAGTTATCTACATATCTTCGTAGTGCTTATTTTTTCTTTATTGTTTTTATATAAGTATTTTGGTTGATGCTCTGATACTTTCCTGGTGCAATGTTAAATTTACTGCTGTGTTTGTTATTGTTTGCATGTTCCGTAGTCTTCGGCTTATTTCAAGATGAAATGTTAGGACTGACCTTTGCCAAAAATAAAAGCAGGATTATGGAATTTACCTACAATAATATACATGATACTCATTTTTGTTTGCTGCACAAACACGGTTATGTTTGTCTTCTTTTCTTTTCTTTTTTTTTTTTTTTACTTTTTTTGGTTTTTGATATATATTTCTGATTGGTACAGCTAGACATTGGTGACTCTTCTCTTAAGCAAAACCGGAGATTACCGATTCAAATGTGATTTAAAGAAAGCAAAAGAAACTTTAGAATGTTAGTATGTGAAAAGACTGTTTCGGTCAAGATGTTCGTCAACATAATACCTAAAGAAGATGGAGGCACATAGTGTAATGTTTTCTGATGTAGGAAATGGACATGTCGAAATTAGTTCAAATCCTGGACGAGGCTGTTTGCATTTCACGTAGACCCAACTTCAATGTAAAAAAGGAGACAATTCTATTTTGTCTCCCAGCATCATACCCAGGACACCCTTATTATTGGGGTGGAATCTTACCACTATGCAGGGGATACAATTAGCATATTCTAAGCCCAGCTGACAGGGTAGACTTTTTAAATATATCAATCGTCTGTAATATACATTGGCTTCAGTATATAGATTTTCTATCACTTTTATTGTATTCTATGATATACAGCTGCAGATTAAATTTTCAAGATGTTTTTTATTTTTATATATATATATATGATTAAGTGACTTGTTTGAACATACCCACTATTTTTAAAATCCTATCTAATTCTGTACATTTCAGTTTGAAATTGCCCTGTATATATATTTTGATAAACTACCATCAAAACAGGTATAACACTTTGATCATTACCAACTTTAACATAGCCATTTACCATTCATTTACATTTATATTGTAGAAGTTATCCCCTAGATATCATAGAAACAATACAATACTCACCGTCACTTTGGGATTCTAACTACCGTCAAGTTAGCAGACAAGAACGACATGCACGCTGTAAGTTAAATACAGTCCTTGCATGCTGCTGCACAGTGCAGACTGATGGTTTTCAGGGTGAGTAAAGATATGGATAAGTACCCACTCTTCAGCCATCAGGCTGCACTGTGCCAGCAGCATGAAAGGACTGTATTTAAGTTACAGCTTGCATGTTGTTCTTGTCTGCTAACTCGACAGTAGTTAGAATCCCATGAGTATTGTATTGTTTCTATGATATCTGGGGGATAACTTCTACATATATAATACAATATAGCCACAAATAGAACAATTTGTTTGCAAAATATGGTGATTTAGGCCGCAATTATGGTGGTTATCGTAAAAATATAAATCAGTAATAGGAAGCACATCAACAACTTACATTCATACATAAAGAAAATACAGTTGTAATATTTTGAGTTGCAAATGAATTGTATTGCTTGTGGCTATATGGTATTATACAGGAAGCGCGTGATGTAATGGTTAAAGTCATAGGAAGTGGACTCATCGCCCCGAGTTCAAATCCTGGATGTGGTAATTGCATTTCACTTAGTGCTAATACCCTTGGAAAGGTATGAATTCTACTCTTGGGTAAATAGTAGGGCAGACTGGGCTCTTTAACCTTGGTTAGGCAACTGGTCTAGGAGAAGGAAAACTCTGAATTGAAACCTGTTAAACTCCGCTTAAGAAATTGATCTTGTGTCACATCCTGCTCATGCGGAGTAGTTGGTAAATATATAAATGTTATTATATAGATATAAATGGATATTAGTCCACTTAACTGAAGTTCTCAGTAAAGGGTTATGTTAAAGTTGGTAATGATTAAAGTGTTATACCTGTTATGATGGTAGATTAAATGATTTCTTTGAACATAACCACTATTTTGAAATTTTTACTAAGACAATTTGCCAACTCTACAAGGACTGCCTGTGAAAATGTTAATGTTCATAGAATGTAAAAATGATCTGAGCATTGTGATAAAATTAAAAGAATATTGTATTACATTCATACATAAAGAAAATACAGCGTTATTCGGACTATTGTCCCCATCTTCATTGTTATTTGTACAACGTTTCGGCCGATATACCCTCCGGCCTTCTTTAGGTATTTCTTGTCGGACTCATGAACCTTCTCGGACTCGGAACCTTCTTTTCGAACTCAGAAACTTTCTTGTCGTATTTGGGAGCCATCACAGAACTTTGAACCTAACCCTTTATTTATTCCACGGGGGTATCCTGTTCTCATTCCGCTAACCATAGCTGGGGTAGGAGTTGTGTTAATTGATTATTTTTCTAACTGCTTTCTCTCAGGATTGAACTCGGGTTCCAGAGATAACTGTCACTTAGAACTGTCTTAACCAAATAACGTAGATAATATTAATCTTCAAGCCTCATCTCAAACATTCAGAGAAAAAGAAAATACAGTTGTGATATTTTCAGTTGCAAACAAATTGTACAGTTTGTGGCTATATTATCTATCTATACATATACAAAGGGCAGTTGTGTGTATATGTATGTCCAGAGGAAACTTTGAAAATAAAACAATTAACGACAAAGTAAATATATATACACATTAAATATCACCAGGGCTTGGTTTTTGAGCAAAAATAATAGAGATTTGATTTCATATTCATGGAGATAATTGAAAAATAAAGTTTAAATGATAACAGCATGGATTTTTTTTTTCATTTAATATTTTAGATAGTAGACATTAACATTTCTTTTCAAAGTAGCTGGATCAATGCAAGGTCTATTTTTTTACATAGGGATTTAAATGGGGCATCCCACGAGGATTCAACTCACGATTCAGTAATAATGGATCTGTCGGACTAACTTTAAAAAATCCCCCTCTACCCAGGCGACTAGTACATTTATAAAGGACAGTTGTGTGTATGTGTATGTCCAGATGAAAACTACGAAAATAAAACAATTAATGACAAAGTAAATATATATATACATTAAATATCTCCAGGGCTTGGTTTTTGAGCAAAAATAATGAATGTTTGATTGATATTTGTGAATATAATTAAAAAATAAAATTTAAATGATAACAGCATAGAATTTCTTTTGCCTTTAAGATTTTAAATAGCAGACAATAATTTTTCTTTTCAGAGTGGATGAATCAATGCAAGGTCTTTTTTTTTAGTGGGACATCCTGCAAGGATCCATCTAGTGATTCAGTAATAATGGATCTGTGCGACTACCTTTTTTTGCTACCTCCCCCTACCCAGGCGACGCTGGGTAGCCACTTCTAGTATTATATAAATATAAACAAATATAAGTCCACTTCACTGAATTTCTTGGCAAATGGTTATGTTAAAGTTTTCATATTCATAAATGGCTCTCCTCTTTTTCTCTGCAGCAACAATTCAACTTCCACTTTCCTCAAGGATTGGATAGAAAAGAGTAAGATACTTATCTTTGATTTCTGGTGCTAAAAATTGTGGGCCAGTGATTGGTAGTTTGAAAAGGGGTACATCAACAAAATACAACAACCCACCTACCTTTGATATATTTTTATACTGTTATTTGTAAGTAGTTATTGATTACAAGTTACTATTTTTTAAATTAGATAGTATTATAATAACTTATAGCACTAATTTTGTTAATAAAAAAAAACAGTGAAGAGGCCTGTATAATTAACTACCAAATAAAGAAAAAAATGCGGGCCTGTGGTTGGTAGTTTGAAAAGGGGTACATCGACAAAAGACAACAACCCACCTAACTTAGATATATTTTTATACTATTATTTGTAAATAGTTATTTATTATGAGTTATTATTTTTTTTATTTAGATATTATTATAATCACTAATAGCACTAATTTTCATTTATAAAAAGAAACAGTGAAGAGGCCTGTATAATTAACTACCAAATAAAGAAGACATTGATCAATCTGCTCATTAATAACACAAGTAGTGGGAATTAAAGAGCTCTAACTCACCTGGTCCCTCTCTTGAGTGTCCTAGGACTCCCCCATTCCAGCCATCTTCCCTCTCACTGTGACAGTCTGGGGTCATGAACTGTTTGTGTTCACTATCTTTACCACGAGATAGACCTCCAATTTCCTGTGACACGACAGAACACAAATGCTAACTGCAGATCACAACTGAACATGATAAAATACAGGAACTGCACAAATACAATGGCCTACATTCAATACTCTTAATATGAATACAATAGCAGAGGTATTGTAAATACACGATGCTAAGTGTTTATTTTTTTGTTTTTTGTTTTTTATTATTTTTTTGTTTTTGTTGCATAATAGATTGGTGGAATCAATTATTTGGTATGTAGTGTAGGGTGATATAAATTGGTCGCAAAAGACCATTGGAGGTTTGATTGATGTGCGATGACCCCGGGGTCATTTGAGGATGTGGCTTTGATTGGATTATAAAGTCACATGATCAAACAACACTAAGAAGTTAGAAACTTTAATCAGTTAAAATTCGCCAACAAGAGCAGATAATTTCAAACATGCTCTGATCACTGATTCCTGACCCGTCCCATTGGTAAGATGTAAGTTATTGCTAAGAAATAAAATACGTGCACATAAAAATGTGTCTTAGGTTTTCTTTGTCCCAACACTGAAGAACTGCAAACAGCTGGGGTTGTGAAGACTATGATGAAGAGGTCAACAAGCAAACGAGACAACAATATTACAGAGATGAGAAGGGACATCACAGTTGAAGAATGAGGGAAGAGTGGGTGATAGGGGCAATGAAAGGTAGCTTAAAAAGAAAATAGAATCTGTAACGTAAGAGTTGGTGATATGCGATGAAAGGTAGCTTAAAAGAAAATTGTCTGTAACATATGAGTGGGTTATATGCGATGAAAGGTAGCTTAAAAAATAGAGTCTGTAACATAAGAGTGGGTGATGGGCGATGAAAGGTAGCTAAAAGAGTAAATAGAGTCTGTAACATAAGAGTGGCTGCTGTGTGATTAAAAGTAGCTTAAAAGAATTAGAAATTGTAATGTAAGAGTGGGTGATATGCGATGAAACGTAACTTAAAAAGAAAATAGAATCTGTAATATAAGAGTGGGTGATAAATGAGGAAAGGTAGCTTAAAAAGAAAATAGTCTGTAACATATGAGTGGGTGATGGGGGCAATGAAAGGTAGCTCAAAAAGAAAATAGAGTCTGTAATATATGAGTTGGTGATAGGCAATGAAACGTAGCTTAAAAAGAAAATAGTCTGTTACATATGAGTGGGTGATGGGGGCAATGAAAGGTAGCATAAAAAGAAAATAGTCTGTAACATATCAGTGGGTGATGGGCAATGAAAGATAGCTTAAAAAGAAAATAGAGTCCGTAATATAAAAGTGGGTGATAGGCAATGAAAGGTAGCTTAAAAAGAAAATAGAGTCCATAACATAAGCAATGAATGTAACGTTTTTAGCTCTTTTTTAAAAGTCCTATATATCTATTTACCCAACCCCTCCATTTATTTTGTTCTTAACCAAATTTATCAGATTTTGAATATGTCACTATGCAATGGAATGAATGAGCATAGAGAATTACAAAATTAATACATTACTTATATCATTTCTATATATTGATGGTATCTTATTCTTTGTTACAAAGGTTATACAATATATATATATATATATATATATATATATATATATATACATTCAAATCCATTGTACCATCACATGTTTGTTCTACATTTCTCCCCATACATATATAATTTACTCATTTTACTTCCATACATAATAGATAAATAATATAAATATATATATATATATATATATATATATATAAATATGTGGCATAATGGTTAGAGTTATGAGAAATGGACTTGTCAACCCGTTCAAATCCGAGACAAGGCTGTTTGCATTTCACATAGCGCTAATACACTTGGGAAAAGTATGAATCCATATATTCTCCCTCCAGCTATGGGTTAAATAGTAGGCTTTGGTAGGTAACCAGTCTAGGAGAGGGATAACTCTGAATTCAAAATTCCTGAGGTCAATCATTGATTGGGTTTGTGGCATTCCTTGTGCACTAATTCTTTCCTATCGACTGTGCCAAAAAGTGCAGATGGTCCAACACAAGCCTTCACCACTATAAACAAATCACTGTGTGGGTGTTTATTGTATGAACCCTCATGCGTCGAAAATTGACGAGAGAGTCCATAATTGATATGCATAAGCTTGTTGAATAAGTTCAATAATCTTTGAGTTTAAACTTCTGTGGCTTATTTATTGACTCTAAATAAAGAAAGCTGGATGAAAGAAGAACTTAAACAGCTATTGATAGTTCTACACAAAAAATTGATCTGCCATAAACACACCTAGCAAAGGTTGCTACTAAAAATCCAGTTTGGGCACCCATGTTTTTTTGTATATATGATTTGTAAGCAAATAGTTTGTAGGTAAATATTTTTGTTTAGTTTTATAAAATAGTAGAAATAATTTTCAATAATTTTCTGTGTATCAATATATTGGTGGATTTTTTTAATGTTAGATTTTTCATCAAATTCATGCGTAATGATAAAGAAATAATTTTCATGTTAAGTTTATCAATAAATAGGTAAAAATCATTTTCATTAATTTGCAAACAGATCTATTTGACCCATAAATGGGACCCTAACAGGTACAACCACACTGGGTTAGAGTTAAGCAGAGAGGGGCCTGTTCAATACTTACCATATTTGACAGCATATTGGATGTAATTTTTTTCTAAAATTTTGGCTCAAAAATTGCCCTGCATCTTATACATCAGTTGAAGTTTGAGACCTCCTGTAGGCCTTGGCTAATCTTTTCTATGATGCTCACTAACCCATCTTACGCTCAGTACTTTAACTGACCCTAAACTCCATGCATCCTTATTTTATTGCAGGTATTATTGTATTATTACCGGTGCTTTAAAAATGAATGCATAAAAATCAAAGCAATCCAATCTGAAATGCTGGGATTTGTGTTTATAAACATCAGCTGATCGGCACTCTGACTTACCGGTAATACGATCAGTTGGTGAGGAATAAACATGCTTTTATACAGCTATGTTTCTGCTTGTGTAATGCACAGCTAGACTGTTTTCCACAATATATGCTTAAATACACTAAAAATTTTTTTTCCTGAATCTGACCTGCTAAAATGGGGGTGCGTCTTATATGCTTGTGCGTCTTATATGCCATCAATTACGGCAATTGGGTGATCACTTAATTAATGACAGGTACTCTAAGTAACCTGAGTTCTTTGTTTATTAAAATGACTTCAGCATTAAATGACCTGAAAAGGGTTGATATGCTGTAAAACAAAACAACCAATCAACCAAGTGGGTCAGAGGGGAGCAAGGAGTAATGGTAATGAAGGAGTACTCCACATGCCCCAGAGCTACAAAAATGGAACCTCTCCACTAGATGCAGTTTACCATCATACCAAGGATGAAACAACAGACTATTTTGATAACCACTGCTCCATGGTGAAGCACTAAAAATAGATAATGAGAAAGCTTTGTGTAATCTTACAAAAGGCCACAAATTGCTAGCCTCTCTTTAGGGAGAGCCTCACTACAGTAGTAATGATCTGCAAGTCGATTTTGCTAATGACCGTTCTGTGGCAAATCACTGTGCGTATAGAAAGTGTTCAGCAAAAGTTTGGGGAACTGAAGGTGAGAAATGGCTTCCCCAAAGAAAAACAAAATTGATAGAAAATGAGGTTGTTTATTTCCTGGTGGAGTGATTTGGAAAGATGTGTGAAATGTCCTTGAGACACAAGGAAACACAAATGAACACATCGATCAGTCTGTTCAAATTCCTCAAACTTTGTTAGTATCTTGTATTGTGTATGTGTATATGCAATATATATATAATATATATATATATATATATATATTATATATGTGTGTGTGTGTGTGTGTGTGCGTGTGTGTGTGTATGTGTACAGAGTGCTGTCCAAAGTTTGTAGAATTTAAAAGACAAAATGGGTTTCTTAAAGAACTAATGGAATGATTTTGAAAAAATGTTTGAAATATTTATCAAGATATATGAAATGTTTATACACACACCGCAAATTCACACACACACACACACACACACACACATTATATATATATATATATATTATATATATATTATTATTTACCAACCCATCCACATGAGCAGGATGCGACACAAGGTCAATTTCTTAGGCAGATTTTAACAGGTTTGAATTCAGAGTTGTCCTTCTCCTAGACTGGTTAGGTAGCTATGGTTAAAGAGTCCAGTCTACCCTGCTATTTACCTATAGCTGGAAGGAGAATTGGATTCATTCCTTTCCCTAAGGTATTAGCACATGTGTGAAATGCCAACAGCTTCATCCAGGAATTGAACTCACGTTGACAAGTCCATTTACTACGACTCTAACCATTAGACCACTTATATATATTTATATATATGTGCATTGATTTTATACTCATGCTATCCTACCTTAGATATACATACTCTATCAACGATATTGAGCACTATTTATTCATAAATATAGCACACTATATTATCAGTATCAATATATATATATATATGTGTGTGTGAATGTGTATATATATATATATAAAATATATATTGGTCATATATTGGAGCACTATTTGACTCATAGATATAGTACACTATATTGTCAATATTAATATATGTGTGTGTGTGTGTGTTTCTGAGTGTATGCATGCACATGTGTATATATATATATATACATATGTATATATATACATATACATATATATAAAATTTGCGATCTTCTCAACGTCCACTTTGCTTTGTATAGTAGTAGTGATAGTGATGTATTTACCCGTGACAAGCTAATTTCGCATTTATCGTTTGCTGCATATCGGTGGCCCAGTGGTAAAGTCTCTGACTCTGCGTACTGAGTTCCCGGTTTCAATTTCTTTCTGAGGGAAATCGTAAATATACATCGGAGATGAGACTTAATAAAGTTGAAACAGCTGCTGTACGATGTTCTACGTAGGGGGCAATATTTGCCGAGTTCGCTTGTCATGATTATTTTCATTAATTATCAAATTTTATACGATACACGCATTGTAACTGCCTTCAAACAAAAAATAATAATAATAATAATAATAATAATAATGTATATATATATATATATATATATATATATATTGCTTTAGCAGTTAGTTTGGAGGCTTTCACAATGCAATTGTAAAAAAAAAAACAAGGTACTTCTGATGTTGTTCATTTACCTTTGATTTATTCTCTTAATATTTCAGGATGAAAAAATCCCTTTGTGAGAAGATTCATGAAAGCATGGATCCCTGAGAAGGGAGATCTTGAATCTGCCCATTTTGTTGTCTTGGATTGTATGATAATGTCAGTTCCTCTGAATTCTTTATATGAGTGTGTGTAATGAATGAAACGGGTGAATTGTTCAGTAAATTATGAAAAGCTTATATATATAATATATATATATTATATTATATATATATATTTGTGAATAAAAAGGCCTTAAATACCATGGGTAAATTTGCTCTGTTTATAAAAAATTAAACATTGAGCTCTCAAACGGAACCAAACTCTACAACAAACTACTGTTAGAGAATAGGACCAACCTAGAATCCCCTTGTATCAAGAAACTTGGTACCCCAACAAATATATATATAATATATATATATATATATATATATATGTGTTGTTTTGGTGTATGTGTGGAAAGAGGATTGGAATGATATGAGGAACACAAGAACAAAACTCAGACAAAAGTGTGTAGGATATATTTTGCTAGAGCATTGAGCTCGGCATCATCAGTCGTTTTAATGAATTATCGGGTTATCATACAAGTGTTTTATAGAAGGGGAAGTGGGATGAGAGGAGGTGAATAGGAGAAGAGGTCAAGTGGGTGGGTAAGCGTTAGTGAGGAAAGATTTTGATTGGTCTGGCAGGAATCATTGGAAAGGAAGAAAAGGAAATCAGAAGGGAAGAAAGATAGAGATGGTAAGCAGAGTAAAAGTGGATAGATATATCGAGAAAGAAACAAGTTAGGGGCAGAGAGAGAGGGGGGGGGAGATTCTCATTAGTATTTTAACAAACTGACTATGTGTTTCTATTCACAAGTTTTGAGAATAAAAACAGGAACATTACACAAGAAAAACAAATTTTGTTACTATATATACAAGGTGTGTCAAAAATGTATTAACATTTTTTGTACTTTTTGACACATGTTGTATTCTAAAAAAATAATGTTCCATTCATTAATTTTTTGCAGAATACAAGGTGTGTCAAAAAAGTATCAAGTTTAAAGTTGTATTAACCAAGATAGAAATGCAGAATGAATGAACATTATCTTTTTTCAGAATACAAGGTGTGTCAAAAAGCACAAAATATCTTGATACTTTTTTGACATATATATATATATATATATATATATATATATATATACTAATCAAAACGGGACCCGTTGGGTAAATTATTGAGCTCTGGTTAGATAATTGGGATTAGGGAAAAGTGAATTTGCAAAGCGAATTAAATCAAAAATTAATTAGAATTAAACAAAAACATCAAAATCATTTTATAAGATTTCTAATAAAAGGAAACGTTTGACCTATTTAAATTTATTGAGAGCCAAAATGAGAGCCATATATATGTATGAAACATAACATAAAAATACGTTTCATAACTCTCAAATATATATATATATATCTCCATGCTCACTGAGAAAGTAACGTATATAATGAGAAGGTAATCAAGATATATATAGAGAGAAGGAAAGTGACAGGCAAAATGTCAAGTGAGAGACGGATCAGTTTTTGACTTAATTGCAAATTATGACTGATTAGAACCAATGGAATTTTTTTCATCTATAACTCAATCCTAACACAAAGGAATATTTTAGTATAACTTTCGTGTAATTAAACTAAACAGTAAAAAAGCAATTTGGAGGATAAAAATTGATTCACTAAGCTTTAGTATAATAATAGATAATAATATACATATATAACATCTAATCCTTACTGGGTACCTAATACTTATGCCAACATTTATATCTCATTTCAATCCATTAAAACTCACTTTTTAAAAACTCCTGACATTTAATCCTAGCAAAAATTCCCTCACGTTTTGATTATTGTATATATAAATATATATATATATATATATATATATATATATATATATATATGTGGAAAAAAGTAGACAATCACGGGATGTTATGGAAACTGGATGTTTATTGTCGACGATGCAATGTTTCGGACATTTTTGACCATCATCAGGACAAAAGCCCAGTTCTTGCTTCAATGAAAGACACTTTCAGAATGGTGAAAAACAGTAGGTTGTCAGTAGGGGCAGGGTAGCTGGGGGGGATGGGTAGTGGATTTTCTTCCCTCTAAATGGGGAGTGTTTATGTGGAGATGCAGGTGTTTGGTCAGTATGTTGGATGGTAAGGATGGGTCAAAATGGATGAGTATGTGTATGTGTGTTTGGGAGCTGGATTTGTCATTAGTTGTGTATGTGTGAGTTTTATTTTTTAAATCTTTCTGTCCATCTATTTGTCTATTTTTATTTCTTATTTTTTTCAGTAGTATCCATACTTTCTGTGTGTTATATATCTATATATATATATATATATATATATATATATATATATATACAAGGTGCATCTCTTAGTTAAATTAGGATCACTATTTTAAGAATTTGAAATGTCAGTACAATAGAGATGAGGATTTATTTTAGTTTTTATTTCATTCATATTGATCAGAAGTTTACATAAACTAAGATGATTGGAGGCGTGTGGTGTAATGGTTAGAGTTGTAGGAAATCGAATCATCAGTTTGAGTTCAAATCCTTGTTGAGGCTGTTTAGATTTCACATAGTGTTAATACCCTTGGGAAAGGTATGAATCTAAATATTCTCTCTCCAGCTAGGTGAAGGAAAACTATAAATTCAAAACCTGTTTAAATTTCCCTTAATAAATTAACCATGTATCACATCCTTCTCATGTGAAGGGGTTGGTAAATATATACACTAAAATGTTTGGAATATTCCAGAAAATAATGTCATTGTTTTAGAAGATTCTGATTGGCTAATTAATATTATGTGAGTAATTTAATCCTAGTAAACATTCCTGTTCGCGTATTCTGGTTTGAGATGTGCTAATGAACATAACTTATACATATAGACTGTTCTAAAACAGCTGATCCGGCCTATCAAAAATGCCCAAACGTGTATTTAATTTACTATTTAAAGGCGTTGCTAAATTGTCCTACAATTTCTCGCTGGCAGGCACGGACTAACAGACAAGGATTGTACAGCTCTACTTCAAGACAGGATAAACTCCGATACAACTAAGTACGAATCAGTGTGACAAGGATTAAAACTGATACTACATCTTTCTACTTCAAGAAAGGATCAAAATATATGCCACAAGTGGACTCCACTGTAAAACTATTTTCACCTACAGCCCTAAAATGGCCACATGAATCGTAACACTTAGGACAGTTTAGATCATGACATTTTTTTTTCAGAGAGTGGAATGCCAAAATAATAGAGATAATGATTTAATTCAGTTTTTATTTATTTCATTACTTCCTTTCTTCCTACTTTCCTTCTTTCTTTACTACCATCATTGGTGTTCTTCTTCCATCCTTCCTTCCTTTTCTAGAATAATCATACTAAGTTCCAATTACCGTCGAATTGGTAAGACAATGCAACAAGTAGCTGTAACTCAATACAGATCTAACCTTGCTGCAATCCTACTACAGAATTGTTTCTTTCATTGTTTCTTTTCTTCGTTTTTTTCTTTCGTCCTGCTTACCTTTCTTCTGACCTTTTTTCCTTTCTTCTTTTAATCCATCCATCCATTTTTCTTTTGTTTGTTCATTTGTTCTTTCTTTCTTTTTTTCTTCCTTCCTTCCTTTCTTACTTCTTTCCTTTCTTGCTTCTAGATGTATTCTGTTTTTTTCTTTTCTTTCTTTCTTTCTTCTTCCTTTCTTACTTCTTCTTCTTGCTTCTGTTTTCCTTTCTTTCTTTCTTTTTGCTTCCTTCCTTTCTTACTTCTTTCCTTTTTTGCTTCTTAGATGTATTCTGTTTTCCTTTCTTTCTTTTTTCCTCCATTCTAACCTTCCTTGATTTTTCGTCTTCTTTCCTCCCTTTATTTCCTTCATTTTCTTTTCCTCCTTTTCTTTTGTCCTGTTTTCTTTCATTCTTTTCTTTCTTCTGACCTCTTTTCTATTCTTCCTTCCATCCTTTTTTCCTTCGTTTGTTCATTTGTTTCTTTCTTCCTTTGTTTCTTCCTTCTTCCGTCCTTTCATTCTGCTTCTTCTCTTCTTTCTGTCCATCTTTTCCTTTCATTTTTCTTTTCTTCCTACGTTTCTTCTTTCTGTCCTTCCTTCATTTTTCTTCTTCTGTCGTTCCTTCTTTTCCTTCATTGTTTCTTTTCTTCTCTTTTCTTTCTTTCTTTTTTTTTCCACTTTCCTTCTTTTTTTTTTTTTCAGACTTTTTTTCCTTCCTTCCTTCTATCCTTTTTTTCCCTTTGTTTGTTTGTTTGTTTTGTTCTTCATTCTGTCTCCCTTCCTTTTCTTTTTCGCTTCTTCTCTTCCTTCATTCCTTTTCTTCCTTCTTTCTTTCCTCATTGTATTTTCCTTTTCCTTCCTTCTTCTTCCTTCCTATTTTTCCTTTGTTTTATCATTGTTCTTCTTCCTTTTCTTTCTTCCATCTTCTATCTTTACATCCTTCTTTCATTTAATTCTTCTCTTTCATTCCTTTCTTTCTTTCTTTCATTCTTTTCTCCTTTTTTCTTCTTCTTTCTTTCCTTCCTTTCTTCCTTCTTCTGTATGTATTTTCTTCCTTTACTTTCTCTTCTTCCAAGTGCTTTTTTATCAAATTTCTTCCTCTTCTATCTCATTTTTCTTCAGTGGTTTACACATACTTAAGTAAAGTTGTCAGAGTGGCTTAATGGCATCAGCCAAACAGCAAGGGAGTCTATCCCCCTTTTCATTAGTGCTAGACCAAGGAGATTGTTCTGACATCCGAGGTGGAGCGCCACACCTACCATCTGCTCCTCACTTTACTGCACAGATCCCCATGCTAATCATACACTGAGTTGGCGAGGGCTGGTAATGAACCCAGAACCTTGTGGTTTCTAGTTGGATACTCTACCAACTGAGCTAAATTGGTTTGGAAAAAAATGCTTAGTTTTCCACAAGCTTCTCACAATAAACTACTGCTTTTGTTGGCCCATTCCTCCTAATAGAACTGTTGTAGATGAATAAAACTCAAAACAAACAAACACTACAACCAACAAACCCTTGAATATGACCAGCAAAATGGTTGAAAGTGCTTGCGTAAAAAGTATGGGATATTTTGTTTACCATCTGGATCTTGATCTGAATATTATAAAGAAGTATTCCATGGTCTTTAACAATACCAGCCTAAATAATAACTTACTGACAAAATACACAATATATATGTATGTATAAATTAATATTGATAATATATGAGGGTGAGTCAAAAATAATGCCATTTTGTCTATGACAGGTATAATTACCAACACAGGAATATGTATCATAAAAAAACCATGTCGATTATTAAGGGAGGGCAATAATCGACATGGTTTTTTCAATATATCTCCGTTTTTAGCTAAAATAGTGTTAAATAATTACAAAATACCCGGCTTCATTTAATCATTTATTTAGTTATCATTCCCACTTTGTTCCCTTAATAACCAACATGTATTATTTATTATATCTCCGTTTCTAGTTAAATAGTGTTAATAATTACTAAATACCAAGCTTCATTTATATTTTTATCTAGTTATCATTCCCACTTTGTTTCCCATGTTCTCTTAAAAAATAATCAGTCCATTAATACTTTTTTCTCGTCTTTTGGCATTTCTTCGAGTTGCGTCACGCGTCAATGAACACCTCGGTGTGTAGATGCGACTTGCCTTTCAAAAAATAAAACGCTGATCAATACAGTTACATAACTAATCAAAAAGATTTTCATCTCCTGTCACATATAGAACACATCATTCATTTTCTTCCTCCCCAAGAGACATCCTGAGATGAAGGTTCCAATGAACCAAATGTTCTGAAAACTCGATAATCGGAATAAATCTCATCCATTTTTCGGACACTTGTTTTTTTCAATTTTCTTTAAT
>CM042151.1:56544241-56583718 GCA_023376005.1 Doryteuthis pealeii | reverse complement strand
GAGTTAAATCAGATTATTATATTTTTTGATATTGAAACTATTTGGCTAGTCGTAAATAAAATCAATTGTAATAATAAATACATAATTGGTATATCCACAGTCTTAGTTAAAGATATACCTATTGATACTACTAATCACACTGCAAAACTATATACCAGCACCAACACATTTGGAAAGTATGAATCACATTCTTTCCCTCGCTGGGAAATTGTAGCAGATTGCTCCTTAATTTTTCAACGTGGAAGAAAACTCTGAATTTCAAACTGACTTTCAAGCTTAGTAGATTTATATTGACAGTGGACTATTGAGAATGTCGAACTGGGGAGTAAAAGTAAGCAGGACTCCAAATTTGCATTAGCTGGAGCGGGAAAAAATTGTTGGGTTGACAAGCAATTCCTTCAGTATAATAAGTATATATATATATAAATAGGATGTATAATGCACACACATAATATAAATAACAACATATATATATATATTATATATTAGATACATATATATGCACATACATTATACATGTAATATAATAAAGACATAACTTGACACATATATTATACATATGATATTACATAGATCATTATATTGAAATATATACAACACATATATATACACAATAGTTTAATTATTTTAACATAATATATATACATACACACACCACACACCATATATATTAATAATATATATTAAATATATTATATAATAACTTATAATATAATACCATAATATATACATGTAATTTGTAAAAATGGAAAACACATTCATACGTCGATCACTCCATTTTTTCTTCATTATATATATAACATACTTAGTTTAATGTATTATTTATATATTAATTTATATATTTATATATAATTTTATACTTATTATCAATGCATATATATTATACACTATATACATATATATACATACATCAACACATAATATATCAACCAAAAAATAATATATGCAATATAAATATATGTATATTTATATGTTATTAACATATGTGATGTATAATAATCTGTATTGTATTATAATTTGTTAGAAATAATTTATATATATATATATTATATATATATTGTATATGCTTTATATACATAAGTATGTATATTATTGTATTAATGATATACTACATCATTATAATATACTATATCTATACATATATATAACTATACCCTATATTACAATATAACTCATTATAAACCAACTAAATCAACACACACACAAATATAATTATATATATATATTATATATACCCCTGTATGAACATATGTCTAAAATTTTGAGTATCTGAATATCTTCCTATGTTATTTATTTTTTATATAATTTTTTGAAGTTATATTCTATATGTGTTTTTGTATTCTTTCCTATTAAATGAATCTACTAAATGAATTTACTCATATATACAATATGGTTGCCGAAGTCTATGTGCTTCTTTCCTCTGGATTATTATTCTGATTGGCTACAGCTAGACATTGGTGACTCTTCTCTTAAGCAAAAACCGGAGATTACGATTCAAATGTGATTCTAAAGAAAGCAAAGAACTTTTAGAATGTTAGTATGTGAAAGACTGTTTCGGTCAAGATGTTCGTCAACATAATACCTAAAGAAGATGGAGGCAGCATAGTGTAATTGTCTTCTGCCATAGGAAATGGACATTTGTCGAAATTAGTTTCAAATCCTGGCACGAGGCTGTTGATTTCATAGACCCAACTTCAATGTAAACAAAAAAGAGGACAATTCTATTTTGTCTCCAAACATCTACCCAGGATACCCTTATTATTGGGGGGGACTTACCACTGTGCAGGGATACAATTAGGCATATTCTAAGCCACTGACAGGGTTAGACTTGTTTATATATCAATCGTCTGTTAATATACATGGCGCGTAATATAAGATTTTCTATCACTTTATTGTATTTCTACTGATACACAGCTTGCAGATTAAATTTTCAAGATGTTTTTTATTTTTCTTATATATATATGATTAAGTGACTTGTTTTGAACATACCAACTATTTTTAAATCCTAATCTATTCTGCTACAGTTGAAACTTGCCTGTATATATATTTTGATAACACTACATCAACAACAGGTATAACACTTTTGAATCATTACCAACGTTTAACATAGCCATTTACCATTTCATTTTCTATTTTATATCTCTTGTAGAAGTATCCCCTAAGATATATAGAAACAATGGCAATACTCACCCTCGCTTTGGGATTTACTTACCATCAAAGTTAGCACACAAAGAACAACATGCCAAGCTGTAACTTAAATACAGTCCTTTGCATGCATTGCCTTAGCACAGTTGCAGACATGATTTTTCCATGGTGAGTAAAGATATGGATAAGAAACCCCATCCTCTTTCAGCTATCAAGGCTGCACTGAGCCAGCAGCATGTAAGGACTGTATTTAGTTACAGCTGTCTGCTTAACTTGACAGTTAGTTAGAATCCCACGCTCTATACCAATATAGCCACAAAATAGAAACAATTTGTTTGCAAATATTGCGTGATTTAGGCCGCAATTATGGTGCTTATGGTAAAATATAAATCAGTAATAGGAAGCACATCAACCAACTTGGGTTTTGAAAATATCGTTATTACATTCATACATAAAGAAAATACAGTTGTATATTTTGAGTTGCAAATGAATTGTATTGTTTGTGGCTATATGGTATTTAACAGAAGCACGCTGACTGTAATGTGTTAAAGTCATAGGAAATGGACTCATCGCCCCCCGAGTTCAAATTCTGGATGTAGTAATTGTATTTCATTTAGGCAATACCCTGGAAAAGTATGAATTCTACTCCTTGGAGTAAATTAGTAGGCAAGACTGGGCTCTTTAACCTTGGTTAGGCAAACCGGCCTAGGAGAAGGAAAAACTCTGAATTCAAACCCTGTTAAACTCCGCTTAAGAAAAGGTGACCTTGTTGTCACATCCTGCTCATGTGAGGAGTTGGTAAATAAAATAAATGGTATTAATATAGACTATAAATGGATATTAGTCACTTAACTGAGTTCTTTGGTAAAAGAGTTATGTTAAGTTGGTAATGATCAAGTGATTCATTTATACCTGTTATGATGTAGATTTAATGATTTCTTCACTACTATATATTGAAAAATTATTTACTAAGACAATTGCCCAACTCTACAAGGACTGCCTAATGTGGAAAATGTTAATGTTCATAGAATGTAAAAATTGATCTGTGCATTTGTGATAAAATTAAAAGGATATTGTATTACATTCACACATAAAGAAAATTACAGGCGTTATTTCGGACTGTTGTCCCCATCTTCATTGTTTATTGTACAAACGTTCGGACGATATACCCTCCTTGCCTTTCTTTAGTATTTCTTTGTCGGACTCGCGGGAACCTTCTTTTCGAACCATTCAAAAAACTTTCTTGTCGATTGGAGCCATCACAGAACTTTGAACCTAACCCTTTATTTATTCCATGGGAGGTATCCTCGTTTCTCATTCCGCTAACCATAGCGGTAGGAGTTGTGTAAGTATGATTATTTTCAACTGCCTTGTCTCTCAGGAGTGAACTCGGAGTTCAGAGATAACTGTCACTTAAACCTTGATTTTTACCGAATAACGCAGATAAAACTAATCATTTCAAGCCTCATCTCAAACATTCAGAGAAAAAAAAAATTACTAGTTGTGATATTTTCAGTTGCAAACAAAATTGTACAGTTTGGGCTTATTATCTATCGTTATACATATAATAAAAGGGCAGTTGTGTGTATATGTATGTCCGGAGGAAACTTTTGAAAATAAAAACAATTAACGACAAAGTAAAATATATAACACATTAAATATCACCAGGGCTTGGTTTTTGAGCAAAAATAATAGAGATTTGATTTATATTCATGGAGATAATTGAAAAAATAAGTTTAAATGATAAAAGCATGGGTTTTTTTTTCATTTGATATTTTAGATAGTAGACATTAACATTTCTTTTCATAGTAGCTGGATCAATGCAAGGTCTATTTTTTTTACATAGGGATTTAAATGGGGCATCCCACGAGGATTCAACTCATGATTCAATAATAATGGATCTGTCGGACTAACTTTAAAAATCCCCTCTACCCAGGCGACTAGTACATTTATAAAGGACAGTTGTGTGTATGTGTATGTCCAGATGAAAACTACAAAAAATTAAACAATTAATGACAAAGTAAATTTATATATACATTATCATTCCAGGGCTTGGTTTTTGAGCAAAAATAATGAATGTTTGATTGATATTTGTGAATATAAAATTAAAAAATAAAATTTAAATGATAACAGCATAGAATTTTCTGCCTTTAAGATTTTAAATAGCAGACAATAATTTTTCTTTTCAGAGTGGATGAATCAATGCAAGGTTCTTTTTTTTTTTTACATAGGGATTAATGGGACATCCTGCAAGGATCCATCTAGTAATTCAGTAATAAGGATCTGTGCGACTACCTTTTTTTGCTACCTCCCCCACCCAGGCGACGCTGGGTAGCCACTTCTAGTATTATATAAATATAAACAAATATAAGTCCACTTCACTGAATTTTCTGGCAAATGGTTATGTTAAAGTTTTCATTACTCATTAAAGGCTCTCCTCTTTTTCTCTGCAGCAACAATTCAACTTCCACTTTCCTCAAGGATTGGATAGAAAAGAGTAAGATACTTATCTTTGATTTCTGGCGCTAAAAATTGCGGGCCCAGTGATTGGTAGTTTGAAAAGGGGTACATCAACAAAATACAAACAACCCACCTACCTTTGATATATTTTTATTACTATTATTTGTAAGTAGTTATTGATTACAAGTTTACTATTTAAAAAATTAGATAGTATTATAATAACTTATAGCACTAATTTTGTTAATAAAAAAAAAAACAGTGAAGAGGCCTGTATAATTAACTACCAAATAAAGAAAAAAAATGCGGGCCTGTGGTTGGTAGTTTGAAAAGGGGTACATCGACAAAAGACAACAACCCACCTAACTTAGATATATTTTTATACTTTTATTTGTAAATAGTTATTTATTATGAGTTATTATTTTTTATTTAGATATTTTATAATCACTAATAGCACTAATTTTCATTTATAAAAAAGAAACAGTGAAGAGGCCTGTATAATTGACTACCAAATATAAAGAAGACATTGATCAATCTGCTCATTAATAACACAAGTAGTGGGAATTAAAGAGCTCTAACTCACCTGGTCCCTCTCTTGAGTGTCCTAGGACTCCCCCATTCCAGCCATCTTCCCTCTCACTGTGACAGTCTGGGGTCATGAACTGTTGTGTTCACTATCTTTACCACGAGATAGACCTCCAATTTCCTGTGACACGACAGAACACAAATGCTAACTGCAGATCACAACTGAACATGATAAAATACAGGAACTGCACAAATACAATGGCCTACATTCAATACTCTTAATATGAATACAATAGCAGAGGTATTGTAAATACACGATGCTAAGTGTTTATTTTTTTGTTTTTTGTTTTTTATTATTTTTTTGTTGTTGTTGGATAATAGATTGGTGGAATCAATTATTTGGTATGTAGTGTAGGGTGATATAAATTGGTCGCAAAAGACCATTGGAGGTTTGATTGATGTGCGATGACCCCGGGGTCATTTGAGGATGTGGCTTTGATTGGATTATAAAGTCACATGATCAAACGACACTAAGAAGTTAGAAACTTTAATCAGTTAAAATTCGCCAACAAGAGCAGATAATTTCAAACATGCTCTGATCACTGATTCCTGACCTGTCCCATTGGTAGGATGTAAGTTATTGCTAAGAAATAAAATACGTGCACATAAAAATGTGTCTTAGGTTTTCTTTGTCCCAACACTGAAGAACTGCAAACAGCTGGGGTTGTGAAGACTATGATGAAGAGGTCAACAAGCAAACGAGACAACAATATGAGAAGGGACATCACAGTTGAAGAATGAGGGAAGAGTGGGTGATGGGGGCAATGAAAGGTAGCTTAAAAAGAAAATAGAATCTATAATGTAAGAGTTGGTGATATGCAATGAAAGGTAGCTTAAAAAGAAAATTGTCTGCAACATATGTGTGGGTTATATGCGATGAAAGGTAGCTTAAAAAATAGAGTCCGTAACGTAAGAGTGGGTGATGGGCGATGAAAGGTAGCTAAAAGAGTAAATAGAGTCTGTAACATAAGAGTGGCTGATGTCTGATGAAAGGTAGCTTAAAATAATTAGAAATTGTAATGTAAGAGTGGGTGATATGCGATGAAATGTAGCTTAAAAAGAAAATAGAATCCGTAATATAAAAGTGGGTGATAAATGAGGAAAGGTAGCTTAAAAAGAAAATAGTCTGTAACATATGAGTGGGTGATCAGCAATGAAAGGTAGCTTAAAAAGAAAATAGAGTCCATAATATAAAAGTGGGTGATAAATGAGGAAAGGTAGCTTAAAAAGAAAATAGTCTGTAACATATGAGTGGGTGATAAGCGATGAAAGGTAGCTTAAAAAGAAAATTGTCTGTAACATATGAGTGGGTGATAAGCGATGAAAGGTAGCTTAAAAAGAAAATAGAATCCGTAATATAAGAGTGGGTGATAAATGAGGAAAGGTAGCTTAAAAAGAAAATAGTCTGTAACATATGAGTGGGTGATGGGCGATGAAAGGTAGCTTAAAAAGAAAATAGTCTGTAACATATGAGTGGGTGATGGGGGCAATGAAACGTAGCTTAAAAAGTCCATAACATAAGCAATGAATGTAACGTTTTTGGCTCTTTTAAGTCCTACATATCTATTTACCCAACCCCACCATTTATTTTGTTCTTAACCAAATTTATCAGATTTTGAATATGTAACTATGCAATGGAATGAATGAGCATAGAGAATTACAAAAATAAATACATTACTTATATCATTTCTATATATTGATGGTATCTTATTCTTTGTTACAAAGGTTATACAATATATATATATATATATATATATATACATTCAAAACATTCATCATCTTTTTAACTACATAAATCCCTTTTTTCTCCTAGACTAGTTTCATATTGTCCTGAAGAAGTTTTCTTTATAAACCGAAATGTTTAAACATCGGCACAATGACTAATAAATTTTCATCCATTGCACCATCACATGTTTGTTCTACATTTCTCCACATACATATATAATTTCCTCATCTTATTTCCATACATAAATAAATAAATATATATATATATATATATATATATATATATATATATATATATATATATATATATATATATATATATATATATATATATATAATATATATATATATATATATTATATATATACATATGGAAGCACGTGGCATAATGGTTAGAGTCGTGAGAAATGTACTTGTCAACCCGAGTTCAAATCCCAGACAAGGCTGTTTGCATTTCACATAGTGCTAATACACTTGTGAAAGGTATGAATCCATATATTCTCCCTCCAGCTATAGGTAAAATAGTAGGGCAGACTGGGCTCTTTAACCTTGGGTAGGCAACCAGTCTAGGAGAGGGAAAACTCTGAATTAAAAATTCCTGAGGTCAGTCGTTGATTGGGTTTGTGGCATTCCTTGTGCACCAATTCTTTTCTATTGACTGTGCCAAAAAGTGCGGATGGTCCAACACAAGCCTTCACTACTATAAACAAATCACTGTGTGGCTGTTCATTGTATGAACCCTCATGCGTCGACAATCGATGAGAGAGTCCATAATTGATATGCAGAAGCTTGTTGAATAAGTTCAATAATCTTTGAGTTTAAACTTCTGTGGCTTATTGACTCTAAATAAAGAAAGCTGGATGAAAGAAGAACTTATGACTTAAACAGCTATTGATAGTTCTACACAAAAAATTGATCTGCCATAAACACACCTAGCAAAGGTTGCTACTAAAAATCCAGTTTGGGCACCCATGTTTTTTTGTATATATGATTTGTAAGCAAATAGTTTGTAGGTAAATATTTTTGTTTAGTTTTATAAAATAGTTGAAATAATTTTCAATAATTTCCTGTGTATCAATATATTGGTGGATTTTTTTAATGTTAGATTTTTCATCAAATTCATGCGTAATGTTAAAGAAATAATTTTCATGTTAAGTTTATCAAATAAATAGGTAAAAATCATTTTCATTAATTTGCAAACAGATCTATTTGACCCATAAATGGGACCCTAACAGGTACAACCACACTGGGTCAGAGTTAAGCAGAGAGGGGCCTGTTCAATACTTACCATATTTGACAGCATATTGGATGTAATTTTTTTCTAAAATTTTGGCTCAAAAAATTGCCCTGCGTCTTATACATCAGTTGAAGTTTGAGACCTACCATAGGCTAATCTTCTCTATGATGCTCATTAACCCAGCTTATGTTCAGTACTTTTACCGGCCCTAAACTCCATGCATCCTTATTTTATTGCTGGTATTATTGTATTATTACTGGTGCTTTAAAAATGAATGCATAAAAATGAAAGCAATCCAATCTGAAATGCTGGGATTTGCATTTATAAACATCAGCTGATCGGCACTCTGACTTACTGGTAATACGATCTGTTGGTGAGAAATAAAAATGCTTTTATACAGCTATGTTTCTGCTTGTGTAATGCACTGCTAGACTGTTTTCAACAATATATACTTAAATACACTAAAAAGTTTTTTTCCTGAATCTGACCTGCTGAAATGGGGGTGCGTCTTATATGCTCGTGCGTCTTATATGCCATCAATTACGGTAATTGGGTGATCACTTAATTAATGACAGGTACTTTAAGTAACCTGAGTTCTTTGTTTATTAAAATAACTTCAGCATTAAATAACCTGAAAAGGGTTGATATGCTGTAAAACAAAACAACCAATCAACCAAGTGGGTCAGAGGGGAGCAAGGAGTAATAGTAATGAAGGGGTACTCCACACGCCCCAGAGCTACAAAAATGGAACCTCACCACTAGATGCAGTTTACCATCATACCAAGGATGAAACAACAGACTATTTTGATAACCACTGCTCCATGGTGAAGCACTAAAAATAGATAATGAGAAAGTTTTGTGTAATCTTACAAAAGGCCACAAATTGCTAGCCTCTCTTTAGGGAGAGCCTCACTACAGTAGTAATGATCTGCAAGTCGATTTTGCTAATGACCGTTCTGTGGCAAATCACTGTGCGTATAGAAAGTGCTCAGCAAAAGTTTGGGGAACTGAAGGTGAGAAATGGCTTCCCCAAAGAAAAACAAAATTGATAGAAAATGAGGTTGTTTATTTCCTGGTGGAGTGATTTGGAAAGATGTGTGAAATGTCCTTGAGACACAAGGAAACACAAATGAACACATCGATCAGTCTGTTCAAATTCCTCAAATCTTTGTTAGTATCTTGTATTGTGTATGTGTATGTGCATATATATATATATATATATATATATATATATGTGTATATATATGTGTGTGTGTGTGTGTGTGTGTGTGTACAGAGTGCTGTCCAAAGTTTGTAGGAATTTAAAGAACAAAATGGGTTCTTAAAAGAACTGATGGAATGATTTTGAAAAATGTTTGAAATATTTATCAAGATATATGAAATGTTTATACACACACACGCAAATTCACCCACACACACACATATATATATATATATATATATATATATATATATATATATATACCAACCCATCCACACGAGCAGGATGCGACACAAGGTCAATTTCTTAGGCAGATTTTAACAGGTTTGAATTCGGAGTTGTCCTTCTCCTAGACTGGTTAGGTAGCTATGGTTAAAGAGTCCAGTCTGCCCTGCTATTTACCTATAGCTGGAAGGAGAATTGGATTCATACCTTTCCCTAAGGTATTAGCACCATGTGAAATGCCAACAGCTTCATCCAGGAATTGAACTCACGTTGACAAGTCCATTTACTACGACTCTAACCATTAGACCACTTATATATATTTATATATATAAGTGGCATTGATTTTATACTCATGCTATCCTACCTTAGATATACATACTCTATCAACGATATTGAGCACTATTTATTCATAAATATAGCACACTATATTATCAGTATCAATATATATATATGTGTGTGTGTGAATGTGTGTATATATATATATATAAAATATATATTGGTCATATATTGGAACACTATTTGACTCATAGATATAGTACACTGTATTGTCAATATTAATATATGTGTGTGTGTGTGTGTGTGTGTGTGTGTTCATGCACATGTGTGTGTATATATATATATATATATATATATATATACATATATATAAAATTTGCGATCTTCTCAACATCCACTCTGCTTTGTATAGTAGTAGTAATAGTGATGTATTTACCCGTGACAAGCTAATTTCGCATTTATCGTTTGCTGCATATCGGTGGCCCAGTAGTAAAGTCTCTGACTCTGCGTACTGAGTTCCCGGTTTCAATTTCTTTCTGAGGGAAATCGTAAATATACATCGCAGATGAGACTTAATAAAGTTGAAACAGCTGCTGTACGATGTTCTACGTAGGGGGCAATATTTGCCGAGTTCGCTTGTCATGATTATTTTCATTAATTATCAAATTTTATATGATACACGCATTGTAACTGCCTTCAAACAAAGAGAAAAGTAGACAAACACGGGATGTTATGGAAACTGGATATTTATTGTCGACGATGCAACGTTTCGGCCATTTTGACCATCATCAGGACAAAAGCCCAGTTCTTGCTTCAATGAAGATCATTTTCAGAATGGTGAAAAACAGTAGGTTGTCAGTAGGGGCAGGGGTGGCTGGGCGGGATGGATAGTGGATTTTCTTCCCTCTAAATGGGGAGTGTTTATGTGGAGATGCAGGTGTTTGGTTAGAATGTTGGATGGTAAGGATGGGTCAAAATGGATGAGTATGTGTATGTGTGTTTGGGAGCTGGATTTGTCATTAATTGTGTATGTGTGAGTTTTATTTTTTAAATCTTTCTGTCCATCTATTTGTCTATTTTTATTTCTTATTTTTTTCAGTAGTATCCATACTTTCTGTGTGTTTATCTATCTATCTATATATACATATATATATATATATATACAAGGTGCATCTCTTAGTTAAATTAGGATCACTATTTTAAGAATTTGAAATGTCAGTATAATAGAGATGAGGATTTATTTTAGTTTTTATTTCATTCATATTGATCAGAAGTTTACATAAACTAAGATGATTGGAGGCGTGTGGTGTAATGGTTAGAGTTGTAGGAAATCGAATCATCAGTTTGAGTTCAAATCCTTGTAAAGGCTGTTTAGATTTCACATAGTGCTAATACCCTTGGGAAAGGTATGAATCTAAATATTCTCTCTCCAGCTAGGTGAAGGAAAACTATAAATTCAAAACCTGTTTAAATTTCCCTTAATAAATTAATCATGTATCACATCCTTCTCGTGTGAAGGGGTTGGTAAATATATACACTAAAATGTTTGGAATGTTCCAGAAAATAATGTCATTGTTTTAGAAGATTCTGATTGGCTAATTAATATTATGTGAGTAATTTAATCCTAGTAAACATTCCTGTTCGCGTATTCTGGTTTGAGATGTGCTAATGAACATAACTTATACATATAGACTGTTCTAAAACAGCTGATCCGGCCTATCAAAAATGCCCAAACGTGTATTTAATTTACTATTTAAAGGCGTTGCTAAATTGTCCTACAATTGCTCGCTGGAGGCACGGACTAACAGACAAGGATTGTACAGCTCTCTACTTCAAGACAGGATAAACTCCGATACAACTAAGTACGAATCAGTGGACAAGGATTAAAACTGATACTACATCTTTCTACTTCAAGAAAGGATCAAAATATATGCCACAAGTGGACTCCACTGTAAAACTACTTTCACCTACAGCCCTAAAATGACCACATGAATCGTAACACTCGCAGTCTTAGAACAGTTTGGATCATGACATTTTTTTTTCAGAGAGTGGAATGCCAAAATAATAGAGATAATGATTTAATTCAGTTTTTATTTATTTCATGACTTCCTTTCTTCCTACTTTCCTTCTTTCTTTACTTCCATCATTGTTGTTCTTCTTCCATCCTTCCTTCCTTTTTTAGAATAATCATACTAAGTTCCAATTACCGTCGAATTGGTAAGACAATGCAACAAGTAGCTGTAACTCAATACAGATCTAACTTTGCTGCAATCCTACTACAGAATTGTTTCTTTCTTTGTTTCTTTTCTTCGTTTTTTTCTTTTGTCCTGCTTACCTTTCTTCTGACCTTTTTTCCTTTCTTCTTTTAATCCATCCATCCATTTTTCTTTTGTTTGTTCATTTGTTCTTTCTTTCTTTTTTTCTTCCTTCCTTTCTTAATTCTTTCCTTTCTTGCTTCTTAGATGTATTCTGTCTTCCTTTCTTTCGTTCTGTCTTTCTTCCTTCCTTTCTTACTTCTTTCCTTTCTTGCTTCTTAGATGTATTCTGTCTTCCTTTCTTTCGTTCTTTCTTTCTTTTTTCCACCATTCTTACCTTCCTTGATTTTTCGTCTTCTTTCCTTCCTTTATTTCCTTCATTTTCTTTTCCTCCTTTTCTTTTGTCCTGTTTTCCTTCATTCTTTTCTTTCTTCTGACCTCTTTTCTATTCTTCCTTCCATCCTTTTTTCCTTCGTTTGTTCATTTGTTTCTTCTTTCCTTTGTTTCTTCCTTTCTTCCGTCCTTTCATTCTTGCTTCTTCTCTTCTTTCTGTCCATCTTTCCTTTCATTTTTCTTTTCTTCCTACTTTCCTACTTTCTGTCCTTCCTTCATTTTTCTTCTTCTTTTCCTTCATTGTTTCTTTTCTTCTCTTTTCTTTCTTTCTTTTTTTCCCACTTTTTTCTTTTTTCAGACTTTTTTCCTTCCTTCCTTCCTTCCTTCTATCCTTTTTTTCCTTTGTTTATTTGTTTGTTTGTTCCTTCATTCTGTCTCCCTTCCGTTCTTTTTCGCTTCTTCTCTTCATTCATTCCTTTTTCTTCCTTCTTTCTTTCTTTCATTGTATTTTCCTTCCTTCCTTCGTTCCTTCGTTCCTTCCTATTTTCCTTTGTTTTATCATTTGTTCTTTCTTCCTTTTCTTTCTTCCATCCTTTCTATCTTTGCATCCTTCTTTCATTTATTTCTTCCATCTTACATTCCTTTCTTTTTTTCTTTCATTCTTTCCTTTCGTCCTTTTTTCTTCTTCTTTCTTTCCTTCCTTTCTTCCTTCTTTCTGTATATATGATTTTCTTCCTTTACTTTCTCTTCTTCCAAGTGCTTTCTTATTAAATTTCTTCCTCTTCTATCTCTTTTTTACTTCAGTGGTTTACACATACTTAAGTAAAGTAGTCAGGGTGGCTTAATGTTGGCATCAGCTAAACAGCAAGGGAGTCTATCGCCCTTTTCACTAGCGCTAGACCAAGGAGATTGTTCTGACATCCGAGGTGGAGCACCACACCTACCATCAGCTCCTCACTTTACTGCACAGATCCCCGTGCTAATCATACACTGAGTTGGCAAGGGTTGGTATTGAACCCAGAACCTTGTGGTTTCTAGTTGGATACTCTACCAACTGAGCTAAATTGGTTTGGAAAAAGATGTTTAGTTTTCCACAAGCTTCCCACAATAAACTACAGTTTTTGTTGGCCCATTCCTCCTAATAGAACTGTTGTAGATGAATAAAACTCAAAATAAACAAACACTACAACCAACAAACCCCTGAAAATGACCAGCAAAATGGTCGAAAGTGCTTGCGTAAAAAGTATGGGATATTTTGTTTACCATCTGAATCTTGATCTGAAGATCATAAAGAAATATTCGATGGTCTTTAACAATACCAGCCTAAATAATAACTTACTGACAAAATACACAATATATATGTATGTATAAATTAATATTGATAATATATGAGGTTGAGTAAAAAATAATGCCATTTTATTTAGGACAGGTATAATTACCAACACAAGAATATGTATCATAAATAAAAATGAAGCTGGTCCTCTGTGGATTACATCCCTATTTCTCTGCATAGTCACTGTTTCTTTCAATAGCAATGTCCCACCTTCGAATGAGATGTATCCCTGCCCCATAAAATTCTGTTGACTGTTCTTTGAGCCACTTCTTCACTATAGATTTCACTTCCTCATCACTGGAATAATGTTTGCTTCTCAAAGCCTCTTTCATGAGTCCGAAGAGATGATAGTCTGAAGGCAAACTTTAGTCTACTATATTTATATAGATGACAAACATAGTTTACTATATCTATATAGATTATATACTATATCTATATATAATTATTATATAAACTATATATCTATAGTTTATATACTATATCTAAGGGGCCGGGTTAGCTCAGTCGGTAGAGTGTTCGGCTAGAAACCACAACGTTCCTAGTTCGATACCGGTCCTCGCCAACTCAGCATATGAGTAGCACAGGGATCTGTGCGGTAAAGTAAGGAGCTGATGGTAGGTGTGGTGCTCCATCTCAGACTCCAAAAACAATCTCCTTGGTCTAGCGCTATTGAAAAGGGGATAGAGTCCCTCGCTGACTGGCTGATACTAACTTTTACTTAAATTTATATACTATATATCTATATTTTAGATACTTAGGCAGTAACATCTCCTCCACAGAAAACGACGTTAATGCATGCATAAGAAAGGCATGGGCCGCTATAAATAAATTATCAGTCATATGGAAATCCAATCTCACAGACAAGTTAAAGAGACAGTTCTTCCTGGCCGTTGTCGTATCAGTGCTGCTGTATGGCTGCACCACCTGGACCCTAACGAAGCGACTAGTGAATAAACTAGATGGGAGCTGCACAAGAATGCTGTGGGTGATCCTGAACAAGACGTGGAAACAGCACCCCACGAGAAAACAGCTGTATGGCCACATGCCACATATCACCCAAATCATCCGAGTAAGACGGACAAGACATGCGGGACACTGCTGGAGAAGCAAGGATGAACTCATAAGCGACGTCCTCCTGTGGAAGCCAGCACATGGGCATGCCAGTGTGGGCCGACCAGCAAAGACGTACATTGATCAGCTCTGTGCGGATGCAGGATGCTGCATAGAGGACCTCCCAAGAATGATGAACGATAGGGACGGATGGAGAGAGACTGTCATGGATATCCGTGCTAACAGCGTGACATGATGATGATGATGATATACATTATCTATATATAATTATTATATAAACAATATATCTATAGTTTATATACTATATCTATATAGATATATATAGTTTATATACCTTATCTATATATTATTATTATATAAACTATATATCTATAGTTTATATACTATATCTGGATACCTATATCTATATAGTCTATATACTATATCTATATAGTTTACAATATTTATAAATAAAGAATTCACAATATCAGGGATAGAGTTCATATATTTAAGTTAGGGTAGTGTAGACAAAGTCAATGGCACTTGGTAACAGTCAGTTTCTCGCCTAGTCTGAAAATCTATTGAAAATTTATCCTAAATTTTATCGGACTGCTTGCTTGAGCACACTTTTTCAGTTCTGCCAACATATTTTCTATTACACTGAGGTCAGGGCTTTTGTGATGGCCATTCCAATACCTTAAGCCATTCTATCGCAACTTAAGAAGAAGTACGTTTGGGATCATTGTCCATCTGGAAGACCTATTTACAACAGAGCTGATGTCTTCAGATGTTGCCTCAATATATCCACATAATTATTTTCCTTTTGAAACCATTGATTTTGGTAAACGGCACCAGTTCCTCCTGCAGCATAGCACCTCGGCAACATGATGCTGCCACATCTGTACTTGACAGTAGGGATGATAATCTTTGAGATGCCAATCTCCTTTTTCCTCCAAATATTATATTATTACGGCCAAATAGTTCAATATTTATTTTATCAGACCAGAGGTTATTTCCTCCCAAAACTACAATCTTTGTTCTCATAAGAATTACCAAATTACTTTAAGAAAAGGCATATATATATATATATATATATGTCAGTAGAGCATCCGGCTAGAAACCACAAGGTTCCGGGCTCGATACCGTCTCTTGCCAACTGAGTGTATGAGTAGCACAGGGATCTGTGTGGTAAAGTGAGGAGCTGATGGTTGGTGTGGTGCTCCACCTCAGATGCCAAAATGATCTCCTCTGTCTAGTGCTTGTGAAAAGGGGATAGACTCCTTCACTGTCTGGCTCATACCGACTTTAGGCCACCCCAATGACTTTATATATATATATATATTATTGTACTAAAGTTGAGTGAATCAATGATTGTTTACTAAAGGCTTTTTTCCTATTTAGTTTAATGATACAAAATTCATGTCAAAATATATCTTAGTTCTAGGATTGAGTTATGTTTGAAAAAATCCATTTTAATTGGTTCTAATGAGTCATAATTTGAAATTTAGTCAAAAACTGACCCGTCTCTTTCTGTTTTTTAATGCCTAAAATTGCAGAAATTACTAGAATTTTAAGCAGAGTTTTAAACAAATAATTTTTACATAAGCCAGCAAAAATTATGTTAAGTTTCATTTATTTTTTCAGAATTTTGCTGAATTTTAAATTGGGATTAAAGAACACTTGAAATTATGGCCATACCTAAATCCGATCTCACTGACATGTTAAAGCAACAATTCTTCCAGGCTGTGGTTATATCAGTGATGCTGCTGTATGGCTACACCACTTGGACCCTAATTGAGAATAAGATAGATAGGAGCTGCTCAAGAATTCTGCATGTGATCTTGAACCAGTCGTGGAAACAGCACCCCACAAGGAAGCAGCTGTACGGCCACCAGCCCCTTATCTCTCAAACCATCCGAGTGAGACGGATAAGACATGCTGGACACTGCTGGAGAAGCAAGGATGAGCTCATAAGCGACATTCTCCTGTGGAAGACAACACATGGACATGCTAATATGGGCCACCCATCAAGGATATTTGACCAACTTTGTGAGGATACTGGATGCTGTGCAGAGGACCTCCCTGGGTCAATTAATGATAGAGAAGTTTGGCGAGAGATTGTTATGGATATCCGTGCTGATTGTGTGATATGATGATGATGATTTGTTCATTTAAACCAATGGTTCTCAACCTTTTTTTACCCATGGCCCCCTTTTAATCCTATTTTACTCTGGTTGACCCTCCCATAGTCATTTGATATTTAAAAATCTCATTGTAATATTTTCTCATTTTATAGTTAAATACAGTTTTGCTTGCTTGGTTCCACAAAAATTTTATATGGTCCCTGGGGGTCCACACGGAACCCCGGTTGAGAACCACTGATTCAAACTGAACTAAAAAAAAAAAAAAAATTTTTAAATTGGCCATTTGCAACTGAATTATAAAGGTTTTGTTTTAAGGCAGTATAAATTCATACTAATTGTCCAATAATAGTTATTACCTTTTGTGTGAAATAATTTTTACATAAAGTTTTCTAACTAATAATGGACAAGAATTTGATAATGCTTTCAGAAACATAGCTCTAAACTTGGAATCTATTGGTGAAGTTCCAATTCTGGAGCTCTGGGGAGTGTGGAGTAGCCCTTCCTTGCCATTACTAGAAGGTGGCGGCTAAGGGTCTACATGTCCTGGGAATGACATTAAACTCTATATGATGGTGAGGTTCCAGTTTTGGAGGTTTGGGGAATGTGGAGCATCCCTTCATCACCATTGCTCCCTAGTCCACTCTGACATGAAGTGGTAGCACCTGTTAGGGTCTCATCTATGGGTTAAATAGAAAAACAGGACTTTAAAAAAAAATTTATTCTAAAACTGAGTTTTTTTAAAAAATTTGGCATAAAATAACACAAGGGTTGACATACCATAAAAATCCAACCAACCAACCAACCAACAAAACATAGAATACTATTCTACAAAATTGTAAGAGACGGTCAAATATTGATAAATAAAAAAGAATTAGATTTATTTCTTATAATAATACTAAAATTAATATTAATGATTTTAATTCATTTCGTAGTTGTAGGGCAAACCACACAAATATTCCAGTGGAACACATGAATCAAACAGTTTTACAATATTCAAAAAATTATGTTCATTTGCCCAATTAACTTAGGAGGCTGGAACTACTTTTCCAAATGTGAGTTTGCTTTCTTAATCACCTTCATCAATTTTGAACATCATTTTAGAAGGATAGAAAAAAAAAAAGAAAAGTTTATTTATTTAACCATTTAATTGTATTAAGAAACATTTTCCAACCATAGTTTATTCAAAACTAGAGAGCATGACCAAATGCAAATGACTTGGTATGATTATGATTGAAATTAGATTTGGTACTTCTTGTACCAGTTTTCACTCACAAAATAAGTGAGTAGAAATGAGCAGGATTTAATATATATATATATATATATATATATATATATATATATATATATGTATGTATGTATGTATGTGTGTGTGTGTGTGTGTGTGTGTGTGTGTATTAGAGTGTATATTGCATATATTCCAGTCATAGTTGATTAGAGGTAAAATGTGTGTTTCTTCAAATACCTCTGAGCAGGATGATACATATATATATATATATATATATATATATATATATATATATGTGTGTGTGTGTGTGTGTGTATGCATATGTGTATATATATGTGTGTATGTATATATATATATATATATATAATATATATAAAAGTCATCGTCGAGGTGGCCTAATGTCGGTATCGGCCATGCTGCGAGGGAGTCTATCCCCTTTTCACTAGAACTAGACCAAGGAGATTGTTTAGCATCTGAGGTGCCACACTTACCATCAGCTCCTTACTTTACTGCACAGATCCTTGTGCTACTCATACGCTGAGTTGGCGAGGGCAGGTATCAAACTAGGAACCTTGAGCTAACCCGGCCCTATATATATTATATATATATATATATATATATATTTACTAATCCTATTAGTAAACCCTTCTGGTAAGGAAAAAAAACCGGCAAATAATTTGTTAGTAAAAATATACTGCTAAACTTCACCTGGGAAATAGCCAGTCAACATGTACAAAGATAAAAGGTAAAGGGTGATTTGTAAAAGCTATTAGATGCCTGGTTAAAGGTAAAATATACGAGGTATAAAGTAAGGGTTATAATAGGTAATATGTATTACGGAATATATTTTGAAAATCTGTTGTAACGCAATAGGTAATATGTATTGGATAGTAAGTAATAAGCAAGATGTATGATCTAAGCCAAAAAATGAATAAAAGGTTACAGGTCAAATCTGACTGATGTAAATCAAAAGAACAAGAATCCATTCGAAAATACAAAGCTGTGAAAGTCATAATAAACCTTGGATAAATTTCAATATATATATATATTTATATATATATTTATATATATATATATTTATATATATATTTATATATCGATTCGAGTTCAATTCCTAGACGAAGCTGTTGGCATTTCACATAGCGCTGGGAAAGGTATGAATCCATATATTCTCCCTCCAGCTATGGGTTAAAATAGTAGGGCAGACTGGGCCCTTCAGCCTTGGGTAGGTAACCAGTCTAGGAGAGGGATAACTTTGAATTCAAAATTCCTGAGGTCGGTCATTGATTGGGTTTGTGGCAACCCTTGATGCACCAATTCTTTCCTATCGACTGTGCCAAAAAGTGTGGATGGTCCAACACAAGCTTCACCACTATAAACAAATCACTGTGTGGGTGTTCATTGTGTATGTGAATCCTCATGCGTCGAAAATCGACGAGAGAGACCATAATAATAATATATATATATAATATATATATATATATGGTAACAAATATAAAACTTGACTAAAAACAGTTCAATTGAATTTAAAAACCATCTTAAGACAGGTTTTTCAAAGTATTGTGTCATATCATTCACTTTACAAGTACTATATCATGAAATAATAAGTTTACAATTTTAACATTTTAAATCTCTCTCTCTCTCTCTCTCTCTCTCTCTATATATATATATATATATATATATATATATATATATATATATATATGCATATATATGCGTGTGTGTGTGTTTATGTGTATGTATATATATATATGTATATATATACATCTAATTTTGTTAATGATTACTAACAATACATAGGGATACAAACAGATATATATATATAAATATATATAATTTTTGTTAGTAATTATTAACAATATATATATATATATATATATGTTTAATAAATTAAGAAAAACAATTTAAATTTGCTTCATTGTAATCATCTATTTCAACTGCATTACAGCAGCATCTTCAGACATCTGCAAAAACATAGATATTACTGAAAAAAATTCCCAATAAACAGTGGTTTAAATTTCTCTTTTTTTGGGGGGGAGGTGTCTTAGTTTAGGAGAGGTGGAGGGGCGGGCTAGAAGATTTGAATGAAGTCAGGGAGACTGGGAGAGAAATAGGGTACTCATTGGCACTAGGCACATTGACCTCACACTATGGTTTAACTGTATCACTATGGTTAAACTACACATGATAATAATATAATTTTATATATATATATATAATATATATATATATATATATATATATATATATATATATATATATATATATATTATCATTATATATATCATTATATATATCATTTTAAATAAGGATTCACTCTGATGAAGGTCACATTTTCTTTGTGTGTGCAACACTTCTACATTTTTTCTATTATTATTATTTCATTTCATTTGTTTATTTAAAAATAATAATAGTTTAAATATTGTACACATAGATAACTGAAACACGTGTAAGTGATATTGATTAAAATTATCCTTTATTATCCTTTCTATACTTTCTTTCCTTTATTCATTCTTTCAACATATATATATATATATATATATATATATATCACAGACAATAAGAAAACTAAAAACTAAATTTATCACAGAGAATAAGAAGACTGTGATAAATTCGTTTTTCCTCAAATTAATAAAAGCCCTGATGAAGATCTATTGAAACAGACAGCAGCGTTGGCGAAATAAACATCACTCATTTCATGAACTTGTGTTTTTTCAATTTTTCACTATATTACATACTGTTGGATTCACTTCCACTTTCTCTTCATATATATATATATATATATATATATATATAAAAATCTAATGAGTCAGACGAACCTACTAAAAGTTTCGCTTAATTAAGATCTTAGCACTGAAGAGCATTAAGCAAAACTTTTAGTAGGTTTGTCTGACTCATTAGATTTATCTTTATTATTTGCTCTACTTAGGTATTGAGCATTTTTTATTTATTAGCTTTAGTCTACTGACGGTTTTGTATGAATATATATATCTTATATATATATGCATATAAATTGTTTTTTTTCTTTTGGCCAAATATTGTACTAATAGATTTTTTTGTTGGTATGATTATCTTGGTCTTTTCTTTTTTCAAAAAAAATTTTTCTTACCGGTTGATGTTTGGTAGTATATTTTTACAGTCAAACTATTTGCTGGGTTTTTTCTCACCGCAAGGATTTAACAATAAGTTTGGTATATTATATATATATATATATATATATATATATATATATATATATATATACAGTGAGTGAGAGACAGACAGACAGATTTACGAACAGTTTTACTGTATAGAAAATTTCAAAGCAGAAGAAAGAAAGTGAAGAAATACCCAAACAACTTTTTATCCTTCTTTGAATTCCCTGTTGTACCAAAATTCAAAAAGAATATGTTAGCATTATAATAACGTTATTATCACAAGAACATCCACATTATATTATAAAGACAGCCATTATTTGCTGATATCTTTCACAGAGGCATATTGAATATTTTACAGCAACTGTGGCAAAATACCGATTCCAGCGGCAAATCCTAATTACTAAATCACAGTTAGTGAACACAAAGTGAAAGTGAAAGTACGAAGAGAGTCTGAGCTCCAGTATCCTTCAAAATATCATATGGGGAAAATTTTTATTGTTCGCTTGTAGAGTAGTCAGGTATTAAATTCATAATTATTTGTTTGCCTATCTCCATAACAACAAAGGTTTATTTTTACTTTTATTTTTGTTATTCAAAACAATCAAAAAGTAAAAATCGAAAAATAAAATTGCAATTCCCAATATTGTTTTTTTCTTTTTTGGCAATCTATATTAGAGTGTATATTTGTATTTTCTTCACTCATCAGTTAAATATTGGTAGGAATAAATAGCCAAGTATTCATAAAAATGTCAGACATTTCATATATATATATATATTTACATATCTCTCTCTTTATATATATATATATGTATATATATCTATATATATATATATATATATATACATATATATATATGTAAATGAGAAAAATGGAAGTGAATCCGAAAAATATGTTGAAAGATAAATGAAAAGAAAATGTTGTTTGGATAAAAATTATTTATTGAAGTGTCGACACATGTTTCTACCAAGAGTTTGTCCTTGTATACATTCTATTCTATTTAGTATTATTTTAGATAAATTCTTTTTGAAGAAAACTGCTTATTTTTTAAACTTAAATTTTATGTTTCTCTATTAATATTATTTCATTTTGTATTTAAAATAATACTAAATAGAATATAATGTATACAAGGACAAACTCTTGGTTGAAACATGTGTCGGCACTTAATGAATAATCTTTATTCATACAACATTTTCTTTCCATTAATCTTTCAACATATATATATATATATATATATATATATTTATATTATATATAAAAAAAAACATCAAAAAATCTTATTCACTTTGCCGAAGAGCATAAGGCCTGGTTTGTTGTTATTATTCACTCAAAGTCCCCTTACCTATTATGGTAGAGGCATGTAAGTATCATTGACAAGGTTAATTTTGCAGGGATTGTTCGCTATGTACTGTGGCCGAGGCAATATGGTCTTTGACTATGCCTGCTGAGGTCCCGGTTTTGATTTCTGTCGGAGGGAAGTTGTTAGTATACATCGCTGATGAGACTTAATAAAGTCGAAACAGTCTGTACGATGTTCTACATACCGAGCGATCCTTTGCCGGGATTACACTTGTCAAGTTCATTTTCTATAAAAAAAGTATCAAATTTTATGCGATACATGCATTGTAATTGCCTTCAAGCAAAAATATAATATATATATATATATATATATATATATATGTATATATATATATATAATTTGAAAATTTTCCTTTTTGGAGCATTGTTAAGTAAAGTATATTATTGTTTATATTTTTTGAAGGCAATTACAATGCATAGATCATATAAAATTCAATAATTATTGAAAATAATCATGACAAGTAAACTCGGCAAAATAATGCGTGCAACGTGGAACACCATACAGCTGTTTCAACTTTATTAAGTCTCATCAGCGGTGTATACCTACAATTTCCCTCCGACAGAAATCAAAACCGGGAACCCAGCACGCAGAATCAAAGATTCTACCTCTGGGCCACCAGCCCGTGGCACACAAAACAAGCCGAATTAACCTTGTCAATAATAAACGCCACTACTATACAAAGTACACTGACTGTTGAGGGGATCAATATATACTTTTAATAAGAAAGAAAAACTTAACAAACTGTTATTTGGCTATTATAAATTTATTTTGACCAGAACAATAAATTAGCCAAGTCTCATCAGATAGCCAACTACATAATGACTAAGAAACAAACTAGAATAGAGATTTTTTCCTTTTCTTTCTCTTTTACAAGACCAGTGAAATCTCTCTTCTTCGAACACACCCACATAAAACCCTATATATGATGATAATAATAATAACAACAGAAAAGCAATCAAATATATATTTTTTTTAAATTTTTCAGACAGGAAATGTACTTTTTGCTCTAAATATAATTACTTTATTTGTTTTTACACTTTGAGTTCTCTGGAGATTTGTAAAAGTATTGTATAAATCTATGTTTGCATCCACATGAGCATGCATTGTGGATGTACAGGAGATACTGATGATCCCAAATAGAATTATCCCCTACATACCAGTCAGTTGGATACTTCTTTTAGATATATATATATATAGTCCTTTGTTAGTATTAGAGAAATGAAAATAAAGTGCTCGGTTATGTGTGTACGAGCTATATTTATTTATTTGTTATAGTGTACTATACATTTAAGGTGCCATTGTTACCATTGGTTTCCAGGCAGCATATTAGCCATCCTTCTTCAAGACAATGTACCGGTTAAGAAATACAATTAAATTTCTTGTACACTATAACAAATTAATTAATAATATATATTATATATATATATATATATATATATATAATATATATATAAAGTCTTCTTGGTGGCCTAAAGTTGGCATGAACCTGACAGTGAGGGAGTCTATCCACTTTTCACTACCGCTAGACCAAGGAGATTGTTTTTTAGTGTCCAAGGCAGAACACCACACCTACCATCAACTCCTCACTTTACCGCACAAATCCCTGTATCGGTATCGAACCAGGAACTTTGAGGTTCTCAGGCGAACACTGTAATGACTGAACTATGTGTGTGCGTGTAGTTTAGACATAAAGTCCACAGAGCTTGGTAACTGTCAGTTTCTTACCAATGCAATTTTTCTAACCAAATTTAGGGTGGTGCAATGTTATTTCAAAGTAGTATATATATTGTTGTATACATGCAAGGTAATGCAGGGGAGGAAAAAAAAATAGGGCTTGATAAAGAGTAAAGAAATTGATGACAAACAACAAGGGTTAAAAACAAGAAAAGGTAAAGTCTATGGAAATGGCAAAATATACAGTCTGTGTGTTTATCAAATCCGTTATTTCATTTATTTTATGTGTAAACACCTTCCTTTCTTTTCTTTTTTCTGTTGTCAAACATTTTGGTTCTTATATCAATTTTTTATTACAATGTTCTTCTTTCTAATAATCTCCACCTGCAATACACATTATGTATATTAACCCCATTATTTCATTCATTTTATATGTAAACTTCTTTACACCGTTTTGTTCTTATATCTCTTTTCATTATTTATTCTACTGTCTTTTTTTTCTTATAACTTCCATATTTGATACTTCTATACATATATAAAGGGCTGTTGTGTGTATATGTATGTCCGGATGAAACTATGAAAATAAAACAATTAATGACAAATAAAGTAAATAAATATACACATTAAATATCACCAGGGCTTGGTTTTTGAACAAAAATAATGAAGATTTGATTTATATTTTAGAAGACAGTAAACATTAGAATTACAATAAGATAACATTAGAAAGGTGGAGCGGACATTGTTAAGGCGTTCCTAGCTAAAATGTCATCAAATAAGTTATGTAAGATCAAAACAATCATTTTTTTTTCATGTTAACTACTGTTTATAAAATAATCGCGTTAATTTGTTGTTTTTTTTTAATTATTGAGTTTCAAATGTTAGATATGCAATAATTAGATATTTAAAGAATTATATTGGTTTGTTACTGGGGATTTTTGTGGAGCATCCTGTGAGGATCGAATTTGCTAATTCAGTAGTAAAATAACTCAATAACGGTTGACATACCGTAAAATCCAACCAACAAACCTGGCAGTAATGAGGATTAATCTCCCCAGAGATCCAGAATTGGAACCTCACCATAAAATGTTGTTTAACAATTCAGAATTCAGTGGATCTGCAAGACAAACTTGCTAACTGTTACACCACGTTTATTCTATTATATTTTTTCTCTACCTGGGCTTTGCTGGATAGCCACTTCTATTATCATATATATTAACTCCATCAGGTGCGTTTTTTTTAGCTCTATTGTTAGAGCATTTGCCTAGTAATTACAAGGTTCTTTGGGACATAATCCTGGCAGCTGAGCCGTCTATGACATGCAACACTCCACTTTGGACCTTACTTGGGCTAGACAGGTGGACGGAGAGCCCCACTCCTGATCAACTGACTTGTCACGTCAAGCCCTAGCACCAATATGGTTGTCCCAATTATACTGCTCTTATGGCAAACCTCAACCATTTTTATCATACATATGCTTAGTGAATTGGGTATGACGTTAAATTTCATCTAGCGGTGAAGTTCCAATATAATTTGTGATGCTTAAGGATGGAACCCTGGTGGCTGAGCAGTTCATTACATGCAACACTCTACTTTGGCCCTTACTTAAGCTAGACGGGCTGTCAGAAAAGCCCCCTCTGATCAATCAGCTGGTCACATCCAGCCCTAGTACCTATATGATTGTCCCAACCCTATTGCTCTTATAGCACCCCAACCCTTTTTATCATATATGTGTTAGAAGGCTGTGGCTAGGGGTCATAGTGTTCTGGGTATGATGTTAATCTGCATCTAATGGTAAAATTACAATTTTGGAGCCCTAGGGAGTGTGATGTACCTATTCATCACCATTACTCCCAGGTCCACCCTGACTCAGAGTGGTAGTACATGCTAGGGTCCCATCTATAGGTTAAATTGAAAACATCAGTTAAAAAAATGTCTAAAAAAATTTAGTTAAAAAAATTTGAATACTTATCAAGAATGAATAAAACAAAACATCTTAAGGCATAAAATAACCCAACAAGGGTTGACATGCCGTAAAATCTAACCAAGAAGATCAGGTGGAAACATTTGTGGAAAGTTTCTTAAGCTTGAAATCAGTTGAATTTTATTTGAGAGGAATCAACAAGCTACATGGTAAATGAAAAAATTTAATCAAATTTTATCAAGAATGAATAAAACAAAATGTCTTTGGCATAAAATAACCCAACAAGGGTGGACATGCCGTAAAATTCAACCAACAACAACTTGAACCAAGTTATTTCCATATTTTTTGTTTTATATGAAATGCTCTGGATGACAAAAAATGTTCTCAAGAAGATCAGGTAGAAACATTTGTGAAAAATTTCTTGAGCTCAAAATCACTTGAATTTTATTTGAGAGGAATCAATGAGTTCCTGATAAATAGCAAGAAGTGACTCAAAATAATGGTGAATATACTATTGATTGAAATTAATTCATTGTTAAATTATTCATGAATAAATTATAGTTTTCTAGAATGAAAATTATTTATGACTCAACTTAATATATACGCACACACTGTGTGTTTCAGAAAAATTGATATAATTTTATAATCTAAATTTGTTATTCAAACAACTTAAAATTCTAGGCTTAATGTTTTATGTTTTATATTGTTTTTGTTTCAGTTGTAGAATGGAAAAATCATATAAACATTAATCATAGAATTTTGAATTGTTTCTACACATGTTGTTAAAATTTGAAATCATTGGAACGGGAATTGGTCAAGTTAGTAGATTCCAAAATGATAGCAATTTTCTGAAACCGTCTGTATATTTTCCAAGTATTAATCTGTATTCCTAACTAAAACAAAATTGTAAATAACTATGTTGGACACACTACCACTACCCAATCCCAAAAATTGACTCCTCACGTAAATGCATACACACACACACACAGAACACACACAACAGAAACACACAGAAACACACAGAGAAACACACACACACACACACACACACATATACACATACAAATACTCAACTATATATACAAAATGTGTCAAAAAAGTATTGAGATTTTTTAACTTTTTTGGCGCACTTTGTATTCTGAAAGAAATTAACGTTCCATTCATTGTTCATTTCTATCTTGGTAAATACAGCTTCAATCTCAATACTATTTATATATGTATATATATAATATTATGAAAAAATTGAAAAACACAAGTTCATAAACGAGTAATGTTTATTTCGCCTATGCTGCAGTGTTTCGATCTGTTTCAATAGATCTTCATCAGGGCTTTTGTTAGTTTCAGGAAAAATTTGAAATAGACTGACCGACCATAAGACAAAAGAGTCTCAAAGATTTCTTATTTTCTGTGATACATTTATTTTTCCTCAAACTAACGAAAGCCCTGATGAAGAACTATTGAAATAGATCGAAACACTGCAATGTAGGCAAAATAAGCATTACTTGTTTATGAATTTGTGTTTTTCAATTTTTTCATAATCTTACATACTGTTGGATTCACTTCCACTTTTTCCTCATATATATATATATATATATACATATTTTTTTGTGTAGAGGTTACGATCTTCGCCTGTCAGCTTGATGGTCATGTTTCGAATCACGCACAAGGCGGTCTTTCTATCTATAGCTCTGCTGATTAGGCCTAATAGGCTGAAATGTACATACAAAGATTGATTTTTCTCGATTTGTTTGGCCTTACATTTAAATAGGTATGCCCGCCTAATTAATTAAATAATCATTAATTAATTAACTTTCAAAAATTAGGTATGACTTCAATTAAGCACATATTCTCCCAAAAATTGTCGGCTTAAAAAAAGCCATATTATAAACACATCGCTAATGTGTATTTACCTATCATATATATATATATATATATATATATATATATATATATATATTATCATCTTCAAATTGTGCTGACAACACAGATTCCCATAACTCTCTCTGACCATCTGTCCTATTGCTCCTGAAATTAACTGTTTTCTGCCAGTCCTTAACTTATTCTCAACACAATGATGTCTTGTTATACTTCTTAATAATGCATCGAATTGTCAATTTAGGAACATTAAAATGATTGGAAAGGGTTGTATATCTATCACCTTGCTTGTACGTATCAACTATCTTCATTCGGAGCTTCGTCAGCTGTCTTCACTATGGTCACAGAACAAATGAGTTATTGTGGTTAATGACATTCACATATTGTCTTCTTCAGAACCTTCCAAAATGTTTTAGAATCAGGTTAACACACCTTTGTTTTCAAAGAGTACTTGTATTAAATGTCTAATTAAGAAAGCAGAAAAGTACAATTGCCATAAAGTAATATTATTTCATGATTTCCATAAGGGGAGTGATATGATTTTGGAGTACATCAATTTTTAGAAAAAAAAAATCTATAACTATGAATATATTAGATCAAAAGTTCTAAAAAATCACAAATTATTCAAAACTAAATACAGAATAAACTATCTATGGCAAATTCAATAAGTACTTGCAAATATTTGCATTTCCTTAGAAAATATACAAATATTCAGTAGAAGCAAATAATTCAGAGACCAACTCTGTATATATATAAATAAATAAATAAATAATATAATATATAATATATATATATATGTGTGTGTGTGTGTGTGTGTATATATATACATATATATTTTTGGAGGATATGTGCTTAATTGAAGTCATACCTAATTTTGAAAATTAATTAGTTAATAATTAATGAATTTAGGCGGGCATATATGTTCAAATGTAAGGTTAAACAAATCAAGAAAATGTCAATCCCTGAATGTACATTTCGACCTATTAGGTCTCATCAGCAAGGTTATAGACATGGGAGACTGCTCCGTGTGTGACTCGAAAACCTCAACTGTCAAGCTGACAGGCGAAGTCTCTAACCATTACATATATATATGTATATATATATATATATATAATATATATATATATATAAATATATATATGGAGGTGCGTGGGCTAGTGGTTAGTCTTGGAAAATGGACTCATTAATTCGAGTTCAATTCCTAGATGAAGCTGTTGGCATTTCACATAGCGCTAATACCCTTCCTCCAGCTATGGGTTAAATAGTAGGGCAGATTTGGCCCTTCAGCCTTGGGTAGGTAACCAGTCTAGGAGAGGGATAACTCTAAATTCAAAATTCCTGAGGTCGGTCGTTGATTGGGTTTGTAGCAACCCTTGATGCACCAATTCTTTCCTATCGACTGTGCCAAAAAGTGTGGATGGTCCAACCCAAGCCTTCACCACTATAAACAAATCCCTGTGTGGATGTTCATTGTATGAACAATCATACATCGAAATCGATAGGAGAGCCCATCATATATATAATATATATATATACATGCATATATACATGTGTGAAGAGAAAAATGGAAGTGAATCTGACGGTATGTAATATAGTGAAAAATTTTGAAAAAACACACGTTCAAATAAAATGAGTGATATTTATTCAGCCAACGCTGCAGTGTTTCAATATGTTCAGTAGATCTTCTTCAGGGCTTTTGTTGATATAAGGAAATGTAATTTTTCACTATATTACATATATACATGTATATATATACATATGTATACATATATTTACCTATCCCCTCTGCCAATTCTTAAGTGGAGTTTAACAGGTTTGAATTCAGCGTTTTCCTTCTCCTGAAATGGAGGAGGAGGGGACTGGATTTTGATTGGTCAATTTCTATGTGTAGCACTGCAATATTCTGACCAACAGGGGAATTTGATTCAGCTACCTTAATTTAACTACAAATGCTCCATTAATGATATTCAGCACTGTTTACTCATAAATAACATTCTATCTTCGTTGTTCCTTTCTATCTTGGTAAATACAGCTTCAATCTCAATACTTTTATGACACACCTTGTATATATGTAAGCATATAAAAATGAAAAAAAAACAAGGTGTTTAAAAGGATGATATTTTAAAATTAGCCTATATTATAGCATTTTGGTTTGTTATTCAAACTATCATCGGTGCCATCATCTATAAGAAAGAAATGTTTGACAAACAAATTTGTAAGCCTTCGTAAGCCAAAAAGTCACCATTTTTCATGAACCCCATCAAATTAGGAAAGCTCGAAATCAACATAACGCCGCCAATTTCTGGAATTGGAAGCTCAAATTTTGGGGATTGTCTAAAATTAATACAGTCCACACCAAGACCAAATTTCAGAAAAACTGAAAAGGGTGGGAGACAATTTTATTTTTTTCTTTATGATTTGACATAGAATTACCCATAACTTAAACACCACGTAACCATTGGCATTCCCATTTAAACTGTGTGACGTTATTTGTTCAAAACTGTTGGAGAAAATTTTATGAATAGAATAACCTTATTTGATGGAGTATTTTTTAAATTCTATGAATTTTATGAATTCCAGAAATTATATAAATAAGAAATGACTTGATATTTAACTTAATGACTGCAAAAGGCGGCCTTTAACTCTTAATGTCCTATACATTCCACCTGGCCGGAAGTCACATTTGTTTTCCTAATCCACCCCAAATGATAGCATTTGTTTAAATGTAATATTAAACAAATTTAGCAGTCTTTGATTTCAGGGAAATAACAGGTAACTTTAAATGAAAAGGACATTTTTAACCATTTATTGATAAATCCTTAGAGGAATGAGGCTCTGGACTTTAAAAACATTCTCAACAGGATGTTAAGAGTTAAGTGAATATTTGTGGAGAACCAATATTTGATAAACAACAATATGAGGCTGATTTTGCTATTAATTTGGTGTCTAAAAACTGTTTATGATTTGGGGGAAAATATTAAAAAAATTTGCTTAAGAGTCAAAATTATTCTGAGGACAATACGACTAAATGAACAACACTTCAGGTTGGTTAATCAAATCACACTCTTTAAGCTGCATTTTTCCATCCTTGAATTTACACATGCTTTCTTTTTTTTAAATTTATGATTTAAAAAGTGATATTTGCTATAATCAAGACAAATTCATAAACTATTTTCAATCATAGAAACAATAATATAAATTAAAAGAAACATAAAAATACAACTCTGAACCTCCTCCTTTTGATAGGGTAGGAAACTGTGGCATTGTATTTTGTTAAATAATTTATTTGAGCTTAATGTCACTTATTTTATTCATTAACCAGTGCCCACTACTTTTTCTAGGCCCATTTTTTTTGTTTTTATATAACTCAATATTTTTTTGTTTTTTTTGTTTTACGGCATATCAACCTCAGTGGGTCACTTAATGCTGGCAAAGTTTTGAAATTTATTAATTCTTAATGGATACTAAATTTTTTTATAAACACATTTTTCTATTTAACCCATAGATGGGACCCTAACAGGTACTACATCTCCGGGTCAGATGGACCAGGGAGCAATGATGATGAAGGGGTGCTTCACATTCCCCAAACCTCCAAAACTGGAACCTCACCATCAGATAGAGTTTAATGTCATTCCCAGGACATGAAGACCCTCTGTCACTGCCTTCTCGCACCCATATGATAAAAAGAGCTTGGGGATTGCCATAAGGGCAATAGGGTTGGGGCAATCATATAGGTGCTAGGGCTTGACGTGACCAGCCGATTAATCAGAGGGAGCCTCTCCGACCGCCCATCTAGCCTAAGTAAGAGTCAACATTTGTAGATAATTGTAGTTTTCCCAAATTTAAAAAAAGATAAATTCAACATTGTTATCCTTGATGGTATTTTGTGAGTAAATAGTATTTACAAAAAAAAATTATATATGTATTTACTAAATACATATATGATTTTTTTTGTTTGTTGTCATTTATATTCATTCATCTGATAATTAGTGACGAGTTTCATTAGAAAATAAAAAAAACAGAATAATCTTTAGAAATTATTTATGATTATTTGTCAAGAAAGTTTTCATACAGAATTAATATCAATTAAAAATTTTACTAAAAATATGCTCCACATCTTGATTATTTTGTCAGACTTGACACATTTTTAAAAAAAAACAACTTTTTATGCTTTTTTAGATAGGATTTGACACTTGGTCACAAGTTTAGAGCATCCTGCAAGGATTGAACCTGCTTTATCAGTAATAACCAATACTATGAGATTAACTTGCAAACCATTAGACCATAATAAGTTTTTAACAATTTCAGATCTATATAATAAGATAAAGCAAGAATATTTTGGTTTTTGATGTATTTCTGCTTGTCAATATTTTATTATTATTATTATTATTATTATTATTTGCTCTTTTTGAGTTTTCACATCAGCATTAGTTGATGATCTTTCACAGGAGTCTGAGTGACAGCAAGTCTCCTCAGGTCTCCAGGACTCTTCTGAGTATTCTGGCAAATTGCAGCAGTGCAGTTTTGTGAATGTTTTCAATCCTTCCTCTGATTTCCAAACATTCCAGACCCTTTTCTAATCCTTTTGGGACTGTTCCAAGTGCACCAACTACAATTGGTACCACTTTCACTTTCATATTCCATAATTTTGTCAGTTCTCTGGCAAGGTCCAAGTATTTGTCCATTTTTTCATTTTCTTTTAGCTTCACCCTGTGATCTGCTGAAACTGCAAAATCCACCAGTTGACAAGTTCTTTCTTTTTTGTTAATCAACACTAGGTCTGGTCTTCTTGCTGGGATAAGGTGATCCGTTTTTATTTCAGAGTCCCAGAGAATTTTATGTGTTTCGTTCTCAAGAACAGATTCTGGTTTATGTATATACCATTTTGTTGTATGGTCAAAATTAAATTTTTTGTGTAATTCCCAGTGGATCACCTTCCCAACCCAGTCGTGTCTAGTTTTGTACTCCCTTTGAGCTAGTTTACTACTTTCGCATAGTACATGGTTTACAGTCTCGTCTCTATTACTGCATAATCTACATTTACTATTTTGTTGGGTCTTATCAATTTTTGCTTTGATATAGTTTGTCCTTATGGCATTATTCTGTGCAGCAATTATCAGTGATTCAGTTTCTCTTTTAAGGTTTCCTTTTCTTAACCACATCCACGTCTTTTCGTGTGCAACTTCTCCAATTTGTCATTTGAAGTGTCCATATAATTGTTTTTCTTCCCATTTTTGTTTTCTAGTCTTTGTTGTTTTTCTGTTTGTCCATATGTCACATCTACTATTGTTGGCCACCATAAGTAATCTGTCTTTACTCTTTCTTGTGTAGTCTTCGAGTTGTTAGATTGTGGTTTCTACACAGTCCTCTATGTTGGCAAAACCTCTTCCTACTACTATTATTATTATTATTATTATTATTATTATTATTATTATTATTATTTTCACTCCTTTTGAGTTTAGCAGTATTAGCTGATGGTATTTCACTGGAGGCTGAGTGACAACAAGTCTCTCAGGTCTCTAGGACTCTTCTGAGTATTCTAGCCGATTGCAGCAGTGCAATATTCTGGATGGTCTCAATTCTTCCTCTGATTTCCAGATCCTCCAGTTTTTTTCCAAGTTTATTGGGACCATTCCAAATACACTAACTACAATTTTTTGTTTGTTTTTACACTGTGATTCCTTGTGGTTCCTAGTCGGACGCTCTACCGACTGAGTTAAACCATTCCTAAATAAATTTTGAAGGATTTGTATATTTTCAGTTTGCTGTTTTCTCTAACCTCGTTCTATTCTATACAAGAAATAAATGGAGAAGAAAAAAAGAGACTCTTCCTAAAAATCAAGGTGTGTCTAATACACCTCTGAGACTGATAATTAGCAATCATACCATAGCTTAAAGCACCGGACCCAACCTAAACTGGAAAAGCAACATTGGTACACACAAAGGTAGGTAGATATATTCAAGATGTCTGATTAACATATAAGCACTGTTGCAAGTAGCTCACTTTGTTTGTTTTTTTTTATCTTCCTTTCTTAATATATTTAATCTTCTTTGTCTTTCTTTTTGCACTTTCTTTTAATTCTCTTTAGTTTTTTTCCCCCAGACCATGAAAAATATGTAAAAAAAAAAAGAAAAGAAAAGAAATGCTTATTTTAAGAATAAGCCTGGTACTTTTCTAAACAACACATCCCCGATTTCTAACCAAAAAAATAAGATCTCTTGAAAACAAAATGAATAGTGAATCAATTTATACTACTATTAGAAAAAAAAAATTAACATTTGGGTTATTTCCTATAAGTCTAACATAAACAAAGGGGAACCACTCTTGACTGATAAATTATTTATTTATTTATTGGTCTACTAGGAAAAAAGAAGACGGGTTAGGGTTAGGGTTAGGGCTAGGGTTTAGGGTTACGGCTAGGGTTTAGGTTTAGGGTTAGGGTTTAGGATTAGTTTAATGGGAAAATAAATAGATAATTTATCAGTCAAGAGTGGTTTCCCTTTGTTTATGTTAGACTTATAGGAAATAACCAATATTTGTTATACAAACTACAGGGTGATTGAAAAGTACCTCCCAATTGCAAACTATTTATAACTTTTCTGGATATGCAGTTACATTTTTCTCATTTCTTTAATGTATGTTTCTTGATTTTTATGCAAGATGGTGCTCCTCCACATTTTGCTATTGTTGTTCGGGAATGGCTGAATCACCCTTTTCATTGAAGATAGATGGGTAGACATGGTCCACGTGAGTGGCTGTCCAGAAGCCCTGATTTAACACCCTGTGATTTTTTCTTTGGGGTTGGTTTAAGGAGCAAATCAAGCTGTGGGGAATGAGGGGGTTCATATCTTTCCTAAGGATATTTGAGTCTGAGAGTATGCCATAATGGCATCACTGGAATTTGGACTAGCTTAGTCCAACATGTTAGCCACTATGCGCGGATACTCTTATTGTGTTAGTATAGCATTCAATTCGAAGGCTAACAACAAGAAGAAAGGAATTAATACTTCCTTTAATTCAAACAATTTATTGGCTAGCACATGAAACAGCAAATAACAATATAAAGTCGTTCCTGTATATAAAGCTGAGTTTAAGAGACTTACTGGTGCGTTGGAGAAGATATCTGGTATCGTAGGGTGATTTCTTGGAACCCCTCAAATCACTGCCTCGTGGAACCGCTGGTGGAATCTATCTGCTGGGATTTTGGATATTGCGCCTAAACTTCTAGGCTCATCACGTGATTGGTATATCCAATCACAGAGAGGCTCTCCTTCACTCACTCTATATACAGGAATCACCATTTCACTGACCCAACACTCTCTTTGTTCTTCTACAAGGATGGTTTTGGCATTAAATAGCCCACAAGAGCTTTAGGATTTAAGCAAGAGTGCTTGTCCAGCGGAAATCCTTGATAAAGTATTCTTTGGTTCTCCTTAGTATTGTAAGTTCTTCTTCAATGGTTGCAAATGAACAAAGGAAAGTACCAGTGTTTAAGTAGTGAATCAGCCATGCATTATGGCTGTTCATTGGCAGAGGAATAAACCACATGACCTCGCCCAGTCTATAAATTTAGATGGTGTATTGCAGGACACCTTATATACTCAAAATAATGGAGGCGCGTGCTCTAATGGTTAGAGAGTCGTAGGAAATGGACTCGTCAACGAGAATTCAATTCCTGGACGAAGCTGTTGGCATTTCACATAGCGCTAATACCCTTGGGAAAGGTATGAATCCAATTCTCCCTCTAGCTATGGGTAAATAGCAGGGCAGACAGGACTCTTTAACCATGGCTAGGTCATCAGTCTGTGAGAAGGAAAATTCCAAATTCAAACCTGTTAAACTCCGCTTAAGAAATTGACCTTGTGTCGCATCCTGCTTGTGCGGAGGGGTTGGTAAATATATATATATATATATATATATATATATATTTGCGGGATTTACTTGTCAAGATTATTTTCTATAATTATCGAATTTTATGCGATACATGCATTTATAATTGCCTTCAAGCAAAAATATAAATAATAATATATATATATATTACAAAATAATCCAACATTATACCATTAAACCAAACTGAAACCTGTTGAATTCCTGTTGCAACATTAGTCTATAATGATATTGGTGCTTCTATTTAGGAAGGAGTAAATGGGTGGATGAATATGGAGAAAGTTGCAATTACAGAATTCAATGTTTCACCAAGATTGTTTTATTCAAAAAGTATTGAGACTTTTTCAAATTGGCACAGAACAATGAACAATTAAGTCTAGACATCTACATAGCAATCTAGATATCTAGACATCATCCATTTATCATTATACATTGCTCAGCATGTCTTAATTTAATTTCTAGAATTTAAAATTTTTTAAATAAATAATTCACGTGGTGTAAGGGTTAGCAAGCTGGATTTGCTAGACCATTGTTAGTGAATTCGATTCTCACTGGGCGCCTCATACTTCCGGTCTTGTGCCACATCAAATCTTTTCTTAGTAAATAACTATACTTTTTGATCACATTATTTTGCCACTTTCTTTTCTTTTCTTTTTTTTATCTAATGGTGAGACTCCAGTTCCGGAGATCTTGGGAGTGTGGAGTCCCTTTTCATTACCATTACTCCTTGATCCCCTGTGATCCAGAGTTAGAGTCCCATATATTGGTTAAATAGATCTGTTTAAAAATTATTCATATTCGATAGATCAATGTACAAAAAATTCTTAAGAAACAATTAGAGAAAAAGATGTAAATATGAACACACAAAGAATGTGATTCCATGACCTCTAGGCATAAAATAACACTAGACAAGTTGAAATGCCATTAAAATCAATCAATCAATCAATTAATCATGTCACACATGGCTGTCATCCAATAACATAACAGAAATGCTAAAATATACCATCACTTAATGTTTCTTACTGCAATAAAAAGCTGGATGTATAAATTTATGATCTGTTTATATGACTAGAAGTACTTATTCATATCATGCATAGATTGTATGAGCGTTGGCTGAAAAGTTATTAGGCTGACCAAGATACTCTCATGGAATATGACCAAATGAGGTTTATATGAGGGTTGGCTGAAAAATTCATAGGCTGACCATGATACTTTCATAGAATGTGACCAAATGAGGTTCATATGAGGGCTGGCTGAAAAGTTCATAGGCTGACCAAGATACTTTCATGGAATGTGACCAAAGGAGGTTTATATGAGTGTTGGCTGAAAAGTTCATAGGCTGACCAAGATACTTTCATGGAATATGACCAAATGAGGTTTATATGAGTGTTGGCTGAAAAGTTCAAATGCAGACCAAGATACTTTTATGGAATGTGACCAAATGAGGTTTATATGAGGGTTGGCTGAAAAGTTCATAGGCTGACCAATATACTCTCATGGAATGTGACCAAATGAGGTTTATATGAGGGTTGGCTGAAGAGTTCATAGGCTGACCAAGATACTTTCATGGAATGTGACCAAATGAGGTTCATATGAGGGTTGGCTGAAAAGTTCATAGGCTGACCAAGATACTTTCATGGAATGTGACCAAATGCGGTTTATATGAGGGTTGGCTGAAAAGTTCATAGGCTGACCAAGATACTTTCATGGAATGTGCCCAAATGAGGTTTATATGAGGGTTGGCTGAAAAGTTCATAGGCTGACCAAGATACTTTCATGGAATGTGCCCAAATGAGGTTTATATGAGGGTTGGCTGAAAAGTTCATAGGCTGACCAAGATACTTTCATGGAATGTGACCAAATGAGGTTCATATGAGGGTTGGCTGAAAAGTTCATAGGCTGACCAAGATACTTTCATGGAATGACCAAATGAGGTTCATATGAGGGTTGGCTGAAAAGTTCATAGGCTGACCAAGATACTTTCATGGAATGTGATCAAATGAGGTTTATATGAGGATTGGCTGAAAAGTTCATAGGCTGACCAAGATACTTTCATGGAATGTGACCAAATGAGGTTTATATGAGGGTTGACTGAAAAGTTCATAGGCTGACCAAGATACTTTTATGGAATGTGACCAAATGAGATTCATATGAGGGTTGGCTGAAAGGTTCATAGGCTGACCAAGATACTTTCATGGAATGTGACCAAATGACGTTTATATGAGGGTTGGCTGAAAAGTTCATAGACTGACCAAGATACTTTCATGGAATGTGACCAAATGAGGTTTATATGAGGGTTGGCTGAAAAGTTCATAGGCTGACCAAGATACTTTCATGGAATGTGACCAAATGAGGTTCATATTAGGGTTGGCTGAAAAGTTCATAGGCTGACCAAGATACTTTCATGGAATGTGATCAAATGAGGTTTATATGAGGGTTGGCTGAAAAGTTCATAGGCTGACCAAGATACTTTCATGGAATGTGACCAAATGAGGTTTATATGAGGGTTGACTGAAAAGTTCATAGGCTGACCAAGATACTTTTATGGAATGTGACCAAATGAGATTCATATGAGGGTTGGCTGAAAGGTTCATAGGCTGACCAAGATACTTTCATGGAATGTGACCAAATGACGTTTATATGAGGGTTGGCTGAAAAGTTCATAGACTGACCAAGATACTTTCATGGAATGTGACCAAATGAGGTTTATATGAGGGTTGGCTGAAAAGTTCATAGGCTGACCAAGATACTTTCATGGAATGTGACCAAATGAGGTTCATATGAGGGTTGGCTGAAAAGTTCATAGGCTGACCAAGATACTTTCATGGAATGTGATCAAATGAGGTTTATATGAGGGTTGGCTGAAAAGTTCATAGGCTGACCAAGATACTTTTATGGAATGTGACCAAATGAGATTTATATGAGGGTTGGCTGAAAGGTTCATAGGCTGACCAAGATACTTTCATGGAATGTGACCAAATGAGATTTATATGAGGGTTGGCTGAAAACTTTATAGGCTGACAAAGACACTCTCATGAAATGTGACCAAATGAGATTTATATGAGGGTTGGCTGAAAAGTTCATAGGCTGACCAAGATACTTTCAGGGAATATCATCAAATGAGGTTTATTTTTCAACATATATATTCATCCACCATCTCTGCATGAGTAGGATGTGACACTAGGTCAATTTCTTTTTTAATTTTTTAGATTAATTTTTTGACCAAGGTATCCAAAAATGCTCTCAGGAAAGTCTTAAAGTCAACTAATTTCAAGTTATTGGTGATTCCTGATGTTTCCATAGCAAGATCAATATCCCAATGTGGCATGCATCTTTGACAAAAAATTTTTTCAACTATTATATCATATATATTGAACATTATTTGTACCAAAAAGATAGTTTGGTTTTTGCCTAAAACCGAAGCTACAACATC
>CM042151.1:56536741-56539241 GCA_023376005.1 Doryteuthis pealeii | reverse complement strand
AGTTTGAATGTATGTCCGGAAGAAACTAAGAAAATAAAACAATTAATGACAAAGTAAATATATATACACATTCACTATCACTACATCTTGGTTTTTAAGCAAAAATAATGAAGATTTGATTTATATTCATGAAGATAATTAGAAAATAGAATTTAAATGTTTCAGACTAAAACAATTATATCAGAAATAAATAACACCAAATAATTATTCATCAAATACCATTTTATCAAAACCAGTATGCAAATTATTTACACCATATACTATATATAATCAAATCTCCACAAACTCTTCCCATCCTCCTGACTTCATCACCAAACTTATCCCCCGTCCATTCACTTTCTCTTCTATAAAAACAAATGTATGTTGCACTAATGTTCAAATAAAAGACTGATGAAGTCCTGCCCAAGGCATGACAAAATATATCTCTTACATCTACTTGTTTGAGTTGTTCTTTTGTCCACTTTTTCCCTCTATTCTTTACCACATTCTGTCGGATTTACTCCAACCCTCCTATCCTCATATATATATATATATATGTGGAGAAAGGTAGACAAACACAGAATGTTGAAGAAAATGGATGTTTATTGTAGGTATTGATGTCGACAATGCAACGTTTTGGTCTGTTAGACCTTCTTCAGGACGTTAGGAATAGATTCATTAGAAAGAAAATATTCACCACTGAAGCAAGAACTCTATTCCTAAAGTCCTGAAGAAGGTCTAACAGACCAAAACGTTGCATCGTTGACATCACTACCTACAATAAATATCCATTTTCTACAACATCCCGTGTTTGTCTACCTTTCTCCACATACTGTCTGATAATCTCCTCATATTTCTCCCATACATACACACACACACACACACATATATATATATATATATATATATATATATATATATATATAAAAGACACAGGTGTAGTAATTTATAAGTTAGATCTGTGTCTTCCCAGGATTTATTGATAAGTACAGAAAATACATTGTCAAATAAAAACTCATAAAATAATAAGCATTTTAGATTATTGCATTACAAGAATATATATCATGTAAAGGAATGAAGTACTGCTTTTCAGTTACTCATGCAATTAATTCATTTTTCTTTTAGAAGCCAAGCTTTGATCATATATATGTTGTCCGAGTCTCTTTGATTAAATTATTTTAAAAGATAGAATTTCTTTTAAACAAGTAAAGAATTAAGAAATAACCTTACACCAATAAGCACTAAATCTAGAAATTTTCAAAAAATGTTAAAAACGGTAAATTAGGATACAATGTTTCTCTGAATGTTTGAGATGAGACTTGATGATTACTATTATCTGCATTATTCGGACTATTGTCCTCATCTTCATTGTTATCTGTACAATATTTCGGCCGAGTCTGAAAAGAAGGTTCCTGAGTCCGAGATGGTTCCTGAGTCCAACAAGAAACACCTGAAGAAGGCCAGAGGGCATATCGTCCGAAACGTTGTACAGATAAGAATGAAGATGAGGACAATAGTCTAAATAACACAGATAAAAGTAGAATCCAGAGATATAATCTCAAATGATTATTGAGGTTTTCTTGCATGCAGATAAAATGGACTTTTTCCTGCTATAATTTGCTATACTATCTTTTTCTGATTAAATTTTAACAATTTTAAGTTATAAACCTAATATTTTACTATATATAGTAAGCCCACTATTTTATATTTGATTTCTTTTTTTAATAGTATATAAACCTTTGTGGGTTATTGTTATATACTGGAACATAGAATGTTTTGCTATATTGACCATAATGAGGCACCAATAGAATAAGCTAGACGGGAGTTGCACAAGAATGCTGCATGTGATCTTAAACAAATCATGGAAACAACACCGCCCAAGAAAATAGCTGTACAGCCACTTGCCCCCTATCTCACAAACCATCCGAGTAAGACAAACAAGACATGCTGGACACTGCTGGAAAAGTGACATATCTGACAACCAGCACACAGGCATGCCTGTATGGGCCATCCAGCAAAGACCTACATTGACCAGCTCTGTATGGATACTTGATGCTGCGCAGAAGACCTCCCAAAGGCAATGAATGAATGAGATGGTTGGCGAGAGATTGTCATGGATATCCATGCTACAAGCATGACATGATGATGAGTACATCCAAATAAAGATTCTCACTAATAATAAAGTAGGTAATCTTAACATTAGCTACATAAATGAGAGTAACCTCCCCTTGTTTATTTCACTTTGAGAAAGCCATAAGTTTTGGTCGGCCATTTTCATTTCACGGTAAATCAATGCAACTGCATGTTTTAACACAAAAATATCATAAATGTGTTCTTAATAACAATTAAGTTCATTTCAAATAATGTGCAAGCACAATTAAGAACGCATTTTATGATATTTTTGTGTTAAAACATGCATTGTATTGATTTGAACAAATTCGTATTTTCAGTGTAGATTTACGGTGAAATGAAAATGGTCAACTGAAATATATGGCTTCCTCAAAGTGCAATAAACAAGTGG
>CM042151.1:56516741-56529241 GCA_023376005.1 Doryteuthis pealeii | reverse complement strand
AAGTCCCGGTTTCGGCCGAGTTTGTTTACTACACAATAAACGTCCACTTGCCTACTATGGTAGAGGCGTGTAGTAGTTTCATTGACAAGGTTAATTTCGCAGGGATTCTCTTGTCAAGATTATTTTATATAATTATCGAATTTTATACGATACATGCATTATAATTGCCTTCAAGCAAAAATATAAATAATAATATATATATATATATATATATATATATATATACCAACACCCTCGCATCAGTAAGATGTGACAGAGGCTCAAATTCTTAAATGGATGTTAACAGGTTTAAATTCAGAGCTTTCCTTCTCCTTGAGTGGTTATCTAGCCAAGTTTAAAGTCTGCCCTACTATTTACTCATAGCTGGAGGGAGAGTAGTTGAATGTTTACCTTTCTAAAGGGTATTAGTGCTCTTTGAAATGCAAATAGCCTTGTCCAGGATGTGAACTTAGGTCAATGAGTCCATTTCCTATGACTCTGACCCTTACACCACATGCCTCCATATATATATATATATATATATATATATATATAAAGATATATATATATATATGTTTTGCAATTCACGTGGTGCTAATATGGTCTTAAATGTAAGTACATTTTTTTTAACGTTTTATTAGCATCATTTAAATATATAAAAAGTAAAGTCAACAGGGCAGCCTATTGTCGGTATCAGCCAGACAGTAAGGGAGATTATTCCCTTTTCACAGGCATTTGACCAAAGAGATTGCTTTTGTGTCTGACGTGGTGCACCACACCTAGTAACAGCTCCTCACTTTACCGCACAGTTCCTTATGAAGAAAAGACATGATTAAGACACTCATCTACTCTTTTCTCTGTGTGTGTGTGTGTGTGTGTGTGCATGTGTGTGTGTGTGTGCATGTGTGTGTATAAACACACTCATACACACACACACATACACATATATATATATATATATTTACCAAGACCACTGCATGAGTAGGATGTGACATAGCCTTAAATTCTTAAGTGGAGTTTAACAGGTTTGACTTAAGGAGCAGAGTTTTAACTGCTAATTACATACATCTGTGTATATATTTTTTCATTATATTATATATATATTATATATATATATATATATATATATATAAAGGTTAACAAAAGGAACAAGACAAATAAGAATGTTATTTATAGTTATGTCTATACTTATTTCGACTAAGTAACTATAGACACAGAATCAAATCTATGGAGCACAGCAAATTCATACCTGTAGAACAACAATTCTGCTCAAATGGTCACGATTTTAACAGAGATGCCAAATTCACCATCATAGAAAGAACTGAACATAAAATCAGTAATTGAAAGAAAAATGGATAAAAAATTCAAAAACCTATAATCCATTTGGACTTAATATGAAACTTAATTACCTGGCCTGGTAATAAAATGTTGATGTTACATATATCGAGCCGTGCCAATACAAGCTCACTTGAAGATTGCCTATGTGAAACTCAGTCATGAGTTTTTTCCCCGCTTTCTTTTATTTTATAGTTGAATATATTGGGATATTGCTCTGCACTTTGTGTATAGAGCACTGTATTAGGCTGATTAAAAAAGATTTTAGTGGTAAATTTTGATTATATATATATATATATATATATATATATATATATATATATATATATACAAACACATACACACACACACAACACACACATATTATATATATAATGAGGAGATGCAAAATAAATATACATATATATATGTACATACATATATCTTATTATAATGGAGATTGTGTGCTTTTTTGTCTGTAACCGAAACTATATCACTACTCAAGTTACAATTCCCTTAGTTATTGACATCACATACTCAATGATTTTATTTTATTTTAACCTCTATTATTAATAAAATTGTTTTTCATTATTAATACTGTTAACCATATCTACATACTAACAACATACAATTATGTTTATATATACAACAAAATGGCGGTTTACAGTGTGAAGGGGAAGGCTAATTTGCATATTGATATAAAAAAATTGAATTTAATAAATATGTGCTTAGTATTATTGATTTCTAACTGTTTGGTTTTATTTTAATGAATATAAGCAAAAATCTCTTCAATGAATCTTAAATGAAATCCATTAACAAGAAAAAATAATTGTCATTTTATTCTTTACTTCCTCTTTTAACTAAATACTTAAATTAGAAAAATAACAATGAAAGACGAGAGTGATGGAAGAGTAAGTTTCAGTTGTTCTATATTTCGATTATACCCCCCTCTGTTTCAAATATTTTTATCTGCATTCTTATTTAGTTTCATTGGTCTTTCTTATATAAAATTTAATTACATTAAAACTTAAATACTTGCACCCGGAGGGTGCATATATTTGCTAGTATCTATAATTGTATAATTGATTATATATATAAAATATAATTGTATATATATATATATATATATATATATATATATATATATATATGCATCACGAGGAGATGCTAAATAAATATATATATCTATATCTCTACAATATAATATATACACACACATATATATATATATATATATATGATGTTCTTCACAAACCACCTATCAATGCCAAACAGCAACCACCAAATCTACATAATATCTTCACCTCATCCAAAAAACACCTACACAAAAACATACACAAAGGCAACTACAAATGTAACAAACCAAGACGTCTAGTATGTAAACACCTAGTAACAGACTCCCCATCCACAATACCACACACTACTAACATCAAGATCCACCCCTGTCCCCCCAACTTAACTGCAACAGCACCAATGTCATATACTACATCTTCTGCATCATTATGCAATGATACTGGATATATAGGAGAAACCCAAACTGCCTTCAGACTTAGATTTAACAACCATAAATTTACAATTTGACAAGGGTCTTATATATGTACTATAATGAATCACTTCAACAGAACACAACACACATTAGACAATTAAAATGCATCCTAATAGATCATAACTTTAAAAGTAGAAACAAAAAGAAACAAAATGGATAGTACATGTCTGTACACACACACACACATACACACACACACACACACACAAGGTTTAAACTCAGATCTATGAAATTTAAATTCTTACAAATACTTCAACACATCTCCATCTATACATATATAAAGGGCAGTTGTCTGAATCTGTATGTCTGGAGGAAACTTCGAAAATAAAACAATTAATGACAAAGTAAATATACATACACATTAAATATCACCAGAGCTTGGTTTTTGAGCAAAAATAATGAAGGTTTGATTTATATTCGTAAAGATAATTCTTAAAAATTAAATTTAGATGATAACAGCCTAGATTTTTTTGCATTTAATATTTTAAATAGTAGATATTGATTTTTCTTTTCAGAGTGGCTGGATCAACACAAGGTCTTTTTTTTACATGGGGATTTTAATGGGTCATACAACCAGGATCCAACTCCCGATTCAAAAAAAATGGTTCTGAGGGACTAACCTTATTTGCATCCCCTCTACCCAGGCAACGCCGGGTAGAGGGGATGCAAATCACCTTCTAGTCAGACATGAAGCAGTCCATTAATAACCTACAGATCCATAATAAAACCCTCATCTCCCCAACATTTCAGCCACTTCCAAATCAACAGAAACAAAAGGGGTTGCATAGAAAACAACATACTCATGTATTCATTCTTGTATACATTCTTCTAACTTTGCTTATTGAATTAAATTGTTCTTATTAATTCTTTAGTTGTTTTGCATGTAGTATATTCACACAGTGAGAGAACAGACCTACCTCATGCAACATGGTGTGACAGAGAACACAAGGTGAGTGGCGGGCATGAAGGCTTGCCGTATTCTTGAAGGAAGCGGGCTAGGCTTTGCCTAGCATGTAGCACTGACCTAGAATCGAACCCACATCCTTCAGAATGCAAAAGTGCGACACATTGGCACAGTCACCAGAGTCAAGATGTGAGTGGCGGGCGTGAAGGCTTGCCGTATTCTTGAAGGAAGCAGGCTAGGCTTTGCCTAGTATGTAGGACTGACCTAGAATCGAACCTGCATCCTTCAGAATGCAAAAAGTGCAACACATTGGCACAGGCACCAGAGTCAAGATGCCTGTATATAAGCCAGGTGCTTGGATGATAGCTGCGAGCATTACCGCAGCTGGGATTAGGTTGACAGTCCCGTGTGTGGGGCACAGACGCCTGGATGATAAGGGGAAATGGTGTATACATAGAAGGCAACACCCAGAAGTGGGGTGACAGCAGTAATGAGTGTTGCGACATTAGCTGCTAAGGATTGTGATGACGACAAAGAACATTAGCTGTTGAGGATTGTGACGACGACGACGACGATGGAGTGTTTTAGCCAGCAAGAAGGCATTGGACTCGCTTCTTCCCCCCCCCCACCTCAACAAAGACCTGTTGAGTTAAATATTTATTTTTTCCCCTTTATTTTTGCCTTCTAGAAACAGATATATCATACTACACATAGATTTAAGCCACAAAGTGCCTGGGTTTTTCCTATCAAAACTAAAACTATGGTAGTGGCGAGTTGTGGTTTTTGTTGTGAGGTTTTAAGGGGTCAAATAAGAACAAAACGATGGGTAACAAATGTAGGAAAATGTATTAACAGAAAGTAGACAAATACAATAGAGATAAGTGGAAATTACGTCCGACTAATAGAGTTATTGGCTTACTCGCATTGGCTTACTGCCAAGCCACAATTGTCCCTGTTACTTATAATAACCCGTCGGCGCATTCCATTAGTCTTATAGGGTGTATCACCTATAACAGTTTTCAATACAAAAAACATACCAACCTTCATTTGTTGAGATCATAGCTTATCCTCTTCACTTTTAAACACTTCCAACTCATATTGAAATTTCTTTATTGATATTACCATAATTAGTGGAACATCACCATTAGGATTTGTTTTGGGTTTTTTTGTTTAATGGTATATCAACTTGCATTGGTTACCTAATGCCTGTAAAATAATCATACTAGTTCCAATTACCGTTGAATTGGTAAGACAAGGCAGCAGGCAGTCGTAACTTAATATGAACCTGGTTTGCTGCAAAGGACTACTGCAAAATGGCAGGTTATTTATGAAGCCTCAGAACATCATCATACAAGCCAAGCAGCCAATCAGGACTCAAGGAATGGAATCACCCAAATGCATGAGTGGACTATTCTGAATTCCCATAAATACCAGTTGTATTGACACTGGTTTAGTTGTGCTTGGCCAGTTGCTGTTGTTCAAACCAATAGTAGACTGACTGACTGACTGACTTCAATAATGCCAAGCCTTTTTTTAGAACAGTAGTGGTACTATTTAACCCATAGCTGTGGAGTGCCCCTTCATCACCTTTACTCACAGGTCTACCTCATCTGGAGTGGTAGTACCTGTTAGGGTCCCACATATGGGTGGAATAGAAAAAATGAGTTTTAAAAAATGTGTTTAAAAAAAATTGAATTTAAAACAAGCAAGAATTTTCAGTACCCATCAAGAATGAATAAAACAAAATGTCTTTGGCATGAAATAACCCAACAAGTGTTGACAATCCATAAAATGCAACCAGCCAGAATTAGTGGTGTATAACCTCCCCTTGCCTAAGTCTGGATGTTGCATAATCTATGTGGTAGTATAGATTATTGACAACACCCCTGTAGCGAGAATGCAAAGAGCCCAAGTAGAAAAATACAGACCGTTTGGGAACCCTGACCCCAAAGGTGGGAATCTCGTGAGTCATGTGAGACTTAGTTAGGTAACTAGTTTGCAGCCAGATGTCAAGCATAGAGGATGATATCTCTCTGCTGAGGCTAAGACTCAGTCCACGCGGTGAGTTAGAAAATGGGCAATGTAAAAATAAAACCTTTGATCAAAGTAACAACAAGTCTTGTTAATTAATTATGCATGATTTAAAAGAAGCCCTTAGTAAGAAACAGCCAGACAAGAACTAAGAAGTTAGAAGCACAGCTTGAGACTGGACAATCACGTAAATGGCCGAAGGCAAGGAAGAAGAAAAGAAGCAAGTTAAACGACTCTATATCTATCTGTCTGTCTCTCTCTATGTTGGTCCTCTCTCTCTCTCTCTCTCTCTCTCTCTCTCTCTCTCTCTCTCTCTCTCTATGCTGGTCCACTCTCTCTCTCTCTCTTTATGTTGGTCCTCTCTCTCTCTCTCTCTCTCTCTCTCTCTCTTTCTCTCTCTATGTTAGTCCACTCTCTCTCTATCACAAGAACACTCTTGTTTGTGTAACCGCAATGGCTACATAATATGGATTACAAAATTCTGTAGAAGAAAAAAAATAATGTGTATAAAATACTCTGACCTTTTTAGAATTTGTAGCAGCTAAATTTAACCTAAACACCACCTGACCCCAAAAGGATGACAGACAGGGAAATAATAGTCAGTCTATCCCAAATCCAAAGAGGAACATACACTCCTTGAAGTATCTGTCGATAAATGTTATTTAAAACATAATATTCAAATTTTAGTCTCTGATCTTCATTTATTTCATTCATTTCTTTCATGCTTCTAAACAGCCAAAAAATAATTTTCCCATAAATACATAATATAAATATATACATATACATACATATATATTTATATATATATATATATATATATATATATATATATATAATATGGAATGAATAAAAATAATGAGAAAAGTATTGGCATGAAAAGGTGCTCAATGCTAATAAAGCAGAGCAGGTTTACAATCAATAATTATGATAATTTTGACTCATCTGAAGATTGCGTAAGCATGAAACTTATAGTTATGAGATTATAACATCCATAATATCATAATTATTGATTGTGTATATATATATATATATTATATATATATATATATTACTTTGGTGTGGTACCAAGTTCTTTGGTATTAGGATGATTCTAAACTGGTCCTTTCCTCCAACTGTTCAGGTCCGATTTGAGAGCTCAATGTTTACTTTTTATAAACAGAGCAAAGTAACTTGTAAAGCAAAAAGGCTTAAAGACTGGGTATTCAGCGATTATTCACCATAATCACTGGGTTTTTTTCTTTATAAATTTATATATATATGTGTGTGTGTGTGTGTGTGTGTGCATGTGTGTATAAGTTGAAAATGGAAATGAATCCGATGGTATGTTCAAAGGAAAAATAAATAAAGGAAAGAAAATGTTGAATGGATAAAATGGATTTACTAACACGTGTTTCGGCCAGGAGTTTGTTCATGCACACATGTATTCTATTTATTATTATTTCAAATATAAAATAAAATAATAATAATAGAAAATTATAAAATCTTTAAGCATACAAGGAATAATGGCCTTCATCAGAGTAAAATGTTTGATATTTGAAGTTAAAGTGGTCAAAATACAGCAAATTTTTAAGTGTTTGAAAAAATAATTTTTAAAAATTTTACCTGAGAGACACTCCACAGGAATAGAAAATAGTAATGTTTGTATGCAGTTATGGTTAGAGAATATTTTTGGAGTAATGTTAACTAGAATTTTAATTTTTAATGTTTGGGGGGAATTTAAAAATTTTAAATAAAATTTATCTAATTTATGAATATGTGTATTGTGTTGGAGGTTTGTTTATTTATTTGTTATTAATATCATCATATATATATAATATATACATGCATGAATAGAGTCATCAGATATATGTATATACATATATTTATAAAGAAAGAGAAATAGTGTGTGAACTTTTACCATTATCTAATATAATGTGTGAAAATTAATTCATTCCTAAATCAAGCATATATAACATTTTAGATATATCTACATTGAACAGTTCTATCAAATAAGACATTCATTCCGATCATATTTGTATTTTGTTGCCCAGTGGGTATTCTAAATTAATTTGGTTCACCTTTTTTTTTTAGTTCATTAAGCATCTATTCTCTTGAAGGTATATCCATTAGTACTGTGACTAAAACTTTATCATTAAGTTCCATTCAAACGCCTGCTTCACACACACACACACACACACACACACACACACTCATACACATGCATGTACACATACATAAACATGAATATAGACATACATGCACATACATATACTAGGATGAATCAAAAGTTTTGAAATATTTTGATACATGCAAGTTTGTGGCATGTATATTACACTAGAAGCGGCTACCCGGCATTGCCTGGGAAGTGGGGGAGGTAAAAATAAATTAGTCTCACAAATCCATTATTATTGAATCGCGAATTGGATCTTCGTAGTATGCCCCATTAAAATCCCAATGTAAAAACAAAAGACATTGTGTTGATCCAGCCACTGTGGAAAAAATTAATGACTGCTATTTAAATTATTAGATGCAAAAAAAAAAATCTATGCCATTATCATTTAAATTTTATTTTTTTAAGTATCTTCACTAATATAAATCAAACCTTCATTAATTAGGCTCAAAAACCAAGAACTGGTGATATTTAATGTGTATATATATTTACTTTGTCATTGGGTGTATTATTTTCGAATACACAACTGCTCTTTATATATGTATAGATGACTAGAGCTGTTAAAGCCCATTGTGGTTGGTAGTATTGTGGTAGTAGGTGCACTGACATGTTGTGCACTGCTTCATTCCATATATGATTTGAAAGCAATACAGATGAACCTGCAATATAGTCTAATTCAGGTTGGTTGGTTGGCTTTTATGGTATGTCAACCCTAGAAGAAGAATATGCGCCCTCCAGGTGTAAGTATTTAAGTCTTAATGTAAGGAAATATATTAAATTAGAAAGAGTTAAGAAATTAAATAAAAACGCATATAAAAATATTACACTTATTTTAATTATATTTTAATTAGTTTCTATATAAAAATCCTTCATAGGATTAATTTTAATACATCGGAGAATAAAATAATAATATCAGAGATCAATAACAGCAAGTAATTATTTATTAAACCCAGTTTTGTTAAGACTAGTATGCAAATTAACCACACCATATATCATGTAAACCTTTATTTCTTAGTAATATATAAAAACAAATTGCAGGATTTTAGAAGCACTAATAAGAAGGGCTGATCTGAGGCAAATCTAACTCAGATTTTCATTGAGAAATCTTTAAAAAAATAAGATTTATTCTATGTATTAGTAATGATTTTGACTTTGAATTATAGATACTCATTGATAAACTTACGCAATTCCTAAAGGTATTGTTAGGTATGCAGTGTCATTGTTTCAGTTATAGACAGACAGACACCTTATCTCCATTATAATAAGAATAATGAGCCATAAAAACAATTGAGTGAATAGGAAATCATTTCTTCATATCAAACAATCAATGGGGGATTTTTTTAGCATTTCACCTTCTCTAGCAAAATTAATATTAAAGCAAAACAAAATTCCATGTGATTTGCCATAAATTAGATTATTTATCTCGAACATCTGTTATAATATACTATCTTATTATAACGGAGATTATGTGTTTGTTTGTCTGTAACCGAAACTATATCACTGCTCACGTCACTATCTATTTTGTTATTATACATCACATTCTCCATGAATCATTTTTATTCAAGCCTCAATTATTAATAAAATTGTTTTTCATTATTAATACTGCTGGCCATATCTATGTACTAATAACATGCAATTGTATTTATATATACAACAAATAGCGGTTTACCGTGTGAACGGGAAGGCTAATTTGCATATTGATATTTAAAATTTGATTTTAATAAATATGTGCTTAGTATTACTGATTTCTAATTATTTGATTTTATCTTAATGAATATGAGCAAAAATCTCGGAGATAAATCTTAAAAGAAATCAATTAACAAAAGAAATATCTTTAATTTTATTCTTTACTTCCTATTTTAACTAAATAGTTAAATTAGAAAAAATTTAGCAAGGAAAGACGGAGGTGATGGAAGAGGAAGCTACAGCTGTTATATTTTTCGACCCCTCTATGTTTCAAATCCTTTTATCTGCATTCTTATTTAGTTTCTTTAGACTTTCTAATTTGATATGATATTTTATGACATTATTACTTGCACCCGGAGGGTGCATATATTTGCTAGTCTAGATAATAATTCATTATTTACACTATGTTATTTCACACACACATGCATACTCATTTACCTACACATACATACACATATTGATTGCAACGTATTGTCACGCGACTGCCACTCCTTCATACATTGTCCGTTTGTGAGCCAGTTCATGACTTTTCAATCCTACCAGCGACTTGCATAACTTAGAACAAATCTGGCACTCATAATGATTGGTGTTGAGTGAGTCGACAGGTGCAGTATATGCATCACTGTAAACTTTCATGTGACGCTTGAGACGATCTGCTGTTTGGCACACTTTTGTGCAGCAGGAACATAAAAAGTCCTCATGCTGGGGATCGTGTTAGGAATCCGAGAGTGGCATGGGAGAAAAGACAATTGCAGTCGGGTTGCTCTCATGTGATTTCATGTGATTGACCAGGACTTGCCTTACACATACACACTCATTTAAAAACATACATATGTGGAGAAAGGTAGTATATATATATATATATATATATATATATATATATGCACATGCACACACACACACCTACACATTTTTGTATACATATATATTGTAGGTGGTGATGTCGACATTATAATGTTTTGATCTGTTAGACGATCTTCAGGACGTTGGATTGAGTTCTTGCTTCAATGGTGAACATTTTCATACTGAGAGTTAGGAGGTCGTGAATAGGGGAGGGGTGGTCAATTGGTGTGAGTTAGTTGGTAGTGGAAGTTCTATTGATCTATTTATTTTATTTTATTTTATTTTTTGTCTTTTTTTTGATGGAGTGTGTAGCTAGAAAAAAATAACAGATTAGGAAAATACTGACAAAATGTGAGGAAATGTATTGGAAAAGTGAATAACAAACACAAACAATTATACACAAAATATGTCCCAATGTTCCTGATGAAATAACAAAGATGGAACCCAGAATGCAGTGAGACAACCAATCAGAGTGAAAGATGGCAGTAATGAAGCAGAACACTAAAATTTAAGAGGTATACAACAAAACATTTACAGTTATGGTTATGGTTAGGGTGAGAGTTCGGGTTAGGGTTAAATTGAGCATTAGAAGAAGAAGAAGAAAAGAAGAAGAAGAAGAAGACTATGAAATAAGGTGAAATTACCTCGATTTATCATATTTTTTCATTAATCATTTACGAATATGGTTAGGGTTAGGGTTAGAGTTTGGTTTAAGGTTAAATTGAGCAGAAGAAAAAGAAGAAGAAGCATAATCTATCCTAAAGAATAAAGTAAATATTCTCTGAGACTTCAAAATTCAAATTGGTCACTCAATTCAAGCCAGAAAACCAGATGGAATTCTTGCAAACAAAGAGAAAATGTATATGGTGGTGGATTTTACTGTCCCTGCAAACCACAGAGTAAATTGAAAGAAAGTAAAAACGTTGTATACTCTCTTTCCTTACTTTCTTACTTATATTCTTCTAGCGTCTCTTCTAGCGTCTGGACTTCGTCTTGGGGACTTTGTGTCTGGTCTTCCATTGGGGATTTCTCTTTATCAGAAGCCCTGTGTCATTGGTAGTTTTTAGATAATAACACAAAACTTCGATTTACTTAGATCATATTTTATTTCGAAATCCCCACCAGACTACCTGCGCAGATTGAGTCAGAGCATGCATAACACGACTTACCACTGTTGTGGTCTTTGGCCGATCTGACTAAAACTCTCTCTAATCTAAACCGGCAGAGGGCCTTCTCCACCGATTCTCACGGTATCCACCGGAAGTAGGATCAGGACTGAGGTCAAGCCTTGTCATTCAATCCCTCAAGGCCGCCGGCTGAACTTATAACAGCCATTTTGGTTTCTAAACTACTGTACATAAATATTAGGAATCTAATAATTATGTAACAAAAATATTTGTTTCACAAAAAAACTTGTATTCATTATCATCGAAATATTTGGAAACAATTAAATTCAAATAATCTTTCACCTCTATTGGTCTCTGAAGCTTCATCAGAAGGAAATTTAGTATTTTTAAAAACAAAATGATATATCATTATATATATATATATATTAGAGTCATAGGAAATGGACTTGTCAACCCGAGTTCAATTCCTGGTCAAAGCTAATACCCTTGGGAAACATAGGAATCCAATTTTACCTCCATCTATGGGTAAATAGCAGGGCAGACAGGTATGACTCATTTATACACACATACATATATACAGACCCATTTACACACACACATACAAACTCATTTACACACATATACATACATATTCATTTACACACACACACACACACTTACATAGAGATTATTCACACATACAAATATATATACATATTCATTTACACACACATATGCAAACACATACATACATACATACTCATTTACACACAAACACACTCACATAAATATTCATTTACAGAGATATGCATAAATACTCATTTACATACATACATATGTATTCATTTACACATACATAATATCATTTACATATATATACATATTCATTTATATCCACACATATACATACACACTAATTTACACACACACACATACATACAT
>CM042151.1:56504241-56514241 GCA_023376005.1 Doryteuthis pealeii | reverse complement strand
TGAGGCTAGAACTCAAATAATTTTTTTGAATTTCTGACTAACCATCTAGCCCAAGTAAGGGTCAAAGTGGAGTGTTGCATATCACAGACTGCTCAGTCACCTGGGTTCTATCATTAAGCATCACGGGTCGCCACACATGGACAACAGGCGGCCCCCATTGGCACAGGTGCAGTCAGTGTATTCTAATGCCCCAGCTGACACGGCAGGGTTTGTATAGAAAGGCTAAAGGATCTGCTTTTATGAATAGTAAATATCTTGCGCTGAACTCTATACAGTTAATGTTTATCCGTATATTGTAAAAAAAGTTTCTGTCTGCACATGTTTTGTTTATACACCAGCAAAAGGTGCCAAAACTGTAACTCTTATTTTCTATTAATAATAAACATTGTGTTTGGTTCAGTAGCTTAAAAATAAACAATATCACAATGTTATGAAAAACAATCTTGCAAAAGTAAAAAATGAGTAAATATAAGTAAATATAACTAGAAATATTCCCTTATATAAAATGCAACATATATATATATATATATATATAATATATATATATATATAGATATATATATATATATATATACATATTATATAAGGGATATATATAAAAAATGACTACATATGCTATTCCCAACACAACAACAAAACCAAAATGGGCCTTATAATAGGCTTCTACCCACAGGCACTGCGTATATGAAGCCCTCAATACTTAGAAGAAAAATACAAATACATAGAAAACTCCCTCACGACTTTAAAATACACTAGAGGTTTTATTTTAAACACCAAGAAAAAAACCCTCAACATATATATATATGTGTATATATATATAAAATGCAACATTTATGCATATATATATAAATATATACATATATATATATATATATATATATATATATATATATATAATCCAAAAATCCAGAGAAGAAATCTTCATTACGACATAGGCGTTTTTTAAAAAACATGTCACAGTTTGCAGAGCTCAGTATGTGCTCTTATTGTTAGAGTCACAGAGCAAATTCATAAGTAAAAAATTTTATTTATTTTTATTATTTTTTAAAATTTTTACTGCCTAGGAATCTCAACTCAGTGTATGAGTAGCACATGGATCTCTGCAGTAAAGTAAGGAGTTGATGGTAGGTGTGGTGCTCCATCTCAGACGGAAAAACAATCTCCTTGGTCTAGCATGAGTGAAAAAGGGATAGACTCCCTCACTGTCTAGCTGATACTGACTTTAGGCGACCCAATGACTTTACTTAATTTTTTATATATATATATGTAAATATATATATATGTATATTTATATATATATATATATGTCTATATTTACCAACCCCTCTACATGAGCAGGATGTGACACAAGGTCAATTTCTTAAGCACAGTTTAATAGGTTTGAATTCAGAGTTTTCCTTCTCCTAAACTGGTGTCCTAACCAAGACTAAAAAAAACCTGTCTGCCCGACTATTTACTCCTAAATGCGGGAGGAGAACAGATGGATTCATGCCTTTCCCTGGGGCATTAGCCTGAAGTGAAATGCAAACAGCCTTGTCCAGTATTTGAACTCGGGTTCCTGATTTTATTCCCTATGATGATAACCATTACTCCTTTTTGACTACTTTGAAACAAGTCTAAAGATGTGCATGTAGTTGGATTGTCTTTTTTCTTTTTTTCCCCAACATCATATTCTGAATACACATGTTTCCATTGGCTGGTTGTTTGGTTGTTTGGATTTATGGAATATCAATCCTTGTTGGGTTATTTTATGCTGAAGACATTTTGTTTTATTCATTCAAAATTTTAAGAACAATTCTAAAGATATGTGCGCGGTTGTATTTTCATTTCTGTTTTTTTCTTTTTACCCATCAACATATCCTGGATACATATTTTTTTGTTGGTTGGTTGGTTGGTAGAATTTATGACATATCAACTCTTGTTGGGTTATTCTATGCTAAAGATGTTTTATTTCATTCATTCTTGATGGGTACTCAAAATTTTAAAAACAAGTCTAAAGATATGTGTCTGTGCAGTTGTATTGTTATATACCCCTTATAACACATCTGAAGAGAGAGAGAGAGAGAGAGAGAGAGAGAGAGAGAGAGAGAGAGAGAGAGAGAGAGAGGGGGGGATTCTCTCGGTTTTCTTTTACTTCTTGTTGGATCTCTACTTTATCTTATAGCTGAAAACTTGCTCTATCTAATGGTGTTTTTAATGATCCCTGTATCTGTTGTAGTCTTGGCATAAATAAACAGGCGTTATTTTCAGAACATCCTTTATACATCCAATCTATTGGGTTTGGTTGGAATGGTCTTAACTCGGTTTTCTCTTTTCCTTCTTTTTCATTTAAGGGGCTGGGAACAGTTTCAAGATCCCCTGGGAGATCTTGGAACCAGTCCCAAGATCACCCAAGGAAATATGCATGAACCAATAAGTATCTAAAAGATAAGTGCAATAAAAACCATAGCAGGAGAATGGGGAGGCTAATGAGAAAAAAGTATTAGAGCCAAAACAAGGGGCATGCAAGCAGGTCATCTTCAGGACAGAATGTTTTGATTTTTCAAAACAAAGACAAACACTTGAAATTGATTACGTCATAAATGGATTATTAATTTTTTTTTTAAAATCTCAAAAGCCTTTCTTGTGTACCAGAATGATACATGTTGCATAGAACCAAGTTTGAGTTGTAGTAGTAGTCATCGTTAGTAGTAGTTGTTAGTTCAGAAACAACACATGCAGGTTGTATAGTCACAGGGGGCTGTTTATTTCTTTCACGCTCATGGGTTCTTTTTCAGAGAGAAGGAAAGATAGACAGAAAGAGAGAGAGAGAGAGAGAGTATATGGTCACATTATTCTATCTTCTAACATAGTATCATGTTCTGTACTACTATCCCCAAACCCATACGGGGAACTGGGAGCCACGTCTCACGAAGCCTGGCCGAAAAGAGACTGATTTTCTTCTTCCGTTTCCCATCCCAGCATCACAATCCGTTTTTTATTTTTAAATCTATTTCTGGGTCATTCTACAGTCAATTGCTGGCACCCCATTGTATGTTTACTCTTCCAAACTTTAACCTTAGTTCTTATTTCTTTTTCTTCTCTTTCTCCAGAAATCTGATTATCATTTTATTTTTCAATTCCCGGGAGAGCTGAAAATCTCTCTCCTTCAAAAGCTGGTCCCATCTAACTCTAAACTAATCTCAAGTGTCTGTAATGGCGCGTTTTCAAGGGATCAAAAAGGTTATAACCGTCATCGGTAATTTCCATAGACTCCCTGATTTTAAAGTTAACGGCCCTTAATTTAAATTCTTAGCTATAGTTCTGTTCACAATTTATGACATCTCATGAATTGTAATAGTTTTAGGGAGCTGAGTAAGCAGATTCACTCTGATTGGAGTGGTTACACCTTTTAAGCTACCATCTATGGGTCAAATAGGCGGAGGGGTTGGTTAAAAATGTACAGTATAATACGCGTAAAAAAAGTTCACATTTTTGGCTTCAACAACCAATCATGTCAAAACAAGAATTAATAAAATTCAGATTATCAAATGCAGTTTAATAGTAGTAGAATAATAAATCATATATGCATAAACATAAGACATAATAATTACACTACACTTGGTTCGAAAAAAATATTTCAATATTTTTTCAAACCACTTTATGCTTTGAAAATTTAAAAAGAAAGTTTATATTTTTTGAAACTGGGAAGTTTAGAAATCTTTAAAAAAATATAACAAGCCTAGCTGTTATATATTTTGGTGAAAAAGATATTTTGTTTGGTAAATTTCAGGTGTTTGCAAATTTAAAAATGTATTATCTAAGATTTGAAAAATACTAAGTAATTTAACTGCATGTGCTGTGTGATATATTTTAAAATTTCTTTAGTTTTAAATAGTATATAAATTAAATTAGATATAAGATTTTTGGATGTTTGTTTATTTTAGAAGCATTGTTGAAAAAGTATATATTATTATTTATATTTTTGCAAAAATATGAATAATAAATTAGATATATTAAGTTAAATTAAAAATAAATATCACTCAGTCTCCAAATGTAACAAGCAGATAATTCTAATACAAAGAAATATAGATAATAAATTTAGATTATAATAACTGTCTCCCTGGGAGAATGAGTGTATCTGTTCGGTGGCTCATGGACTGTCACATGAGAGTTTCCAGAAATACATTCACATCCTCTTTTGCCTCTGTTCTTTGAACAGTCAAGACATCTTCTTTTGCCTTGGTTTTATACCGTAAGTACAGCATGGCTATAATAGTTTCACATACAGTTTGTTCATAAAAAATTATCTGCTTATTTTATCTGTTGAGAGATGTTTGTCTAGTCTTTTCAATTCTAATTGTATTTAAATTATGTGATATTATGAAAAATTGAAAGAACATAAATTCATAAATAAAGTAATGTTTATTTCGCCTACACTGCAGTGTTTTGATCTGTTTCAATAGATCTTCATCAGAGCTTTCACTAATTTAATGAAAAATAATGTATCACAGAAAATAAGAAAAGGACATATATATATATATATATATTAGAATAGGACATACATATATATATTTTCATTAATTATAATTTGATATGATACATACTCATACTTACACACACACACATACACACACACACACACAACACAAGTAAATCTGTCATCTGTTCAAAGCTTGTTTACATTTTTCAAATATCCATGGTAACCATCTCAGCATCTGTCAACGGTTTTAAACATTCCAAGAACGCTATGCATTTCATTCAACAATTTTTTAAATAGACTGACCAACAAAACAAATGAGTCTCGCAGATTTCTTATTTTCTGTGATACATTATTTTTCCTCAAATTAACGAAAGCCCTGATGAAGATCTATGGGAAACAGATTGAAACACTGCAGTGTAGGCAAAATAAACATTACTTTATTTATGAATTTATGTTTTTTCAATTTTTCATAATATCACATAGTGTCGGATTCATTTCCACTTTTTCTTCACATTTAAATTATGTATATAGTAAATGCTTATGTATGTGTAGATGAGATTATCTTGTCTTTCTTTTCGTTTCATAAGTGTTAGTATATCATGGTTCTTTTACGGGATCTAATGATGTTTGAAGTATGTAATCTAGGCATATTATAAATATATATGGCGCTAGTGTATCTCCTTGAAGGATGTTGACTGCGCAGATGATCTGGCACTTCTCGCAAATACACCTGGACAAGCCGAATCTTTGCTACACAGCCTAAAAAAGGCAGCATGGAACATCGGCCTATATGTGAACTCTGATAAAACTGAGTTCATGTGTTTTAGAAATGTGGGAGACATCTCCACACTCAATGGTAAACTCCTAAACTCGGTGAAACAATTCACGTACCTAGGTAATAATATCTCATCAACAGAAACTGACGTTAATGCACGCATAGGAAAGGCTTGGGCTGCTTTAAACAAATAGTCAGTGATATGGAAATCTGATCTCACTGACAAGTTAATGTAACGAAATCTGACATGGGGGTTATCATCCTTGTCTACGAGCCTCTCTATCAAACCAACCAATCACAGGCCAGCATACTTTGGCAGCAAAGCCAAAGAGGCAAATTCTTCCTCTTTCTGATCAACCAGCACCGGAGTCAGCACCTCAAAAAAGGGTCTCTCTTATATCCAGCAGTACGACCAGAGTAGCCATAGCAAGGGACTTTGATAATTCCCTTACCTCAGGATTTCAGCTAAGTGGTTTATTATTCTATGTATAACATTCTGCAGACAAACCAAATTTTGCAACAATTTATGTATGTCAGTAATAGATGTCTATTCACATTCTAAGTTTGTGTTCATTTTATTCTTTAACTCTAACTTGTCTGTCACCATTCGTGTTCTAAAACGTCATATTAAAGTGAAAATTCTCCCAAGCCATAGTTGTATCAGTGCTACTCTATGGCTGCACTACTTGGACCCTAGGTTAGATTGAATTTGAATCTGATTTGCTGATTTTATTCACCTTTTGCTGTTACAATTTTTGTGGACATTTTTAGGTGAGAGCACTTTACGGTGGAGATCCCCTGTGCTCCTTAGTGTTAGGTAGGATCATTGGGTTTCTTAGTGTTAGATAGAATCCTTGGTTGTTGTGCCTTCCATCTCTGTCGAATACCAGCCAGTAAGGGGCTTTCAAGATCAGTGACTAAATGATTGACTAACCATGTATTTGAGAGTGTTGATTGGGTGGCTTTAATCAATGCAGCCAAACAGAGTCTATAAGTTTAAGTGGTGGAGTCCAGCACACCTTATAACACAAAATATTCCAACAAGATAACACCCTGTTGGTGAGGCTTAGAATACACTGACTTACAGAGGGGTAAGATCCCACAAAATGGAGTGTCTTGGGGATAGTACTAAACTGCATCTAAGGGTGAGGTTCCAGTTCCAGTGAGATCTTGGGAGTCTTGAGTATCTCCTTATTACCATTACCCCCAGGTCCACTCTGACCTGATGTGGCAGTACCTGCTATTGGCTCAAATAGATATTTGAAAATAACTAGTATCCATTACAAATAAAAACTACACAAAAAATGTAAATATGAATCTACAATGAATGTGATTCCCTAAATTACATAATGAATGGGTTAGCCTATTCATTTTGCAATATAGTGTAGAATTCAAAATTTGTATTATAATTGCATTATAAGAATATTGTGCTAACAATATCCTTACTATGATCTACCATTTTGTTGTACTATAATATTTATTAGGGGGGTTATTACATAAGGAATAGATTAGCCTATTCATGTTGTAATGTAGTGTAGAATTTAAAATTTATATTATAATTGTATTATAAGAATATTGTGCTAACAATATCCTTACTATGATATACTATTTTATTGTATTATAATATTGATCAGGGGGTTATTATCTAATGAATATGTTAGCCTATTCATTTTGTAATGTAGTGTAGAATTTAAAATTTAACTTTTAATTGAGAAGAATGATGGAAAGATACAGGAGTTCAGATAGATTTTACCTGCAGGTGTTGAACCCAAGTTGACCTGTGATAGGAGTCTTACATTGGTTGGAGATGTCAGGAAGAAAGAAAGATAGAAATAAGATCCCAACCATAAGTGAAAGAAAGAAAGAAAGAACGAAAGAAAGAAAAAAGAAAGAAAGAAAGAAAGAAAGAAGAAGAAAGCAACCAAGAACGAATGCATGAAAAAAAGAAAGAAAGAAAAAACAGAAAGAGAAAGAAAGGAAGGAAGGAATGAACAGAGAATGGAAAAAAGAAAGAGAAAAATAAGATAACAACTAAAAATGAAAGAAAGAAAGAAAAAGAAAATTAGATATGTACAATGAAATAAAGAAAGAGAAAAGAAAGATGATAATAATGAATAGACGGCTAAATCTGTGGGAAAGTTAGAAGATATAGCGATGAGAGCCTTGGGTTTAGATGCGTAGCAGCATCCTCTGAATTCTTCTCCATATGTGTGTTAGAATATATTTTGAATGATAAATATATACATAAAAAAACTATCTAAGGGTAATACCATGTAAAATCAAACAGAGAAAAGTAAAATTGTCACCTTCCCCCTTCAATTTTCCTGAATTTTTTTCTATGTGTGGATTATGTTAAAGTTAGACAATCCCCAAAATTTGAGCTTCCAATTCCCAAAATTGGCAGAGTTATGTCAATTTTTAGTTCTCCAAATTTGAGTAGGGGGCCACAAAAAATGGTGACTTTTTGTAATCTATTTTTGTTTGTCAAATGAGTTTTAGAGCTTCCCTACTACTAAAATTGCTTTATAAAAACATTTTCCCACACAGATTTAAAAAATGATATCAAAAAAGTCTTAAAGTCAACCAATTTTAAGTTATTGATGGTTTTTGATTTTTCCATGGCAAGATCAATATCCTGAAGTGGTATGCATCTATGACAAAAAAAATTATTTTATTATTTCACATATATTGAACATTATTTGTACCAAAAAGATAGTTTGGTTTTTACTCAGACAAAATTTCAAAAAAATTAAAGGGGGTGGGTGACATGGCTTGGATAATTTGACATGGAATAACCCCTAAGTCTCTGTGTTCCTGATTTTAAGAAGAACTAACAAAGATGGACAAGGCAAGAGATCCAAGGCCCAAGACAATGAAGAAGAGCCTCAAAGAGAACTCAGCACGACAAAGAATGGTTGAAGATTAAGAAGACTGAACAGGAAACATAAGAAGTTTAAAAAGAAATAAGAAGAGAAAACCCTAACTTCCAGGCATAATATAACCCTAGACAAGTTGACATGCCATTAATATTAATTAACTATAATCATGATGGCTGAATTATTATAGAAAGGATACTATAAAAAAAATGAATGTTTCTCTTTTGGAAACTTTTGACTGAAAAAAAAAAAACATGAGATTATAACTGGCTTTTCTTTTTTTTGCATCTTGAAACTTTTGATTAAAATTTGTAAAAAATTATTTCATTAATTTTTCTGAATTTTTCAATTTAACTTGTCATTTAATCATTTATTTAATGCGAACCTGACACACTCTGTAGATAGAAAAATACTGTGAAAAGAGGGGGGGGGCAAGAGAGTGAGAGAGAGAGAGAGAGAGAGAGAGCAAGAAAGAGAGAGAGAAAGGAGGAGAGGGAGAGAGAAAGAAGAGGGAGGGAGAGAAAGAAAGAAAGAGGGAGAGAGAGAAAGAAAGAAAGAAAGAGAGAGAGAGAGAGAGAAAGAGAGAGAGAGAAAGAAGAGGGAGAGAGAGAGAGAAAGAAAGAAAGAGGGAGAGAGAGAGAAGAAAGAAAGAAGAGAGAGAAAGAAAGAGAGAGAGAGAAAGAAAGAGAAAGAGGAGAGAGAGAGAAGAAAGAAGAAAGAAGGAGAGAGAGAGAGAGAGAGAAAGAAAGAAAGAAAGAAAGAAGAAAGAAAGAAAGAGGGAGAGAGAGAAACAGTTGAATAAAAAAATGATAAGACAAATAGGAATATTTCTTTGTTGTTATTTATTTTGTAGGTTCTTTTATTTTAGAGAGAGACAGAGACAGAGACAGACAGACAGACAGAGAGAGAGAGAGAGAGAGAGCAAGAGAGAGGGAGGGACAGAGACAGAGACAGAATGAGAGAGAAAGAGAGAGCAAGAGAGAGGGAGAGACAGAGAGACAGAGACAGAGACAGAATGAGAGAGAAAGAGCAAGAGACTGAGAGAGTAAAAGAAAGAGAGAGGGATCAAGAAAGAGAGAAATAAAGAACAAAGAGAGAGAGAGAGAGAGAATGAGAGAGACAGAGTAAGAAAGAGAGAGAGAGAGAGAGAGAAAGAGCAAGAGAGAGAGAGAGAGAGAGAGAGAGAGAGAGAGAGAGAAACAGACAGACAGACAGACATAAAAGACAGATAGAGAGCAAAAGAAAGTAAGTATGGACAATGAATTAAATAAATACCAAAATCAATAATTACCATTGAAAATCAAATTGAAAAGGATTATTCAGAAATTATTTTTGTCTATTTGATTTTTGTTTCTATTTGTCTAGGAGAAAATATTCAGAATTATTGGGAGTGGAAATGATAATGTGTGCTCGTAAGGCACTGACAGCTGAAAAATTATTGAATCCTTTTGAACCTTGGTAATCTGGAACACACTCAAGATCAGTTATTCTGTATATATATATATATATATATATATATATATATATATATATATATATATATATATATATATATATATATATTATATATTTACAAAACTACATACATTATATATATTTATAATAAAGATAAACAAAGTACTATATATGAATGCACACATAACGACACACACACACACACACATATATATATTCAGTAACTTGAATAAATAAACATATATATGTATATATATATATGTGTGTGTGTGTGTGTGTGTGTGTGTGTGTGTGTCATTATGTGTGCATTCATATATAGTACTTTGTTTATCTTTATTATAAGTATATATAATGTATGTAGTTTTATAAATATATATATATATATACAGTTACTGAATATATATATACATATGTGTGTGTGTGTGTGTGTGT
>CM042151.1:56454241-56499241 GCA_023376005.1 Doryteuthis pealeii | reverse complement strand
ATGAATTCATCTGTTTCCGCCTACCCCCAGCTGTGAAGTAAATAGTAGGGCAGACTGGGCTCTTTAGCCTTGGTTCAGAAACCAGTCTAGGAGAAGCAAAACTCTGAATTCAAACATCTATACACTTAATTAAAGCCAGAATATCAGAACATTTAAAACTAGATCATCAGGCAACAGACTTACTGATTTACATGGCTGAAGTTATAACAGGATGTGACACAAAGTCAATTTATTAAGTAAAGTTTAACAGGTTTGAATTTAGAGTTTTCCTTCTCCTAGACCTGTTGCCTAACCAATGTTAAAGAGCCCAATCTGCCCTACTATTTAACCATGCTATTTACCCATAGCTGGAGGGAGAGTAGGATTCATACCTTTCCCCAAGGATATTAGCGCTAAGTGAAAATGCAATTGCCATGTCCAGGATTTGAACTCAGGGCGACCAGTCCATTTCCCATGACTTTAACCATTACACCACACATTTTCATTGTATATAATTGGTTTGGAGGTATGTAGTGTAATGGTTAGAGTAGTAGGAAATAGATTCGTTGACCCAAGTTCAAATCCTGGAGAGGCTATTTGCATTTCACAGAGCCTTAGGAATCATATGCATCCAACTACTCTTCCTCCAACTTTGGGTAAATAGTAGGGAAGACTGGGCTTTTTAACCTTGGTTAGGTAACTAGTCTAGGAGAAGGAAACCTCTGAATTAAAATGTTAAAACTGTACTTAAAAAAATTGAGCTTGTGTCATATCCTGCCCATGCTGGTGGTGGTGGTGGTGGGGTTCATAAATGTATATATATATTTACCAACCCCTCCGCACGAGCAGGATGAGACACAAGGTCAATTTCTTAAGGAGAGTTTAACAGGTTTGAATCAGAGTTTTCCTTCTCCTAGACTGACTACTTAGCCATGGTTAAAGAGCCCAATCTGCCCTGCTATTTACCCATAGCTGGAGGGAGAATTGGATTCATACCTTTCCCAAAGGTATTAGCACCATGTGAAATTCCAACAGCTTCATCCAGGAATTGAACCTAGGTTGACGAGTCCATTTCCTATGACTCTAACCATTAGACCTCGCGCCTCCTTCGTAAATGTATATAAAGGACAGTGGTAATACCCTGAGGAAAGGTATACACCATCTATTCTCCCTTCAGCTGTGGATAAATAGTATGGTAGGCTGAACTCATTAACCTTGGTATGGCCACTGATCTAGGAGAAGGAAACATCTGAATACAAAGCTGTTAAACTGGGCTTAAAAAATTGACCTTGCGTCATATCCTGCCCATGCAGAGGAGATATACTTATGTATATAAAAGGCAGTGCTAATAGCCTGAGGAAAGTTATGCACTAACTATCATCCCTCAGACTATCAGTAAATAGTATGACAGACTGGACTCATTAACCTTGGTATGACAACCAATCTAGGAGAAGAAAAACTTTGAATTCAAACCCATTAAACTGTGCTTAAAAAATGACCTTGTGTCATATCCTGCTCATGTGGAGGGGTTGGTAAACATATGTATATAAATGGCAGTGCTTATACCCTGAGAAAAGGTATGCACTAACTATTCCTGTGTCATATCCTGCTCCTGTGTGTGTGTGTGAGGAGGGGTGGTTAATATATGTATATGAAGGGGAGGCACCCAACAGAAGTGTTATTCAGAATTTCAATTATTTCTTGGCCTGTTTTCTGCTAGTTATTAATCATGGTTCAATTTGCATTATCCAATAAGAAAAAACAAAAAACAAAAAAAAAAAAAACATAAAAAAAACAGAGGTACTTAAAAGCCTTTCAATCTCCATAATAAATTTAGGTACTTTATATTCTACATCATTCTCCTAAAAAAAAACAAAAACCAAAAAAAAACAAAAAAACAAATTCTTATTAATTGGTTTCCATCTTGTAACAAAATTTTTCAGTTCATTAAAAATTTATTTGAATGTTTTTGATAATATCAGCAAAGAAAAGGTAAGAATTTGTCATTTTTCAAAAGATGAATTTAGAACGCTTTTTTTTAAATACCAAAAAAGATGCTATGTTGTCGTTATGAGATCCACGTATGCTTCTTTGTTGATATATCTGGTGAGTCTGGTTCTCAGTGTGTATATATTGAATTAGTGACACGTGTTTCGGCCAGGAGTTTATCCATGCACACATGCACTCTATCTATTATTTTAAATACAAAATAAAATAATAATAATAGAAAACTACAAAATCTTTTAGTATACAAGGAATAACGGCCTTTGTCAGATTAAATTCTTTGGTGTTTTAAATAATAGATAGAGTGCATGTGTGCATGGATAAACTCCTGGCCGAAACAAGTGTCAGTAAAATAAAATCTATTTTATCCATTCAGCATTTTCTTTCCTTTGTTTAATTTTTCCTTTCAACATACCATCGGATTCGCTTCCATTTTTAACTTATATATTATATTAGTATATATGTTATGTATATATAAGGAACAACGGCCTTCGTCAGATTAAATTCTTTGGTGTTTTAAATAATAGATAGAGTGCATGTGTGCATGGATAAACTCCTGGCCGAAACAAGTGTCAGTAAAATAAAATCTATTTTATCCATTCAGCATTTTCTTTCCTTTGTTTAATTTTTCCTTTCAACATACCATCGGATTCGCTGCCATTTTTAACTTATATATTATATTAGTATATATGTTATGTATATATAAGTAAGTAAAATCATCGGGGTGGCCTAAAATCAGTATCAGCCTATCAGCGAGGGAGTCTATCCACTTTTCACTAGCGCCAGACTGAGGAGATTGTTTTTGTGTCTGAGGTGGAGTGCCATCAGCTCCTTACTTTACCACACAGATCCCTGTGCTACTCATACGCTGAGTTGCCGAGGGCCAGTATCGAACTAGGAAACTTGTGGTTTCTAGCCGAATGCTCTACCAACTGAGCTAACCCGGCCCTTTTTATGTATATATAAATGTCTATAATATATATCATTTGGGATTTAGTGTGAAGCATGGGGTGTGAAATATATAAGAAACTCAGTTTAGGGGATGTTAAGTTTTGTTTTATTTCATTCTAATATTTCGGAGACTTGACTCTCCTTCTTCAGAGGAATTTAAACTAACTGCTTTTTATTGTTTTTTTTGCATCTTTATTTTTGAGGATGTGGTCATCTGATGAGGAATTACAGTGAAGAGATCAAAATGATTATTTGATAGGAGAATAAAATTAGTGACCACAGCAACTGACTCTAAACAGGACCCTTGTTTTTTTATATGCCCCAGAAAGGGATATATTAGTAGAAGTAGCAGCGTGGTACACTCGAGCAGGTAAGTAGTAATACTGGTGCGACGTCGTCATAGTAGGCGTAGTAGTAGGCATTGTACCTCTACATTGTTCGGTATTTATAGCTTACACCAGCCAATCATATTACTGTGAGGGGGAACCCAGGTGTATGCATATTCATTACATCAGTTTTTATTCCCTTAAAGATTGTTGGAAAGGTAAAATGTGAGAATTACAAGAATTTTTCCTTTAGTATTATTTGGATTATTTGGACTATTGTCCTCATCTTTATTGTTATCTGTACAATGTTTCTATCGATGTGCCCTCTAGTCTTCCATTGCTCTAATACCCTTGAGAAAGGTATGAATGCAACTATTCTCCCTCCAGCTATGGGTAAATAGTAGGGCAGACTGGGCTCTTTAACCTTGGTTAGGTTACCAATCTAGAAGTAAAACTCTGAATTCAAATCTGTTAAACTTTGCTTAATAAATTGACCTCGTGCCACATCCTGCTCATGCTTTAACCTTGGTTTGGCAACCAGTCTAGGAGAATGAAAACAATTAAAACCTGTTAAATCCACTTGGGGTGGGGTCATTAATAGAATAGGCTCAGTCCTAATTAGTGATCTGTTTTTCATTTCATTTTCATTCAGGTATTTCTTGTCAGACTCGGGAGCATTCTTGAACTTGGGAACCTTCTTTTCGAACTCAGGCACCTTCTTGTCGTAACCAGGAGCCATTACGAACAAGAAATACCTGAAGAAGGCTGGAAGGCACATCAGCCGAAACGTTGTACAGATAACAATAAAAATGAGGATAATAGTCCAAATAATCCAAATAATATTGATTATAAAACCTTATCTCAAAAATTCAGAGAAATTTTTCCTTTGTTCTTTTGTCATTACTCTGGCTCTCTGGCTCTCTGGTTTCTGTCCGACTGAAACTTCATCCTCCCTAGCTCCTTTTGGCCAGGATTGAACCTGCAGCCCAGAGATGATTGTCACTTAGAACTGTATTAACTCAACACCTATATCCATTGGGCGAGTGAGAAATAAACAACCTCTTAGGCCTATCTGCAAACCACTATTCTTTCGTTTGTTGTTTTTTTTAACCCACTACCTATGTTGACTATTTGTTTCAATATGTATAGGCTGAGTCAAGAACTGAGTGGAAGCACATGGTGTAATGGTTATCATTATTGGAAATAGACACAGAGAACCTTTTTCAAATCCTGACAAGGTTGTTTGCATTTTGCATAGCGCTAATACCCTTGGAAAAGGTATCCAACTATTCTTCCTCCAGCTATGGGTAAACAGTAGGGCAGACTGAGCTCTTTAACTTTGGTATGGTGACCAGTCAAGGAGAAGGAAGATTCAAATCTGTTAAACTACACTTAAGAAATTGACCTTGTGTCATATACTGCTTGTGGGGTTGGTAAATATCTATGCAAATATATATATATATATATATATATAGATAGATAGATAGATAGATAGATAGATAGATAGATAAAAGAGTATGAAAAACACACTTTGTTGTTAAAATGAATATATTCTTATATCCTTTTTCATTGTTGATATAGACAATATTTTGATTTATAAAAATCATCATCAGAGCATAATGATAATTAGGTCCATTTTTAGATGTAAATGTTTTTAATCCGGATTCACCAAGAGAGAAACATAAAATAATTTGAATTCAAACTGGAAGTATTTTGTTTTTCCCAAAAAGCGTGTATCCCGTGCGTTCGCTTCCTCTCGTTCATTTGCTGCGTCTTGCTCTTTCGCTACGTCATGTTCTTTCGCTACATCATGTTCCTTCAGTGTAACAGTTTTTAAAAGAAAAAGAAATACTTCAAATTCAAAAACAGAAAAATTCTCTTTTTCAAAAAAGAAGAGTTTTATCCCGTTCATGGACTATTAGTAACGGATTTTTTCAGTAAAGAAATGTTTTTATTTAATTATTTAAAAAAATTACTTTTTATGTAAAATATGAATGGTGTAAGGGTGTATTGGAATAATGTGAAATTTAAATTTGTTAGGAAGTGTATGTCTAAAATGGTTAGGTGAAAGGGATTTTATGATTTTTGAGTACAAGTTTCACTAAGGATGGAGATATATAGCTATCAGAGTTTTCTTGAACATTCTTTTTGGTGAAACCTGGGTGACTAACTTCTGTTATTGATTTAGTTCACAAAACCAGTTCTGCATATACATATTGAGCACTTTCTAAGTAGCATTCATTACCCAGTGTTGTAGAGTAGCTAACACCCCTTCAGCACTCTACCAGATGGACTGGCTCATAGCCATAAGATAAGTAGGGGCAGCCTAAAGTCGGTATCAGCCAGTCAGCGAGGGAGTCTATCCCCTTCTCAATAGCGCTAGACCAAGGAGATTGTTTTTAGCATCTGTGGTGAAGCGCCACACCTACCATCAGCTCCTTACTTTACCGCACAGATCCCTGTGCTACTCATACGCTGAGCTGGCGAGGACCAGTATCGAACTAGGAACCTTGTGGTTTCTAGCTGAACGCTCTACCGACTGAGCTAACCCGGCCTTTTACTTTAGCCATAAAATAGCCAATGATTAAAGTAGGTTAATTAGCTGAATAATATTCAGACTGACTTTGCTGCATTGGCTATACGGAACTGACCCTCCTCTATTTAGTTTAAGTTTGTCTTGTTAATTGTTTGTACTTATTTGTTCTGTGTTTGTATGTATCCATTTAGCACCAGATGCTGGTGATTAATAGATTCATTAAGCACACCATTCTTCTGTGTATCTTTCCACCTCGCGAGACAACACCCTGTAAGATACTATAAATGGGGAATTTGCTCGGCATGGCTCTCCAACAATCTAAGGCATCCATTCTGAAAATGTGTCAATGAATTAAGTAAACTCATCAGGGTGGCCTAAAGTCGGTATCAGCCAATCAGCGAGGGAGTCTATCCCCGTTTCACTAGTGCTTGACCAAGGAGATAATTTTTGCGTCTGAGCTGGAGCACCATGTTATGTTTTTATGGGCCATTATTTAAGCTTCAAGCAAGAGCGCTTGTCCAGTGAAAATCTTTGGTAAAGAATCCTTTGGTTGTTCCTTGGTGCTCCTCAGTATTGCAAGTTCTTTGTCAATGATTGCAAATGGACGTCTCTCAGTATCAGTTATTAAGTAGACAACTACCCACGCATTATGGCTGTTGATTGGCAGAGGAATAGACCACATGAACTCACCGTCTATAAATTTAGGTGGTGAATTGTAGCACACCTTATATACAAAATACTATTCCAACATGCCACACCTACCATCAGCTCCTTACTTTACTGCACAGATCCCTGTGTTACTCATACGCTGAGTTGGCGAGGGCTGATATCAAATTGAACGCTCTATCGACTTAGCTATATCAAACGTTGAAATAATCAAATTATCATACTGTGGTATATCCACAGGTATGGCTAGGTAACATTGATTTGGTCAATGAGGTGAAAACTATTGCTGTTTTCAAAAAATTTCTTATCAATATACATAGCCTATTTCTCTTGTGTAAGTCGGCGGGTATCAGCCAGACAGCGAGGGAGTCCATCCCCATTTCACTAGCGCTAGACCAAGGAGATTATTTTAGCATCTGAGATGGAATGCCTCACCTACCATCAGTTCCTTACTTTACCGCACAGATCCATGTGCTACTCATACGCTGAGTTGGCGAGGACCGGCATCGAACACAGAACCATGTGATTCCTAGGCTGATGCTCTACCAACTGAGCTAAACAGGCCATTTCTCTTGTGAAAAAAAAATTATCCTCACTTTACCGCACAGATCCTTGTGCTACTCATACGCTGAGTTGGCGAGGGCCGGTATTGAACTAGGAACCTTGTGGTTTCTAGCTGAACGCTCAAACCAAAAACGGTTGAAAATTTATGACCATTCTTGGAACTAAACCTTTTCTTTTTTTTCTTTTTTATAATTTTTTTAAATTTCAAAGTTTTCCTTTCTTCATGCAGATCATGGATTATGAAACCTTTCATGGACTTTTCCAGATCAGTTTATGCCTCTTTTTTAAAAAAATGTTTTTTCTTGTTTATCGGTTTTCATCGTCTCCGAGTGGATACAGGAAAACTCCAAGGTGGATTAATGAAATCCTTCTTGTTTTTTTAAGGTTTTATGTTTGCTTTTGGGGCTGCAAAGTTTTTGTTTTTTTCTCTCTCTGTTTCAGCATATCTCTGGTGACATCTTTAACTACCACTGTCACCATGGCTACGTGTATATCTTCTCCGTACTTGTTTCCCAATCATCTTCGCTGCCAGTTAACCTGTTTTACTGTTAATACAATTATCAGGTGCAGTGTGGTGGAGTTGATGAACCAAGTTGAATTTTGAGTCAACAAATTCAGAGGGGACCTTACTGTGCATGCATGAACAGACATTCTCTAACAAAGTTACTCAGTCAGCCTGCTTTTTCTTCACATCTCATGCTCTTTTAATTTATTCACTTGTTTTGTTTTTAATAAAAAATTACATTTCTCAAGTTAATCAGGGGTCAGCAACCTTGTACTACATAGGGGCCATGAGCCATGTCTCTAAGATGGTGGACCACATCTATCACTGTAGTCCTTGTAGCATATAGTAATCATTTATCGTGTAAGTAGCATTATTGTAACATTGTATGAGTCTTATACACCAAATTTCCCTCCAGTTATGGGTAAATAGCAGGGCAGACTGGACTCTTTAACCATGGCTAGGTAACCAGTCTAGGAGAAGGAAAACTCTGAATTCAAACCTGTTAAACTCCGCTTAAGAAATTGACTTTGTGTCGCATCCTGCTCGTGCGGAGGGGTTGGTAAATATATATACACCAGATTTCACTTTATTCATTACCAGATTTTAATAATCAAGATTATGTGATTTTGTACCGTCTCTCAGGCATCCAGGACTCTTCTAAGTATTCTAGCCCATCGAAACAATGTTGTTGTCTGGATGGTTTTGATTCTTCCTCTGATTTCCATTTTATCCAGACTCTTTTCCAAACCCTTGTTATAGAAATCAATCAAATGTTGGCATCAAATGACCCATTAACAGTTGTATGCCATAAAACAAATACCGTATTTTTCGGACAATAAGGCGCACCAGATTATAAGACGCAGTATCAGTGAACGGATCTATTTTCATATATAAGCCACAGCGGAGTATAAGGTGCATAAAGCAGAACAAAGCAGTTGGATAGGTCAGATTTATTCAAGTCAATAAAAATAACTATCAATATTGTTCACTTGCAACACACAAAGAACAGAAAAATACGCTCACTTTTTCAATCATTCCTCTTCTACAAATCCGTCAATTTCTTCATCTTCGGTGTCAGAGTTTAACAGTTGGACGATGGCAGCATCAACCAAACCTGAATCCCTTTCGTCATCCTCTGGGTCAGTCTTTCTGTCTTTACAAACCTTTTGAATGTTTTTTTTTTCTCAACCCATTTTTTAAGAGACCACACAAGGGATTTCATTACAACAGTGTGAACATAGAAATTAGTTTGAGGTCACAAGGCCTAAGTACAACCAGGATTTGTACATAAGGTGCACCGGATTATAGGGCGCACTGCTAATTTTTTAGCAAATATAAGGATTTTAAGTGCGCCTTATAGTCTGAAAAATACGGTAAACCAAACCAAAACAAAAACAAAATTAGAAACTGAAGCCACCTATTTATCTCGACAGAAACTAAAACAAATACAGGGGGGGATAATTACACAATTGGGTAGAACAAGTTTTTAGCTCAAAAATAGTATTTTTCTACTAAGCCACCACTATTAGCTATGGATTTTTGCCAGTGATAAACAAGAGCCTTGCATACCGTGCTTGTAGAAATTTGCACATACGGAAGCAACCCAGTTTCTCATGGCAGTGACGACGGCATCATTGTCAGGAAAATGCTGTCTGTGTAGTTCATTTTTCATTGGCCCAATTCTGAGCAATGAGCGGATCAAGGTGCTCCTCATCTGATCAGCTGATAGCTGCCTAACTGCGATAATATCCACTCTTTAGTCTCTGGAAATGTTCAGAAAGCATTGATGAATGTCAATCAGTGCAAATTATTCCTCATATATATATATATATATATATATATATATATATATATATACTATTATTATTATAATGTGTACAGAAATAACCTACTCGAGTTTGACTATAAGGATCTTCAGGGTTAAATCCTGAACAGCCTTGATAAACGTTCAGAAAAGAACCAAAATTACTTGTTTGTTTACCAAATCTGTTTGAATATACATATATATATATATATATATACATACAAGGTGTGTAAAAAAATATTGAGATTTTTCTTACTTTTTGACACACCTTGTAATTTTGAAAAAAAATTAACGTTCCATTCATTCTTCATTTCTATCTTGGTAAATACAGCTTCAAACTCGGCACTTTCATGACACATCTTGCATTCTGAAAAAAATTAACATTCCATTCATTGTTCATTACTATCTCAATAAATACAGCTAATCTCGATACTTTTATGACACATCTTGTATATATGTATATAAGCAATACTATACCAATATCCACCACCCCAACCCCTCTCTTGTCACTGAACATAACAAAATATATAACTTCAATTACCTACAACTCTTTACAATTTAAGAATAATCTAACACCAATCCTTTATAAGAGTTCTATAATAATTTCTTTAGAAACTATTAAACCTTTGTTAAAATATCACAAGACCACTAATTAATTCTCCCTTGTAAATAAACCTTTTTTTTTAAAAATCACTATTTGATCAAAATGTTGTAGCTTTGGTTCTGAGCAAAAACCAAATTATCTTTTTGGCACGAATAATGTTAAATAGATATGACATAATAATAGAAAAAAATCTTTGTCATAGATGCAGTGACACATAGATGTATTGATCTTGCTATGAAAAATTAGAAATCATCAATAACTTAAAATCAATTAACTTTCAGACTTTTTTATAGCATTTTTGGATTCCTTGGGCAAAAATGCTTTTATAAACCAACTTTTAGGATTAGGAGAGTGTAGAATAATCATACTAAGTCCAATTACCTTCGAATTGGCAAGACAAGACAGCAAGCAGTCGTAACCCAATACGATTCTGGTATGCTGTAAAGACCACTGCAAAGTGGCAGGATTTATGGAGCCTCAGAGGATCATACAAACCAAGCAGCCAATCAGGACTCAGGGAATGGAATCACCCAAATGCATGAGTGGACTGTTCTGAATTCCCATAAGTGCCAGTTGTCTTGACACTGGTTCAGTTGTGCTTGGCCAGTCACATTGTTCAAAACCAATTCTTGACTGACTGACTGACTGACTGACTGACTTCAATAGAAAGGTCTAGAACTCATTTTACAGGCAAAAATATTTTACAAAAAGTTGCCATTTTTTGCGAACCCCACCAAATTTGGAGAGTTAAAAATCGACATAACTCTGCCAATTTTAAAAATTGGAAGCTCAAATTTTGACATAGTCCACGTCTGGAAAAAATTTAAGAAAAATTGAAGGGAGTGGGTGACAATTTTACTTTTTTCTGGATGATTTGACATGAAATTACCCTATAATCATTCATGTATTAAAAAGAAAAAGTCAAGTCAACAGTGGCCTATAGTTGGTGTGGGATTGTCTTCTCTTTGCCTGGAAGAGTTATCTTCCCTCTGGTTTCTTGTTTTTGATCACCAGGGTTTTTTTTGTATTTAAGCGCCTGTTTTGGAACCCTCAGCCTCTTCTTCTTCTTCTTCTTCTTCTGCGACACCTCAGCACATGGGTTAGACTTTTATGTCTACACCTTTCTTGGGTGGGGGCTTCTGCCCCCAACGCAATGCTAGTAAGTGACATTGCCCTATGGACTCTCCATAACTATCCATTACTTCTATATGTACATTTAGGTATCTCTTGTATACTTCCTTATTGTATCTCTATTCATGAATGTGTCCTTTTTTATATCTTCTTTGTATTTCTATTATATGTATCATTTCCATGTGCTTGTAGTAAAGTCCTTTTGTGTATCTAACACTCGTGTCGGAGTTGTTTTGTTCAACTTATTATAACTTTGAACCTTACATTGGTATCAGCTGGACAGTGAGGGTTTCTATCCCCTTTTTGCTAGCACTAGAGCAGAGAGATTGTTTTTTTTGGGGGGGGGGGGTGCACCACACCTACCATCAGCTTCCCACTTTATCGCACAGATCTCTGTGCTACTCATTTGCTGAGTTGGCGAGGGCCGGTATTGAACCAAGAACCTTGTGATTCTTAGCCGAACACTCTACCGACTGAAAGTAGTTGTAAGTAAAATAAAGTCTGCGGATGTCCTATTGTCGGTATCAGCTAAACAGTGAGAAAATCTATCCCCTTTTTTGCTAGTACTAGATAAGGGAGATTGTTTTGCTGAAGGGCTACACTTACCGTCAGCTCCCAGATGCTTTACTACTCAGATCAGATTACCCAAGCTGTACTACTCATGTGCTGAGTTGGTGAGGACCAATATCAAACCTGTAACCTTGTGATTCCTAGGTGGATACTCTACCGACTGAGGTAAACCGGCCCTTAGTTGTTGTTGTTGGCATTCCTCTGTCTACAAGAGACGATCGAGTAGTGTCCAAGTTTTTTTTGTTTTTTTTCTAACTACATAGCCTGGGTGGGTTCATATAGAGAATGAGCTGTTGCCCAAGCAGCAAATCTCCCCTCTCCACACTGCTGCTGTGATCCAAAGGAAAGGTAAGGAACTAAGGCAATTTGGCAATGGTAGTGTTGCAGAAGTTGCTGGGTAACACTAGATTTCAGCATCACACCACCTTAGGGACTCCAGCTCCTGATTTGATTTCAGGGTTTACTCCTCTAGCCTTTCCTTGAAAAGTAGCGGAGGTTTTCTGTTGAACTTCTCTTTGACTTAGATGGGTTGCCGACCAAGGCTAAGGAACCCCTTCTAACCCATTTGGGGATTTATATAAGTACCCAATCCTACTACTGTCGGTGTTCCAATGAACCCTCCACTCCACTACATGTCAATTTTCATAAACTAGTATTCATAGAAAATATATAAAATCTGTCCTACCTGGGACCACAAGCTGGCTTTGGCCCACTCTTATCAAGGGATTTGGGATTAGTACACATGGGTCCTGGCCACTGTTTGTTTTTGTAATTTTGTTTCTCCTCATCATCATCAAATCACACTGTTAGCCCAGATTCCCATGACACTCCCAGGTAATTCTTTGTCAAATCATCCAGGCCACCTTCAATTTTTCTGAAATTTTGTACAGGTGTGGATTGTGTTTAAGTTAGACGATCCCCAAAATGTGAGCTTCCAATTCCCAAAATTGGTGGAGTTATGTGGATTTTTATCTCTCCAATTTTGAGGAGGGTCGCAAAAAATGGCGACTTTTGCAATCTATTTTTTTTCTGTAAAATGAGTTCTAGAGCTTCATTACTACTAAAAATTGGGTTATAAAGAGTGAGTGACAATTTTACATTTTTCTGGATGATTTGACATGGAATTACCCTCCCTCAAAAAGCATCCCTGTCAGTCATCACCCCGGTAGGTCCCCTTCACAACATACAGAAACTGCACAGAGGTGATTGATGTAGGTTTTTGCTGGTCGACCTATGCTGGTGTATTCCTGTGTAGGTGTCCACACGAGAATGTCACTAATGGTGGGAGCTTATTTGTTGTATTTTTGTGTGACTATATCCGTGTGTTTGCTATAAATATTGCATAATTTTTTTTTTCTAATAGTATGAATTTTTATTTTTAGTCTACACAAACCATAAAAAGTTGAACAAATGTTAAATTTAACCACTACAAATTTTAAAAGGTGAATGCATGTTATATGTATGTTTGTTTTTTTTCATTTTTTTTTTCAGTATTTTTGTAGCCCAAATTTAGGGGTGCTTGTTATACATCAGTACGTGTTATCTATATATTAATACTGGGAAGCATGTGGCGTAATGGTTAAAGTCATGGAAATGGACTCATCGCCCCGGGTTCAAATCCTGGATGTGGTAATTGCATTTCACTTAGCGTTAATACCCTTGGGAAAGGTATGAATCCTACTCTCCCTCCTGGTATGGATAAATAGTAGGGCAGACTGGGCTCAATGTAGGTCCTTGCTGGGCGCCCCACACTTGCATGTCCATGTGTTGGCTTCCACAGGAGAATGTCGCTTATGAGTTCAGATTATCATACTGTGATATATCCACAGGTCCTGCTAGTACACAAATATCTATGATAAAAGGAAAGCAGGAAGGTCATGTAGCACCAATCTTCCAAGTAAGGAAAGCTAGATTGTCTTAGAGATTAACATTTAAAAGTCTTGTTTTGATTTTGCTTGGGCACAAACATCCTCTTCTAAGACCGATGGAGAATATGTAATTGTATTTACTGCCATGTGGCAGACCCCAAAAGACACACAAATAGATAATTTTAGGTTATTTTTTTAATATAATTACATGATGATTTAATTACGGGATGGCACCTGAATACGACAAGAAGGTTCCCGTTTACGACAAGAAGGTTCCTGAGTTCGAAAAGAAGGTTCAATCCAAGATGGTTCCTGATTGTTTGGTTTTGGTTTGTTTTGTTTTACGGCATATCAACCTCAGTGGATCATTTAATGCCGATAAAGTTTTGAAATAAATAAATTCTTAATGGATGATACAATTTTTTTATAAATACATTTTTCTATTTAACCCATAGATGGGACCCTAACAGGTACTACCACTCCGGGTCAGAGTGGACCAGGGAGCAATGTGATGAAGGGGTGCTCCACATTCCCCAAACCTCCAAAACTGGAACCTTACCATAAGATGGTTCCTGAGTCCAAGAAGGTTCCCGAGTTTGACAAGAAATACCTGAAGAAAGCAGGAGGGTACATCGGCCAAAACATTGTATAGATAACAATGAAGATGAGGACAATAGTCCGAATAATGCAGATAATACTAATCATCAAGTCTCATCTCAAAAATTCAGAGAAATAGTATATTATTACACTTGTGTGTTTTTTTTTGTTTTGTTTTTTTGTTTGTCATGACTATTTTTCATTCTGTCATTTTGATAAATAATAAACAATGACAAAAGAGAAGACAAATCTCCTATGAAAAATACTGCAAAAAAAAGTAAAAAAAAAAAAAAAGAACAGAAAAAAAAAAGGAAAAAAAGATTAAGAGAAAAAAATGATTTATAAAGACAAAATACATGTGGCATAATGGTTAGAGTCATAGGAAATGGACTCGTTGATCCGAGTTCAAATCCTAGACAAAACTGTTTGCATTTCACATCATACTAATACTCTTGGGAAAGTATGAATACAACTATACTCCCTCCAGCTGTGGGTAAATATTATGACAGACTAGACTTTTAACCATGGCTAGGTAAACAGTCTAAGAGAAGGAAAACTGAATTCAAACCTGTAAAACTCTGCTTAAGAAATTGACCTTGAGTCGCATCCTGCTCATGCGGAGCGGTTGGTAAATATATATAAAGAAAAAAGATCAGATAATTTTATAAAAATAAGTGGCAAATAATGATAATAATATCCAGCTAGAAGATCAGACTTAGTATTGATTAAAAAAAAAAAGGGAACTTGTCAACTGGTAGACTTTGCAGTTCCAGCAGATCACAGGGTGAAGATGAAGGAAAACGAAAATATAGACAAATACATAGACCTTGCTAGAGAATTGAAAAAAAATTGTGGAATATGAGGGTGAAAGTGATACCAATTGTATAAAATTGAAAGATAGATAGATAGATAGATAGATAGATAGATAGATATCAACAGACTCATATAGATAGATAGATGATAGATATAACAGACAGATAGATAGATAGATATCAACAGACTCATATATAGATAGATAGATAGATAGATAGATATCAACAGATGCAGATAAATAGATAGATAGATAGATATCAACAGACTCAGATAAATAGATAGATAGATAGATATCAACAGACTCAGATAAATAGATAGATAGATAGATAGATATCAACAGACTCAGATAAAGAGATAGATAGATAGATATCAACAGACTCAGATAAAGAGATAGATAGATAGATAGATATCAACAGACTCAGATAGATAGATAGATAGATATCAACAGATAGATAGATAGATAGATAGATAGATAGATATCAACAGACTCAGATAAATAGATAGATAGATAGATAGGTATCAACACTCAGATAGATAGATAGATATCAACGGTCTCAGATAGATAGATAGATACATAGATAGATATGAACGGACTCAGATAAATAGATAGATAGATAGATAGATAGATAGATAGATCCCAACCAGATAGATAGATAGATAGATAGATAGATAGATATCAACAGACTCAGATAGATAGATAGATAGATATATAGATAGATAGATATCAACAGACTCAGATAGATAGATAGATAGATAGATAGATAGAGAGAGAGATAGATAGATAGATAGATATCATCAGACTCAGATAGATAGATAGATAGATAGATAGATATCATCAGACTCAGATAGATAGATAGATAGATAGATATAGATAGATAGATAGATAGATATCAACAGACTCAGATAAAGAGATAGATAGATAGATAGATATCAACAGACTCAGATAAAGAGATAGATAGATAGATAGATATCAACAGACTCAGATAGATAGATAGATAGATAGATAGATATCAGATAGATTAGATAGATAGATAGATATAGACTCAGATAGATAGATAGATAACGGTCTCAGATAGATAGATAGATACATAGATAGATATGAACGGACTCAGATAAATAGATAGATAGATAGATAGATAGATAGATAGATAGATCCCAACCAGATAGATAGATAGATAGATAGATAGATAGATATCAACAGACTCAGATAGATAGATAGATAGATAGATAGATAGATATCAACAGACTCAGATAGATAGATAGATAGATAGATAGAGAGAGAGATAGATAGATAGATATCATCAGACTCAGATAGATAGATAGATAGATAGATAGATAGATATCATCAGACTCAGATAGATAGATAGATAGATAGATAGATAGATATCAACAGACTCAGATAGATACATATATAGATAGATAGATAGATATCAACACTCAGATAGATAGAAAGGAACTAGAAATCAGAGGAAGAATTGAGACAATCCAGACAACAGCATTGTTGATATCGGCTAGAATACTCAGAAGATAAAAGAAAATGGGAAATGCAAACAGCCACATCCAGGATTTGAACTGAGTTTGCTGAATCCAATTCCTATGAGGATAACCATAACACAATGAGCGCCTCTAATATTTCACTTGTTATAGAATCAATAAACAAAATAGAAATAATAAGAAAAATAAAAAACGGTTTTAAGAATTCCACATGTTATTTTTCCTGGGGTAATTTTGTGATATAAGTCGGACGTGTGTGTGGTGGGGGCAGTGTCATATGCATTTTTTTTTGGGGGGGGGATTTTTATTGTGGGTGGATGTTTAGTTGCTAAGTGTCTTGTCGCATCAGTTTTTATCATTGTTGTTTGTTGACTCTACTAATAGTGAATGCATTATTTTCAAGTTGGGCCAGATTTTTTGTTTATTGTTTTTTTAATAATTTTTTACTAGCTTTTCTTTAAATTTATTTTTCTTTTGCCTTTGTTTCAATGAAGTATTTTCTTTACAATGTTTTTATTAGTTTTTTTCTAACTAGTAAAGAAAACAGGTTATTTCCTATAAGTCTAACATAAACAAAGGGGGACCACTCTTGACTGATAAATTATTTATTGATTTATTGATTTACTAGGAAAAAAGAAGACAGGGTTAGGGTTAGGGTTAGGGTTTAGGGGTAGGGTTAGGGTTAGGGTTTAGGGTTAGGGTTAGTTTATTGGGAAAATAAATAAATAACTTATCAGTCAAGAGTGGTTCCCCTTTGTTTATGTTAGACTTATAGAAAATAACCAGAAAATACTTCATTGAAAAAAATGCAGACAACTACACTACAGATTTGATTATAGTTTTCATATCTAAATATTAAGTTTTCATACTATAACAAGTGATTGAGAGTTACCTCCCCTATTTTATGATTACCTCCCCTTTGAAGAACTCTCTAGTGAATACTAGACTATATAAACTCTCAATAAGCGTACCAATTATCTTAAGTAGAATAAAGCTTTCCAAAGTCTATCAGTGTTATCGTTTGTCATTACACATACCATAATTATTTTTTGATATTTCATTTTATAATGTTTATAATAATTTATTTCATATTTTATTATATAATGATTATCTATGAATAAAATAAGTATATAATATAAATAATATAAATAATATAAATAAAATGATATTTAAATGATAATGAATAATAACATCAATATGTAATATAAATATTATAAATGAATATATTATAAATGAATATGGTATAATAATATAAATAAATAATATAAATGTATAATATGATAAATATAAATATATGATATAAAAAATATATAATATAATTAGTATTATCTGCGTTATTTGGACTATTGTCCGCATTTTTATTGTTATCTGTACAATATTTCAACCGATATGCCCTCTGGCCTTCTTCAGGCATTTATTTTCGGACTCGGAAAACCTTTTTTCGGACTTGGAAAACCTTCTTTTCGGACTCGGGAACTTTCTAATCTTTACTAATCATCAAGCCTCATCTCAAACATTCAGAGAAATAGCATATAATATATCATTTTTTTTAAATTTTCAAACTATTACCAAAAATCTGGGAATTGACTGATTTTAATGAAATTTTCAGCAAATTATTATTAATAATATTATATAATAAGGAGAGCTACTAAAATAATAAATGATTTAAAAAACATTTCGTATGAAGAAAGACTTAGGAAGATTGACTTACCAAGTTTGGTTTATCAACATACAAGAGGGGATATGATTGAAGTCTACAGATATAACCATGTTTTTTATTCAACGAACTTTGATCTACTAAACATTGGTAAAAAATATCAATACCAGGGGTCATAAATTAAAACTCTTTAAAAAATTTTGTAAAGCAAATGCAAGTCAAAATTATTTTAGTAACAGAGTGGTGAATACATGGAATAAACAACCATCATTAATAGTGAATGCCCCATCTCTAAACTCCTTCAAGGCAATGTTAGATAATCTGTGGAAAGATTATGAATATTCTGTGGAATTAAGATGAATGTTTATAAGCAACAGCTGACACGTCTCAGACCTAATATACTAGCTGATAAGAAATTATCATATTATTATTATAATAATTTTATTTTATTTTCTTTAATTTTTCTTTCCTCCTACAGAAGGAAAAAAAAAGAAAGGAAAAAAGGAAAACAATCCAAATGAAGATTTAGGCTTTTTCAAATATACATATGACTTTAGTGTTATATATATATATATATATATATATTTACCCCGTCCCCCTGCACAAGCAGGATGCGACAAAAGGTCAATTTCTTAAGCGAATAGAATAACATAGAATAAAATAAAATAAAATCATAGAATAAAATAGAATAAAAGTGAATATAATAAATTAAGATAGAATAAAAAAATTAATGAAATGAAATAAAACAAAACAAAACAAAATAGAATAAAATGAAAGGAAATAAAATAAAAGGAAATAAAATGAAATGAAATAGAATAAAATAAAAGGAAATAAAATAAAATAAAATAAAGGAAATAATATAAATAAAATGAAATAAAAGGAAATAAAATAAAATAAAATAAAATGACATGAAATGAAACGAAACGAAATGAAATGAAATGAAACGAAATGAAACGAAATGAAATGAAATGAAATAAAATAAAATAAAATAAAAGAAATAAGATAAAATAAAATAAATAAAATAAAATAAAAGGAAATAAAATAAAATAAAATAAAACAAAATAAAATAGAATAAAATAGAATAAAATAAAATAAAATAAAATAAAATAAAATAATAAAACCAGTTTCTTTACTCAATTTACAATTGAAAAGCAAACAAAAAAAAAATTTCAAATTTAAATTTTTGAAAATTTTTCCATCAAAAATATTACACCGTATTTAAAAAGTGAGTTGTCCCTCCTTAAATATTTTCTATCATTAATTTCTTGATAAAGCAATGAATAATAATTAAACTATAATCACTTTTATAAAAACATTAATCTTCTTAAATAATTTTAAAATCTCTTTATCTGCATTTTTAAAAAAATTACAAACAACAGCATACATATAATCAAAAAGTTTTATAGACGATAAAATGAATGAATAAATAAATAAATAAATAAATAAATGTTCTTTTTTTCGGGGGTTCCGAACTTTTACGCGCGTTGGTAAAAATCCCAAATGTGACTCCAACGAAGAATTTGATAAGAGATACGTCACACACACACACTGAGCGTAATCGGTTTTAGTACAATCACGGTTGTCTCCCTTAGACCTCGATTTCCTTTTCATATTAAAGGTGGGTGATAACTCTGGAGTATATTTACTTAAACATTTGTTTTTTTTTTTTTTACCCTTCCTCATATTTGACCTCTTTTAACGACATATATACATAAAAACGCAAGTTTTTATCATACAATGAGTTATAATGTTGTTGTTTTTTACATGAAAAAATAGAATAGATTAACTTTTAGAATGTGTTTTAAAAAATATCAAGACTTAAGTTATATTTAGCACTAGCCACAAAAGTTACACTATCAAGCGTCAATGAAGCTAGTTATTCCCAAATCTATTTCCAATTTATAAAAATTTTTTATCATACAAAAAAATTCGTCTTGAAAAATCACATTAAAAAAATTGCTGAAAACAATTGTACTAATCTATACATGAAGACATGCCACATCGACACCAACACATGGGAGGCTTATGCAGAAGACTGTACAACCTGGCGCCTACTCGTCAAACAAGGAACGAAAAGGAGTGAAAAAGAGAGGAAAGAAGCCGCTGCAGAAAAGAGAGCCATAAGGAAGGAGAGACAACAGCATCTCCAGCAAGCATCATCGTTTGTTTGCAATCACTGCACCAGAGATTGCCATTCAAAAATTGGTTTGTTCAGCCACTCGCGCAGTTGCAGATAAAATAAAAAAAGTGGACACTACACCATTTTTAGTAGATGGAAGGATGCCAACAAATTTATATTTACTTATATTTTTTTATATTAGTGAAAAATAGATCACTAATAAGGAATGAGCCTATTCTAGTAGTGACCACCCCAAGTAGGGTTTAACAGGTTTGAATTCAGACTTTTCCTTCTCCTAGACTGGTTGCCTAACCAAGGTTAAAGAGCCCAGTCTGCCATACTATTTTACCCATAGCTGGTGGGAGAGTAGTTTGATTCATACCTTTCCCAAGGATATTAGCACTATGTGAACTATAGCTTCGTCCATGATTTGATGTTGGGTTGACGAGGCTCTAACAATTACTCTAAGACTTGGGAATCCAAAATTTCCGAATTGCTGGTTTGGATTTGGCCCAGAATATTCTTTATTTTCTATTGCAATCAGCCTTATTCCAAAATGGCATAATATGTTGGGCTACGGCCTCTTGGAGTAAAAGTTGAAAAATTTGACACACTGACACACAGACATTTGGGTTATTTCCTATAACTCCAACCTAAAAAAGGGAAACCACTCTGAATGAATTTTAATTAATAATCTACCCATTATTTTCCCATTAAACTAACCTTAAACCTAACCCTAACCCTAATCCCTAACACTAACCTTAACCCTAACCCCTAACCCCTAACCCTAACCCCGTCTTCTTTTTTCCTAGTAGATCAATAAATGAATAAATAATTAATCAATCAATCAGAGTGGTTCCCCTTTTTCTAGGTTGGAGTTATAGGAAATAACCGACATTTTTATCTATTATTAGATAGGGCAGAAATGAAAATGCAGAAAATACCATTTCCATAGAAAATACCATTTCCATAGAGTCTATATCAAATCTAAATGAGATAAAAAACCAGATTAATTGTTGCTTTGTTTTTTTGTTTTTGTTGTTGTCTTTTTTGTTTGTTTTTTCTTTTTGTTTTGTTTTGTTTTGTTTTGTTTTTGTTTTTTGCCAATTGCTTTTCTTTGTTTCAACATGTCTAAATTAATAATTTGGGAAAATTATTTTGAAAATTGATTTTTAGTTTAGAATAACTTTCATGTTGATAAACATTTTTATTCATCTCAAAAATGTATATTGGGATTTTGCATATTGTGATTTCGTTATATTTTCACATACAGATAAAATACGGAACACTGAATAAAAATACAAGACCCGGTTGTTGGAAATTAACAAGGTTTTATTTAACACAGGGTAGAGAATCCTTCTACCCTAAAAATGACTTAACTAGCTCAACCATACTGTGCACGTGAGTCCTGACCATTCCAATCCCAATCCAAAAGTGTCAGGGTGGAAATGCCACTTCTGAGTTCCATCAGCCTTCTATTGATCAAGGGGAGCAACTCTATTTTTGTTAGGTCTGAACCTAACAGATTTTTAATGCTGAAATATTCATTCTAAAAATTATTATATTTTTTTCTCCAAAAAAACATAAAAAACACAAAGAAGAAATCTACTAAGAAAGTTTTCAAGATGGTAAGTGTAATAAGTAATTGAGAGTTACCTCCCCTATTTTACGATTACCTCTCTTTTGGAGAACTCACTAGCGAATACTAAACTATATAAACTCTCAATAAATGTACCAATTATTCTAAGTAGAATAAAACTTTCCAAAGTCAATCAGTGTTATTTTTTGTCATTACAATAAATTTAAAGATCTTTTACAACTTTGGCTTCCAGCTAAAAAAAGTTGTATTTAATTTATAGTAATTACATTAACTTTGGCATTTAAGATGTTTATTCCAGTGAGTTTTCTATTGGTTGAAGCTCTTTAGATATGGTGTGAAGCTATGCTATCGTATTTTTGTTATCTTAAGATATGCATTCCCGATGTTTTCAGCTTTTTTTAAAGAAATACTCTCATCAAATTAACTTGTACACCACTTTTTTTCGTTCTTTTTTTTTTTAAATAAACTTTTTTTTCATCTGAATAATTTTTTATTTGTTTTCAATTCATTGTTAAAAAAAGAACTTATTGTAAAAAAGTTCATTCATTGTTAAAAGAATTTCATTGAGTCATTTATTGAAAAATGTTTTAAAATTCAGATGAAAAACAAGTTAATTACCCCCCCCACACACACACACAAACCGAGCATATTATAGTTACGGTATGAGGCTGGCTCCTGCTGTTTATTTGTTGTGAACATTTCTTTAAAAAAACTGAAAAATTCATAAGTGCATATCTTGAAGATAACCTGTATTTCTTTTAATGACCCTTCCCCCAAATTCTCAATCTTACACTTAAGATGAATTTTACTCTCAACAAAAGGCAAAAAATTGACCAAATAACAGCTCATAACCACAAAAATGCATGTTTGGCCATTCATAGTGAAGATACATATGTGAGATACAACTGTATATATGTTTTAAAATAGCTGGATATTTTTTCTTTAGAAAACCAAGCACCACAATGTCACCAGAAGCTGCAGATCACTTTGACTGGAGGAAACTATCACTGAAAATAATTATGGATGGATGGAAAGCATAAATTTAAAAAAAAATAGCAAACAAAACATCCTCCGGGTAGTGTAAAAATTAATTTTTGAATGATATTGCCTAAGGGGGTAGGAGTTAAAAATTCTATGTCAGAGAGTTTGTACCATAAGTAAATAAAATCATCAAATTTATTAATGTAGTAAAAAAAATTTTAAAACAATTTGAAATGGAAACTTAGTTCTGATAACTTTAAATATATATTGAAATAAAACAAACTATATATAAATATATAATACCGGACATCTATTTATCAAAATTTGTTTTGAAAAAACAATGATGACCGTTTAAGTTTGCATGCTCAAATTTTGAGTGAATTTGTTCTATGTTATGATGATTTGGGGATATGTGATATAAGCAGTGATGTAGTTTCGGTTACAGACAAATAGGGACTGAATCTCTGTCATTAATAGATAAGGAACACATCATTTAAGGCAACTAGCCTAATATTGATATCAATTATTTACTTAATGTTTGATATCTATTATTGTTTACTTATACAGGGTGGACCATAATGATGGGACACATTTTAAATGCTATCTTCTCAGATTATAAAAACGACACAGAGTGCTAAATATTTATGGTAATTACGTAGACAAGATAATGATAAAGTCAACAGGTAATGAAACATGACTCAAGGCTTTATACAAATGGTGTATTCAACAAACAACATGAACATGCAATATACAATATGTAACGTGTGACATACAAAATGTGTGTGAAGTTTACAAATGTGTTATAAATTGCTCTATTGTATTGTATAGGTGTAGGGTTGCAAAATAATGCTCTTGCGAAAACTTATCTGTCTCTGGTATGTGAGTGTCTCTTGCTAGCTTGAGAAGTTCGACTTGAAAAGTCACTGGCTCCTGGGTAAGCTGGCTTCATTAAGCACGTCCTTTTACGACGGCTGATCACAACGAAAGAGGGAGATTGGTGGTATCAATCTTTGAAGTTTGGCGGCTAAACTAAGCCTAGTAATGTATGTTTTGATTGGTCGCTGACAATGGCCCTTAGCCAATCACACAAGGTCTCTTATCAGGCGATGGTTAAGGGGAGGTAACTGTGTAAGGTCATATTATTTCTTTTAATATGTTTATTACATAACTGATACACAGAAGTTGTACAGTTGTATCTAAGATTTGAATATTACATTAAGTTTTTATTACTTTCAGGTATTGATTTTAGTCATCCTCATAACAACAATCGGAGCAAATTTTTCTGGACATCTCATTTTGAGATTCGGTGATATCCATTGGCCATCCAGATCACCTGATTTAACCTTAGTGGACTATTTTCTGTGGGGTTACCTGAAAGATCAGGTATATACAGGCAGACCACACACAACAATGGAACTGAAATAAAGCATCCGTAGAGAGATAACAGCTATTCCAGTTGATATGCTAAACCACACTTTACATGATATGAGAAATCGAGCTCTCAAATGTTTTCGCAATAATTGTGACCATTTGAAGGACATAATATTCAAATCTTAGATCTCATCTAAAACTCCTGTATACTAGTTATGTAATAAATATACTTAGTACTCTGTGTCACTTTTGTAATCTGAGAAAATAGCATTTAAAATGTGTCTCATTATTATGGTCCACCCTGTGTTAGTAAATATCATTTATTTATTCATATTGTTATATAATTATTCATTGATATCTAATATCTATTATACTTTACTAGCAAATATATGCACCCTCCGGGTGCAAGTATTTAAGTTTTAATGTAATAAAATATTGTATTAAATTAGAAAGGCTAATGAAACTAAATAAGAATACAAATAAAAAGATTTGAAACAGAGGGAGTATAATAAAAGATTTGAAACAGAGGGAGTATAATAAAAAATAGAACAACTGAAACTTACTCTTCCATCACTCTCGTCTTTCATTGTTATTTTTTCTAATTTAAGTATTTAGTTAAAAGAGGAAGTAAAGAATAAAATGACACTTATTTTTTCTTTTTAATGGATTTCATTTAAGATTCATTGAAGAGATTTTTGCTTATATTCATTAAAATAAAACCAAGCAGTTAGAAATCAATAATACTAAGCATATATTTAATAAAATCACATTTTTAATATCAATATGCAAATTAGCCTTCCCGTTCACACTGTAAACCACTATTTTGTTGTATATATAAATATAATTGCATGTTGTCAGTATGTAGACATGGTTAATAATGTAAATCAATTTTATTAATAATTGAGGTTTAAATAAAAATACAATTATGGAAAATGTGATGTCAATAATTAAGGGAATAGTGATATGAGTAGTAATATAGTTTCGGTTACAGACAGAAAAGCACACAATCTCCATTATAATAAGATTTATATTACTATATAATATTGTTATTATTATTTTTCCTTATATAGTTTTGAACCATATGACCTTTAGGCACCTCTTTTGCGATCTCAATTCGTGGGGAAAAAGAAACGCTGAATAAAAAGATAATCACTAAATTCTTGTCTGTGATTTTAGATAAAACATGCATACAGGAGAATCTGCTGCCTAAATATATATCATATATCATAGTTATACTATTACTATTTATTTATTACTTAGCGCTAATACCCTTGGGAAAGGTATGAATCCTACTCTCCCTCCAGCTATGGATAAATAGTAGGGCAGACTGGGCTCTTTAACCTTGGTTAGGCAACCGGTCTAGGAGAAGGAAAACTCTGTATTTAAACCTGTTGTACTCCGCTTAAGAAATTGACCTTGTGTTGCATCCTGCTTGTGCGGAGGGGTTGGTAAATATATATATATATATCATATTTATGTACATGTGTGTGTGTGTGTGTGCGTGTGTGTGTGCATACTAGAAATAATATGCTAAAGGAAGTCTTAAAATGGAATTGGTTCTGGACATAGCCTTTAAAAGTATATATATAAATGTGTGTGTGTGTGTGTGTGTGTGTGTGTGTGTGTGTGTGTGTGTGTGTGTAAATTAGTTTTATCGCATATATTTTCTTTATTTTATTGTAAGGATACATAATTCCAAAATAGTTAAATGGTTGCGTTTTTGTTTATATTGATGCTAAGAAACATGCTAAAAATTACCAGTAACAAGTAATTAATATATATATATATATATATATATATATATATATATATATAAGAAAGAAAGAAAGAAAGAAAGAAAAAAGAAATATGAAAAAGAGAAGAGTACTATTTTTTCCTAGATTATTTATAAGATTTTTTGTATAAGCTAAACTTATTAAAACCACTAAAATCATAAGTAAAAAAGGAAAGAAAGAAAGAAAGAAAGAAGAAAAGAAAAGAATATAAAAGAAAGAAAGAAATATAGAATGAATTGAATATGGAAAGAAAGAAGAAAGAAAAAAGAAATCAAGAAAGAATGAATTAAAAATATAGAAAGAAAGACAGAAAGGAATGTTAAAAGAGAGAAAGAAAAGTATACAGAAAGAAAGAAAGAAAGAAAGAAAGAAAGAAAGAAGAAGAAGAAACAAACAAACAAACAAAGAAGAAACAAGTAGGAAGAAAGAAAGGAAGAAAGAAAGGAATATATAGAAAAAGAGAGAGAAGAGAAATAAATAAATAAATTATGAAAGCTAGAAAGAAATAAAAACAGAAAGAAAGAAAGAAAAATCGAAAGAAAAAGAAAGAAAGAAACATAGAAAGAACGAGAGATAAAGAGAAAGAAAGAAAGAAAAATCGAAAGAAAGAAAGGAATGTTGAAAAAAGAAAGAAAGAAAGAAATGAATATAAGAAGAAAGCAATATAGAAAGAAGAAAGAAAATAGAAAGAAAGAAAGAAAGAAAGAAATATAGAAAGAAAGCAATATAGAAAGAAAGAAAAAAGAAAGTATTATAGAAGAAAGAAAGAAAGAAAGAAAGAAAGAAATATAGAAAAAGAATGAAAGAAAGAAATATTAAAAAGAGAAAAATACAAAGTTTTCCTAACGCATTTATTAAATTTTTACACAAAAATATATCAAAGTTAATATCATGAAATTATTCTCTTTTGAGCTTTTCCTCTTTCATCTTTTTTTTAGATAAACAAAACACGCGGATGTTATTAAAGTTTACACATTACTTTAGAGCTAACTGAAAATTTATTGGAAAAAGAACGTAAAAATGATATTAATTAGATGCAAAGGCACATTTATTCCATAAAGCTAAGAAACTTTCCTTTTAAAAATGAAACGAAATGAGAGACGATTACATATTGTCTGCAAAGAACATCTAAACATGGTATTGTTAAACAACCTTTTATGAGCTGTGGACCTGGTTCGGTTGGTTGGTTGGTTTATTGTTGTTTTTACAGCATGTCAACCCTTAGGTTATTTTATGCCAAAGACGTTTTGCTTTTAAAAAAACTGAATACCTAATAAAAATGAATAAATTAATTCTTATTAGGTATTCAGTTTTTTTTTTTTCAAACACAATGTTTTTTTTAAATACCGTATTTGAAGGCATATAAGCATTTCAGCAGGTCAGATTCAGGAAAAAAGTTTTTAATGTATTTAAGCATATATTCTTGAAAACAGTCTAGCTGCGCATTACACAAGCAGAAATATAGCTGTATAAAAGCAATTTGGCAGTTTAAGATAGGTAAAAGTACTGAGCGTAAGCTGGGATAGTGAACATCATAGAGAAGATTAGCCTAGGCCTACGGATGGTTTCAAACTTCACCTACGATGTATAAGACGCAGGGCAATTTTTTGAGCCAAAATTTTGGAAAAAAAGGTGCATTTTAAAAATTTATTTCGCCCTTAGTTGGGATCCTAACAGGTACTACCACGCCGGGTCAGAGTGGACATGGGAGAAATGGTGATGAAGGGGTACTCCACATTCCCCAGAGATCAATAATTGGAACTTCCCCACTAGATGCAGTTTAACGTCATACCCAGGATCCTCATCCACCGCTTTCTAGCACCCCTATGATAAAAAAAAGTTTTGGGCTTGCCATAAGGGCAATAGGATCAGGACAATCACATAGGTGTTAGGGTTTGACGTAACCAACCGATTAATCGGAGGTAGCCTCCCTGACTGCCCGTCGAGCCTAAGTAAAAGACCAAAGAGTTGCATGTTATTAGGTAGTTTCAAAATTTTGGGTCTAAGGGAGATAAATGCCTACATTCAACATGAATGAACAAGATTTTTGCGTGTTAAATAAATGAAAATCTATGTAAGTCTATATTGTAAAATTATTCAATGTATTTCACAGATCCAGGTTATCAGGGGAGATAACTTTTTTAAATACATTTATGATCTGTACACGAAAATACAATCGTTAATAATGATTTTTTTTGAATATATAAACATTTTGGAAAATATGTTTCGCAAAATTGCGCATTTGTAAACTTACATTTTTAGATATATTAAATAAATCTTGATCTACGGTTAAAATATCAAGTTCAACATAGGACCTTCCAGATGTTTCAATTAAAGTTCTAAGTGAAAAAAATAAATTGAATCAGTGAAAATACTTTTTTGCATCAATTAAAAGAAAAATATTGTTTTTAAAACTACAAAAAAAAAAAAAAGAAAAAAAAGACATGCTACAAAATTTATTTTTTGCATTTTAAGAAAATAATTTTAAAATTTTACTAATAACTTTTTGTGAGTATTGAAGTTTTTTTTTTTTTTTTTTTTTCAATTTTTTGTGTTCATCATGATTTGATCTTTCTAGAAATGTAAAAATTAGGAACAGAAAAATCTTTTTCTTCAAGTGACCAAAGGTCTAAACTCCCCGTACATTCCGAATTGGGTTATTTCCTATAAGTCTAACATAAACAGAGGGGAACCACTCTTGACTGATAAATTATTTATTTATTTATTTATTGATCTACTAGGAAAAAAGAAGACGGGGTTAGGGTTAGGCTTAGGCTTAGGGTTTAGTGTTAGGGTTAGGGTTAGTTTAATGGGAAAATAAATAAATAATTCATCAGTCAAGATTGGTTCTCCTTTGTTTATGTTAAACTTATAGGAAATAACCCTGATTTGATAAAAACTGTTTATTTTTTCAATGTTGTTTTAATAAGATAAGTTATTCATTATGAAATTTAGTCATTAATGAATAATTTAATGAAAATTTCATTAAAATCGGACTTTTCTGACTTTTGGTAATAGTTTGAAAACTTTTTTTTAAATCTTAATTTTTATATCCTCCCTTTGCGATTTTTTTTATCATACCTACATGGTATCGATTGCTCAGCCATCAGATTTCCGTCCTTAAGCATCACAGGTCGCCACCTACGGCCAACAGGTAGCCACATTGAGGGGCATTTTACCCCTATGTAGAGGTGCAGTTGCGTATTCTACAGTCCAAACTAACAGGGTGGGAACCTGATTCGGTTTCTTTGTTTAAGGGCATGTCAACCTTTGTGGGTTAGTTAATGACAAAGCTATCCCTGCAGAAAAACGGTAGAGGTACTATTTAACCCATAGTTTGGAGTAGAAGGGGAGTTCATACCTTTCCCAAGCGTATTAGTCTGAAAGTGAATGCAATGTCACGTTTAGAATTCGAACTCGTTTACAACGATGACGCAGTCTACGATACAGGGACTCCCCCTCTCCCATCAGTGGGCCTAGGCATGACACTAAGGCAGTATAGTGAGGCTACAGTTCTGGAGCTCTAAGGTGTATAGAGTCATCCCTTGATTTTCATTACTCCAAAGTTCGTTCTGACCTGGAGCTGTAGTACATAATCGGAGTGTATGTATTTATGGGTAATACAAGACTAGGTATTGCCAAAGTTGCTGAAAAAATCCGTGATTTACAAAACAAATTTACCCCCGACCTCACCCACCATTGAAAAAAAATTACCAAAATCAAGGAATTATCCTATTTTATTAAAATTTCAGTGTTGATTGATCAATTAATGAATTTTATAATGCATGGTTATTTTATTTCAAAACTTTCAGATTTTTTTCAGGCCACTTAACTTTGGTCCCCCTTATTTTTGGACGCAAAATATCGGTGGGGTTATATAAAGTTGAAAATAATTGCAGTATAAATAAAAAGACAAAAGACCGAAGGTGTGAGTAGAAGAAAAAAAAAATTAAGGGTGCTCCTGGTAGAAAATAAGTACCGAAAATCGGAAAATAAAATGTTAAAAAAAAAATTACTTTTAGAGATCTTTTTTATTTTTTTACTCTTTTTTCGATAAACCTTATGTATCAAGCACTAATTAGGAAAAAAATACTAATTACAGGGGTAGGGGTCTTTTCCCCATCTGGTTCGATTCTCCTGACTACTCTTTTTCTATCTTGGCTGAGGGTTGCCAGCACCAGATCGAAAGTATGAAATGGAAAAGTGTCTATGGCCACGCACATTTTATTGACAATCACAAATGGTCCAAGGGAGATAATCATGGGTAGTTTCTTTTGGTTTAAAACAAATATTGTTTTAGCATTAACGATAATGACACCTGTGCTAACATTACATCATAGGACTGGGTTCCAACGAAAAAAAAAATGTCTTGTAAGAAGAGAAAAAAGAAAAGAAATGAAGAGGGAAAAGAAAGAAAAGAAAAAGAAAGAGAGGACCCACCCACCCAAGAAGAAAGGAAAGAGAAAGAAAATTTTTAAGAAAGAAAATTAAGAAAGGGCATATACAATCAAAGTTAAGCAAGAAAGAAAGAAAGAAAGAAGACAAGGAAGAAAGGACTGAGAAAAGGAAAAAAAGAAAAGAAAAAAAGAAGAATCGCAATATTTTCCAGAAGAAAACAAGAACAAGAATAAAGAAAAGAAAAAAAAGAGATTGAAATCGTATAAAATTAATAAAGAAAGAAAGAAAAAGTAAAGAAGGAAAGAAAAAATGAAATAATAAGAGAAAAGAAAAGAAAAAAAGTAAGAAAGAAAAAAGAGAAAGAAAGAAAAGAAAAGAAGAAAAGGAAGGAAAGAAAGAGAAAAAAGAAAAGAAGAAGAAGAGAAAACCAGAACAAAGAAAAAATAAAAGATCCATACACGAAAGGGACAGAAAGAGAGACTAAGAGACAGAAAGAAAGATAAAATATAAACAAAGAAAGATAAGAAAGTAGAAAAATTAAAACGGCCACAATATAACATCAAAGCTTAAGAAAGAAAAAGAAAAGGGGGAAAAAAAAAGGGAACAAAAGCAAACAAGGGTAAGGAAAGACTGAAGAAAAGAAAAAGAGAAGGAAGAATAAAGAAAAAGAAATGGAATATAGAAAAGAAGAAAAAAGGGTAAAGCAAGGAACGAATAATGATGAAAGAGAAAGGAAAGAAAAAGAAGAAGAAAAGAAAGAAAAGAAGAAAAAGACAGACAAAAAAGAAAAGAGAAGAAAATAAAGGGACTTAAGAAAGACGAAGGACAGAATAAAGAAAGAAAGAAAGCACAAGAAAAGAAAAGACAAGAAAGAAGAAAGACAGACAAAGAGAAATAAAGACAATGAAATTAAAGACTTAGAAAGGAGAAGGACAGAAGGTAGAAAGAAAGAAAAGAAAAGAAAAGAAGAAAGCAAAGAAGGCGCAAGAAAGACAGACAAAAGAAACTAAAAACAAAATGAAAAAATAAAGACCTTAGAAAGAGAAGGACAGAAAGAAAGAAAGAAAAGAAAGACAAAGAAAGAAAAAGAAAGAACCGAAACGGACAAACAAACAAACAAGAATAAGAGTAGAGCCACAGAAGAATGGATGGCCAAAAAGAAAAGAAAAAAAAAAAAGAAGAAAGACCAAAGAGAAGGTCAGTAGAAAAATAAGAAAGAGGATAAGAAAGGATTATAAAGAATTTAAAAAAAAGAAAAAAGAAAAGCCCTACTATATATAGTGTGTCGTTGCGTGTCCGTTTGTTCGCGCTGTTGTGGTTTGTGTGTGTATATGTGTGTATTGTGTCACGTTGTGTGTGTAAGTACACACTGTTCATGGTCTTATGTTTGTGTGCATTGCTTTTCATTATACTGTATTGTGTGTGATGGTGTTATATTGTTGTCTGTGTTGTAATGCTGTTATGTGTGTGATCTACAACGCGCGTCTATTCTTCTATTGTGCGCGCGTCGTGTCCCATGGATGTAGCCATAAATGCCCTCTATCGTTAATGTCCTTATCCTATTAACAACAGAAAACAAACAAATAAATCGAAAAAAAGCTTGCCACAAATATAAAAAAACAAACACTCACTGACAAACTATAAATCGTGTCTTCACTGTATATATATATATATATAACAATAATAATATACTACGTCCGGTTATTGATTGTATGGTGTTTAATCTTAATTATTGATCTATCATTTCTGACATCCATCCCATTCGCTCCCATCAACGAGGCCGAGATCCCAGAAAAAGTCATGACAGGGCGGGGGATATGTGTGGGGAGGGCTGCTCTGAAAAGTAATGCCTCCCTAATTATATTCGAGAAAACCACAACGCACAAACGGGGGAACACAATAAGCACCATTGCGAAGAGCCAAGTTTCAGCTTTACAAACACTATCCTAACAAACTAAACACTATCTACATCATTTATTTTACTGGAAAAGATAAAATGAATCAATTATAAAACTCCTCCGTGTATGATTTTGATTTTTTCGGCTATCAAAACATTAGCTACATAAATGAGAGCTAACCTCCCCTTGTTTTGTTTTCGCTATTTGAGGAAGCCATATTTTTTGGTCGGCCATTTTCATTTCACCGTAAATCCTACACTGGAAAATTCACGAATTTGTTCGAATCCATACAACTGCATTGTTTTAAACCACAAAAAAAATATCATAATACAAAATTGCTCTATTCTTAATTGTGCTTGCCGGAGGAAACAATTATTTTTGAAATGAATTTAATTGTTTATTAAGAACCAACATTTTTATGGATAATTTTTCGTTGTCTAAAACATTAGCCAGTGTATTGATTCGAGCAAATTCGTATTTTCAGTGTAGATTTACGGGGGGGAAATATGAAAATGGCCGACCAAAACATTTAAATTTTATGGCTTCCTCAAATCCTGAAATAAAACAAGGGGAAGGCTTACTGTTATTTTACATTGTAAGCTGAATGTTTCAGATAACTCTGCTTTTTTAGGGACTGTGTGTCCTCATCTTTATTGTGGTATATATTAAAATCCACGACCGTTTCAGGTCACGTTCGGTGTGTATCCTCTGGCCTTCCTCAGGTGTTTTTCCAGCATTCTTTGGAGCTTTTTCAGCACCAAGAAGAATGCCTAATTAAAACTCTTTTTTTTAAACTTCCATGTAGGTTGACGTAAGTTTCATAAGAGATGTTCCCCTAAACCTTCATGAAAATAATTTAACAAAACGAAATAAATAAGAAAGAAAGAAAAAGAGCAAAAGAGAAGGAAAAAATAAGAGACCCAGAAAGAAAATGTGAACACAAGAAATAAAAGAAACAAAAAGAAAGAAAGAAAGAGAAAGAAAGGACAAAGACCATAGAAGAAAAAGAAAGAAGAAAGAAGGAAAAAAAGAAAGAAAAGAAGGAAAAGAAGAAAAGAAAAGACAAAGAGAAAGAAAGAAAAAAAAAAGAAAGTAAGAAAGAAGAAGACAAAAGAAGAAAGAGAAAGAAAGAAAGAAGACAAAAAAAGACCAAAGAACATAAAACAGAAGAAAGATAAGAAAAGAAGCGAAAGAACCAAGAAAGAAAGAAAGAGAAAGAGAGGAAAGAACCAAGAAAAAGCAAAGAAAGAAAGAACTAGATAAGCAACGAAAGAAAGAAAGAAAGAAAGAAAAGACAATATACAAAAGACACGAACAAGAGAAAGAAAGAAGAAAGAAAGGAAAGCAGAAAGAACAGAAAAGGAAAGAACAGGGAAAAGAAAACGAAACGAGCAAAAGAAAAGACAGAAAAGAAAGAAAGACAAGAGAAAGAACAGAAGAAAAGAAAAGAAAGAGAAAGAAAGAGGGAGAAAAAGAATAAAGACAAAAAGAGGGAAAAAAAAGAGAAAGAAAGAAAGAAAGGACGAAAGAACCAGCAAGAAAAGAAAGAAAGAACGAGCAAAAAGAAAAGACAGAAGAAAAAGAAGAAAAAAAAAAGAGACAAACAAAGAAAGACAAGAGAAGGAGATAAGAACAGAAAGAACAGAAAAGAAAAAACGAGCAAAAAGAAAAATAAAAAGACCAGAAAAAAAGAGAAGAAAAAGGAAAAGACAAGAGGAAAGAACAGAAAAAGAAAGAAAGAAAAGGACAAGATTGCCGGGAAACAAAAAGAAGAATAAAACGACCAAAAAGAAAAAAGAAAGAAAAGGCAAAAGGGAGAGGAAGAACAGACAAGCAAAAGAAAGCGAAAAGAAAAATGAGAAACACAAGAACTACGAAGCAAAAGGAACAAGACAGAAAAAAGAATATAAAAGAGCAGAAAAGGATAAGAAAAGACAAGAGAGGAAAATCCCGGAGCCGAAGTCACAAGAACAGAACGAAAGAACAGAGGAACAAAGAACGAATAAAGAAAGATACGTGTAACGAGCAAAAAAAAAAAAAAAAAAAAGACAGAAAAAAGAAAAAAACGAAACAGAAAGAAGAGAAAGAACCAGAAGCCCAAGAGAAAGAAGAAAGACAAAAAAACGCAGCCGGCACCAAGACAACAAAAGACCAGAAAAACCCCAGGAAAAAGAAAGAAAGAAAGAAAGAAAAAGAGATAAGAAACAGAAGAAAGAGGAAAGAAAGAAAAACAGAAATAAGACGAACTACGCGGCCAAACCAACGGAGAAAAAAGACAGAAAAAAGAGCGGGAAAAAAAAGAAAGAAAACAGTAAAGAAAAAAGAGAAAGAACAGAAGAAAAAGAAAGGAAGAGAAACCGAGAAAAAGAAAAAAAGACAGAAAACCAAAGGGGAAAACAGAGCATAAGAACAGACAAGAAAGCCAACCAGAGGACAAGCACGAAAGAACCAGAAGAAAGAAAAAAAGAAAGGCAAAACAAGAACCGAGCAAAGAAAAAAAGAAAGAAAAAAGAAAAGCAAAACGCCAACCCCGGCCGAACGACGGCTACTGCAACCACAAATACCTTCTACACACACTGAAGTAGCCGGCGACAGAGGGTTGCCGTGTATCCGTTTTTAACTTTTACTTTTTTTTTCTTGATATGCCAATAGCTTCTTTTTACTTATTTCTATCTAAATTGATTACCCTATGTCTTTCTTGAATCTTACCATAATATATTCATTTCTTATGTCTAACTTCAGGATGTAGTAAGCATTTCTATATCCACGTTTTTCCCAAATCACTCTCATTATTCCCTTATGTCTTTTTAACTATTGCTTGTTCTTTTGTGCCCTTTATTTGCCTCTCTAACTCTTATTACTTGAAAACGGAAATAAGTACCCTTTCTTTATTCTTATCTTTCACTAACTCATATCGTATACAAATGCATTTACTTCTTCTTTCTTTGCTTATACAACTTCCAAGTCCTTTTATTTATCAAAAAGAACGAGCAAAAGAAAGACAGAGAAAAAGAAAGAAAGAAAGAAAGAAAGAAAGATAAGACATAACAAAGAAAGAAAGAAAAAAAAAATAACAAAAAAGAAAGAAAGGGACAAAAGAAAGGACAACAAAAAAGAAAGAAAAGAAAGAAAGAAAGAAAGAAAGAAAAAGAAGACGAAAGAAAAGAAAGAAAGAAAGAAAAAAGACACAAAAAAAAAGATAGAAAGAAAGATAGAAAGCAAAAAAGAACCTTTGCACTTGTGTCACTTAGTACGACACGCAGTAACTTTAGAAGGATTCAATATATGACAGAATGGAAGGGGGTAAAACTTTCTGGGTCTTTGAAGCTGAGATTATCCTTACCATGTCTTCAGGTAAGATTGGACACATACATTGACAACAAAGACATGCCTGGTCCCTGGAGATACCAACTCCATGGAAAAACCTCCCTTTTGCACTGAAAGGGGAGGGTTGTGGGTCACATTGCTGTCTTTACAGCAAGGGCTGTGAAAACTGATTTTGAATTCTGGATGGACAACGATTGCCGATAATACTTATTTGGTCTTTCTTACTGGCAACTAAGATGCCTCAAATGTGGATCAAAGCCGTACAAAAACTATTGCACTGTTTTCTTTATACGAGGTCATCCCAAAGGTAAGGTCTCCAAAATATTTAGAAATCAAAGAAACGTTTATCGTTTATGTCTATGATATTTACATCATTTTAAAGTTTGAACCTGTATCTATTTTTCGGCACTCTTGAATTTTTCGGGTAATCTGAACATTAGCTACATAAATGAGAGTAACCTCCCCTTGTTTCTTTCACTTTGAGGAAACTATCTGTTTGGGTTGGTCATTTTCATTTCACCGCAAATCTACACTGGAAATAGGAATTAGTTCGAAGCAATACAACTGAATGTTTTAACACGAAAATATCTTAAAATGTGTTCTTAATTGTGCTTGTGCATTATTTGAAATGAACTTAATTGTTATTAAGAACATATTTTATGATATTTTCGTGCTAAAACATGCAGTTCTATTGATTACGGTGAAATGAAAATGGCCCACCAAAACAGACGACTTCCTCAAAGTGAAATAAACAAGGGGTGGTTACTCTCATTTATGTTGCTAATGTTCAGATTACCCTTTTTCGACTGTTTCACTTTCGTTTTGTCTTTTTGGAAGTGTTCAGTAAATTTTTATACCTTAAATATCGGTATGTTCTAAAATTATGGATTAAGGTAGATAAATGCGTAAAAATTAACACGAATAAAAAGACTTTTGCGTGTAAATAAAAGAAAATTTATGGTAGACCATATTGTAAAATTATATGGTGTATTTCATCGATCGAGGTTATCAGGGGAGATAACTTTTTAAATACATATAGTGGTAATGATCATTTTTTAAATGTATAAAAATCTCGGAAAATTAAGTTGCGAAAAATTGTGCCTTTCTAAACTTACATTTTTAGATGGATTAAATAAAGATTAATTTTCAGTTAAGATATTGATTTCAACATACTAACTTCCAGAAGTTTAAAATTCATTTATAAATTTGTACGTGAATTAAAATAAAACAGTTGAATCAGAGAAAATACTTCTTTTGTTTAAATTTAAAAAAAACAAACATTGTTTTTAAAACGACGAAAAACACGACACAAAGATTATTTTTTGAGTTTTAAAAAAATCACTTTTAAATATTCAAATGATATTTTCGGGTAGTGAATTTGTTAATCTTTTTTATATGTTCTCCAGGATTTGGTCTGTCTAGAAATGTAAAAATTAGGGAGTGAATTTTTTTTTCTTCAAATGACCAAAGGTCAAAACCCGTCGACATTCGAAATTGATAAAAAAAAACGGTTATTTTCTATAAGTCTGACATAAACAAAGGAGAACCACTCTTGACTGATAAATTATTTATTTATTTATTGATCTACGAGGAAAAAAGACGACGGGGTTAGGATTAGAGTTAGGGTTAGGGTTAGGGTTTAGGGTTAGTTTAATGGGAAAATAAATAAATAATTTATCAGTCAAGAGTGGTTCCCCTTTGATTATTTTGGACATAGGAAATAACCAAAAAACTTTCTTTTTCAAGTTAAAAAAAATAAAATAAGCTATTCATTATAAAATTGGTGTCGTTAATGAATAAAGCGGTGAAAATTTCATTTAAAATTGGACAATTCCTTGAAGTTTGATAAGAATTGAATTTTTTTTTTTTAATACCCCCCCCCCCCACTGCGATCTCTAAACATCCCTAATAATCTTCATACAATGACTGCTATTTACACAGTTGCACTACAACCAACAAAGATTTCATCAAATGATGGGTTCAGGCATGGTTTCGGGGCCGAAGCATCATTACCACTAATCCAGAGCACCCCAGCAATATCTCACGATACCACCAGACTTTGTCGGTTTGATGTCACATTGTAGGATTACCATATGTTACAATCTCATGGGCCTTCCTGTAGGCCTTAAGCAAGAGCGCTTGTCCAGTGGAATTGTATCCTTGGTAATCCTCTGATAAAGAATCCTTTGGTTCTACTGGTAAAGAGTCCTAAGTATTGTAAGTCCCTCCTCAATGATTGCAAGTACAGTTGTGGCAAGTATCAGTGTTTAAGTAGTGTATCAGCCACGCAGTATGGTTGGTGATTGGCGAAGTAATAAACCACGTGACCACGGCTAGTCTATAAATCCATGTGGGGAATTGGAGCACACCTTATATACAAAAATAATTCCAACCATATCCTCGCTGATGCGGTTAGAGCTTTATCCTGGATCTTTTTTTATGTATTTCCCCTTGTCTGGTGGAGAAAGTCCAAGTTAAATGTATAGGTTGGTGTGTTTGAAAAATGCTTTATTGCAATTACATCATTAAGAATTTGATTGAAAGTGATTCTTTCTTTGTTTTGACGCCACAAGAATTCATAAAGATATGAATCTAGCATATCTGATTGAATACCATACTGCTTCTTATTTTGTCTTGCCCCACGGCATAAAAGTCATCGAGATCTAAAGGTATCAGCCAGACAGCGAGGGAGTCTATCCCCTTTTCACTAGCGCTAGACCAAGGGATTGTTTTGGCGTCTGAGGTCGAACGCCATAACTAGAATCAGTTCCAGACTTTACCGCACAGATTCCTGTGTTACTCATACGCTAAGTTGCCGAGGGACGTATGTATCGAACCAGGAACCTTATGGTTACTAGTCATACGCTCTACCTACTGAACTAAACCGGCCATTTATTCCTCCGAAAAACTATTGTTGTTTTATCAGTCTAACTCTATTATACTCTGGCTTTACAAAAAGGATTTCATCAATGTCTGCAGTCGTACCAGGCCCACTAATTACAGTGTCAGCACAAACTTCCCTTAATACGTTTATCCAGTGTTCGGTTGAGTCTTCTGAACTAGTAGCACTTTCAATCAAATTCTTGTTACGTTATGGGTCTTTTGTCTTCTTATGTGTGGGCTCATCTCTTTTTGCGCGAAACGTCCGTTCAACTCCTTCTGTGGTAACCCCTGTCTCGATTAACAACAAGCCTGTACTTTCTTTCTACAAGTACTTTTTTTTGGCTGTGATAAATTCTAGCAGTTGTTAACGCAGAGAGATAGAAAGAAGGTTAGAATAACAGAGTCGCTTAAATTCGAGACGATAAGCTTGTCATTCGCCTATCAGCTGGCGGCTTGGAGACACAGAAAGAAAGGACGTTGTATTTTCGATAGGCTAATTATAAGCTGCATCGTGGTGTCTGCCTTAACAGACCTTTAGTGGTCTCTAGTGTGCTCTCCTCTAGTTCTCAGCTCGTTCTCGACTATTCACCCCATCTTTTATGATTACAAAATAATTAGCTGATTATTGTCTTACGTACCGATAATCAGCTAACTACTTTCTTACGTCATATTTTAATTCCATTGTAATGTAACATTCTTAATGATATAGTTGACTCACAGTAAAGCATTTTTCAAATTTCTCTATCGCTTAATGGTTTTATATTTTAATGTATAAACCATTTACTGAACACCGCTCTAAAAAAAAAAAAAAAAAAAAATAAAACAAAAGCGAAACGGTCGAAAAAGTTCAAGAGTGCCTATTTTTCTACATCATCGCTATTTCGGTCGATGCATTTTTGTAGGCGCTGTAGCTGTTTTTTGTATGCCCATGTCATACTAACTCGCCGCGATATCGTTGAGGAAGCGTTAGACCTCCTCGTCGTTGCGAACTCTATACACCACTTGCGGGCGTTCTTGATCTCTATGGACAACTTGCCATACACTCCCATTAATTGGTAATTAATTCAAATTGGTTTAATGTCTTTTGCGTTCAAAAACCTAATAAATGCGAGAACTTCACACTTGGTGGTAGCGTCAATCGGGAGCTCCATCAAAAAGAACTGCTAAGACGAAACTGAACGTGTCAGCTAAGCACGCGCAGGGTCAAGTACAAGAGCATGCACAACAAACACAACAGCATTGCCAATAACCACACGAACAGTTTCTCCTGCGTCCCAAAGGCGGGGATCAGTGTGTAGTGTCTGTTCCGGATACTATGCTCTGGTCCTTACCTAATCACCTCGGGGAGTCCAGTGTGCTTCGGCCACTGGATCAGGTTAAAGTACAAATAATAGCGTCGATCCCACGGGGCCATCCCCTCAGGCAATACCTTCCCCCTTGGGAGCGGGGCTGGGTTTATTGCCCAACTTGAGGGAATGCAGAGGGGATCGACGGAATTTTTGTTCTTTCCCACCCATGAGCTTCGGCTTGTGGGTGGGCCCACATTAAAACGAGGCCTTGTGCCCAGCCCATACAAGTGGGGTATGAGGCAAAACCCTTTTATTTTGAGGATAACCCTCGTATATAGTCTAGTATTTCATATTTTTCAATTGTTGTAGTGGTGCTTGCAAAATTTGTAAATTTGTGGTGCTATCGAGAATAAGATTACCATTTTATCAAAGAAAGCAAATTCATTTTAAAGGCCATGATGTTTATTTCTTTGAACCTTCCTTTGCTTTCATGACACGTACAACAATCTTATGTTCTTAAGAAGAATTTCCCTGACAATCCTGTTTTTGACACATTGGTGGCATCTGGAACCTCCATATGATCAGGAAACGTTATTGGTAAATAGGGGTTAATATGCACAAATATCTGTTGCAACATCTATTAATAATGGAGATTCGCTTCCGGTTTTTGTCTGTAACAAAAATTACGTCACTGCTTACGTCACATTACCCAAAAACGTCATAACATAGAATAAATAACTCAAAATTTGAACATGCAAGCATTAGACAGTCCTCATTGTTTTTTAAAACAAGTTTTAATAAATACATGACTGGTATTATATATCTATATATAGTTTGTTTTATTTTAATACATATTTAAAGTTTAAGTTTCAAATTGTTTTATTTTTTAATCTTTAATGAATTTGATGATTTTTACTTACTTGGGTACAAACTCGCTGACATTGATTTTTTTACTCCCACCCCTCAGGCAATATGTTTCAAAAATCTATTTTTACATCCCCCAAAGGCCATTTTTCATTTCATAATAATCTCATTGAACAATAGGTACTTCAATCCGGTTAAATCGAACTTAACGGACCTAAATTCCACCATCGTATGTCACCCCGCCGAGAGAGAAAAAAATCCAAAAATCAGGGAATTAACCGAATTTAATGAAATTTTCAGTGTTGATTTATTAATGAATAAAAGGTATAATGCACCAGTTATTTTCATTTAAAGACTTTTACATTTTTTCGGGTCAGTTAACTTTGAACCACGTACCTTTGAGAATCTGTGTTACGCCTCAAAGATACGTGGTTCAAAGTTAACTGACCTGAAAAAGTGTAAAAGTTTTAATAAAATAACTAGTGCATTATATATTTATTTCATTACTATAGCTACCTGAAAATTTCATTAAATTCGGCTAATTCCCTGATTTTTGGTATTTTTTCTTTCGACGGGGTGACATACGATGGTCAAATTTATGTCTGTTAAGTTCGATTTAAGCGAAACCTTCTTATGTCGCTGGGACAGACACCCATCTGATGGGTCTGGCAGGGGTGATTCCCTTTAATTTCCTTTTACAGTCATCACATTTGGGTGTGGTGCCCAATTTCTTTACATATAAGTAGACAAGTTTACCACCAGGGATCTTGGAGACATTTCTGTGGTTAGTTGTGTGATAGTTGGTTCATAGTAAAATCTCTAAAGAAACAAAAAGTAATCTTAGAGGTTGATTGGTTTGGTTTCTATGTTAAATTCATAGGTTCCCAACGTGGGGCGTACGTCCCACAAGGGGCAATTTATTTTTAAGTTGGGTGGGGGCAATTAAGACTGGGTCCAATCTAATTTAAGACTGACGCTGACTAAAATAGGGCCTAATATAAAATTTCTCTAAAGCACAAGAGTCGCACTAACTTTATTCTAGTTAGTATTATTTGTATTATTCAGACTATTGTCCTCATCTTCATTGTTATCTGTACAACGTTTCGGCCGATGTACCCTCCGGCCTTCTTCATGTATTTCTTGTCGGACTCGGAGGGCATATCGGCTGAAATGTTGTACCGATAACAATGAAAATGAGGACATTAATCCGAATAATACAAATAATACTAATTATCAAGCCTCATCTAAAAAATTCGGAGAAATTATTTATTCTAATTGTCTTGGGGTAATCTCAAATAGTATTTTGGATTTGATAGATACCTTTATTTTATTGTACACAAATACTTCAATTAAATTATGGAAATATCTAGATAGAAATTTTCTCTCGTTGGTTTATTTCATTTTTACTTTTCATAGATGGCTTGTTCTTTTAAAGCTTGTTTAAACCAAGTCATTGGTATTCTAAGCTTCTTCAGCTCAAATGGAATTCACTTTTTAAATTATAATAATTATAAATTACCACATGGCGGGGTGGGACATCAAAATTTTAGAGAGAAGAAGCGTGGCAAAAATGGTTGGGAACCCTGTTCTAGATTAAATGGAACAAGTAAACTAATAAAATATAAGAATATTCTAGATCAGTGGTTCTCAACAAGGGGCAATCTGATTTTTAAGTGGCGCAACAAGGTCTGGGTCCAAATATAGAAATTTTCTGTCTTTATCATTTTCTGTTTCTTGTTTATTTAATTTTTATTTTTTATAGATGGCTTGTTCTTTTGAAGTTTGTTTAAACCACATTATTGGTGTTTTACACTTCTTCAGTTCAAACGGAATTCACTTTTTTATAATCTTATAATTTCTTTTATTAAATGATAAGAACCATATATAACCACATGAAGACACATCAGGATTTTCGAGGGGATTAGGTGGGGCATGGCAAAAATGTTTAGGAACTCCCGGTTTAATGACATATCAACCTTTGTGGGTTATTTAATGGAATGTCGAAACCATCCATTTTTAAGAACAGTAAGTAAAAGTGGTCGGGGTAGCCTAAAGTCGGTATCAACCAATCAGTGAGGGAGTTTATTCCCTTTTCACTAGCGTTAGACAAAGGAGATTACTTTAGCGTCTGAGGTGGAGCGCCACACCTACCATCAGCTCCTTACTTTACCGCACAGATCCCTGTGCCACTCATACACTGAGTTGGCGAGAGCCGGTATCGAACTAGGAACCTTGTGGTTTCTAGCCGAACGCTCTACCGACTGAGCGGTGAAGAACAGTAGTGATACTATATTTATTAACCCATAGCTGGGCTGGCGATTGGAGTGGATTTTATTAAAAATCTTTTTTTTTTCAATTTCAAATAAGAAAAAGAGAAGATTTTCCTTTTTTGTGCGATATTTTATGAAGGAACATGCTTCAATTTCTAGTGAAAATACAATGACCCCGACGCGTTGATTACGGTTAGGGCATCTAAAAACAAATATATCAATCATTTTAATCTAAAGCATCATATTTGTTATGTATCTGTAGTGATTTGGGTGAACAAACGAGTTGAATGATAATAACACCTTTTTTAATCATTTGGGTTGCTCTCTCTCTTTCTCTCTTTCTCTCTCTCTCTCTCTCTCTCTCTTTCTCTCTCTCTCTCTCTCTCGTACATTCAGACAAAACTCTCTCTCTCTCACTCCCACCCACAGACCCACCCACACATACATTCAAACAAACTCTCTCTCTCTCTCTCTCTCTCTCACTCACTTGCACATTCAAACTCTCTCTCTCTCTCACTCTCACATTCAAACAAACTCTCTCTCTCTCTCTCACTCACTTGCACATTCAAACTCTCTCTCTCTCTCTCTCACTCTCACATTCAAACAAACTCTCTCTCTCTCTCTCTCTCTCTCTCTCTCTCTTGCACATTCAAACAAAAACTCTCTCTCTCACATTCAAACAAACTCTCTCTCTTTTCTCTCTCTCTCTCACACACACACACACACACACATTCAAACTCTCTATCTCTCTCTCTTTCTCTCTCTCTCTTTCTATATATCACAACACACATTCAAAAAAACTCTCTCTCTCTCTCTCTCACACACACACTCACACACACTCACACACATTCAAACAAAAACTCTCTCACCCTCCCTTTCCCTCTCTCTCTCTCCCCCTCTCTCTCTCTCTCGCTTGCACATTCAAACAAAAACTCTCTCTCTCTCTCCCCATCTATCTATCTCTCTCTACGTGTATTTGTTTCTTTCTTGTGTGCATGCTTTACTGTTTTTCTTCTTGTGTGAATGTGCGTGAATATACACACGGTTATGTATGTGTATGCGTACTTTTCTTTCTTTGTGTGTGTGTGGTGCGTGTATGAGTGTGTTTGTGTATGGGTGAGCTTTTCTTTTCTTTTCTTGTATATATGTATTTATGTATGTACGTGGGTGTGCGCGGCGATGGGCTGCTCGAGCTTCCTCTGTGTGGTTTTACTTCTGTGTGTGTCCTACTGTTTTGTCTTTCCTCTTGTATGCACACTCGTAAGTGTGTATTCGAGATTTTCTTTATACTTGTGTTCATGTATGTGCTTTTCTTTCCTTTGCTTGTGTATGTATGTGTATGTATATGTATGTGCGCCTGTGTGTTGCTTGTACCCCTGTGCTTTTCCTTCTTGATTCGGTAATCTGAACATTAGTTACATAAATGAGAGTAATCTTCCCTTGTTTGTTTCACTGAAAATACGAATTGTGCTTGCGCATTATTTGAAAGGAACTTAATTGTTATTAAGAACACATTTATGATATTTTTCGTGTTAATACGTACAGTTGTATCGATACGAACAATTCGTATTTTCAGTGTAGATTTACGGTGAAATGAAAATGGCCGACTCAAACATAACGGCTTCCTCAAAGTGAAACAAACAAGGGGAGATTGCTCTCATTTATGTTGCTAATGTTCAGATTACCCTTGATTCTGTGTATATGTGTGTTCTTTATGGTCTTTCTTCTTGTATGTGCGCATGTGCGTGCGCATGTGTGTGTGTTCTTTTCTATGGTTCTTCTTGTGCCTATTTGTGTATGCAACCTGTGCGCTTATTTTTTTCTGTATATCTAGTGAGTAATACACAAGTGCTTGTATGTGTATGCATGCAGGTGTGCTTTTCTTTCTTCTTGTAAGTGTATGTGTATATATGTATGTGTGCGTGTATGCGTTTGTGTGTACAAGTGCATGTATGTGTGCGTGTATGCGTTTGTGTGTACAAGTGCATGTATGTGTGTGTGCTATTTTTTCTTCTAGTCTGTTTGAATATGTATGTGTGCGTGTATGTGTATGTCTGTGTGCGTGATGTGTATGTGTGTGTATACATATGTATGAATGTGTGTGTGTGTACGCGCGTGCGCGTTTGAGTGTACATGTGCGTGTATGCATCTGTGAT
>CM042151.1:56444241-56449241 GCA_023376005.1 Doryteuthis pealeii | reverse complement strand
ATAATTAATTCCATACAGAGCAATATTTACTCTTCTGATATGTGATAAAACTCAACAAACCATCATTTGGCTATTATAAATTTATTTCAGCTGGTACATGTATAAAAAGAGTGTAGTGTAATTATTGTGGTCTACAGGGAATTTGGGGATTGAAAGGAGAAAGAGAGGAAAAAGAAATAAGAACGAACAAAGGTTAAAATTTAAAAGGAGTGCCAGTAATTGACAGAGAAATGTTGTTTCTGAACTAACGATGACTACTACTACTAAACAACGACTGCTACTACAACTCGAACTTGGCTCTATAAGACATATATCGTTCTGGTACAAGAGACCAATTTTGACAGATACCCATTCTTTCACTAAATGTTATATATAATATTTATATATAATATATATATATTATATATATGTTATATATACTAGCAAAATAAAAAAAACACCTTCTGGGCGATGTAAAAATAAATTTTTGAAAGATATTGCTTGAGTAGGTGGAAGTTAAAAATTAAATGTCAGAGAGTTCGAACCATAAATCATGAAATCATCAAATTTATTAAAGAAGTAAAAAAAAATAAAAAATTTTATGACAATTTCGGGTATAGTGACATAACTATGATGTAGTTTTTGTTACAGACAAAAACTGAAGCGAATCTCCATTATTAATAGATATATATGTTATATATAGGTTATAGGAAGGGGAACCTGAAAAAATGAAATTAACTCTTGACTAAAAATGACCAGTCAGAAGGAATAAACAAATAAGAAAATAAATAATTCCAACTGTTGAAGCAGAAAGGTGTCCGATCCCCCTTGGTAAAAATTTATTGGGGGGTGGGGATTAAACCACCCAGACAGTGACAACGTCATCACCATCCAGTCAAAAACACTAGCCACCCCTAAGAAGATGAGAAGAACTGAAGGCCAATATCTTTACAGGAATCCACAGAATAAAAGTATATATAAAGCCTCATGAATTATCTGTGTATCATTTTTAATAAAGTTTGCGGTCTGATGAAACTCATATGTATACACAGATACCTGTGGGCAGAAATAGATCTAAAATGGCCGATTTTAAGCCTTTTTCTTTACCTATTTATATATATATATATATATATATATATATATATATATTATATTTAGTGAAATAGTCATTATTGTAGGAAATGGAATCAGTGACTTGTGTTCAAATCCTAGATAAAGCTGTTAGTGCTTGTTTCATGCAAATGCCCTTGGGAAAGGTATTTCTTCTTCCAGCTATGGGTAAATAGTAAGGCAGACTGGGTTCTTTAACCTTGGTACTGCAACCAGTCTAGGAGAAGAAAAACTCAGAATTCAAACCAGCTGTACTCTGTTTAATGTTTATGAAACTTGTGTTTTTTCAATTTTTATAATATTACATAGTGTTGGATTCACTTCCATTTTTTCTTCATATATATATATATATATATATATATATGTATATATGTTTATATATAAGCACAGTCACAAACACACACTCACATGCACATAAAATATCAGAATGCAACACTCCATCTTCTTTTGTTATATATATATATATATATATATATGTATATCTTCTTTTGTTCAGTTAAATTACTTTCATTCTCTTTTTGTCTTACAAATGACAGAAATGGTTGATCAATTATTACATCTATTTTCTCATATATTTCTGGTATACAATTTATAGTTACATTTTATTTTTTCATTTTCCTCACAAAATGGAATTGATCATTGTTTTCAAAGAACAAGAAAAAAAATCACTTGGTAATTTAGTGAATATACTTGTGTTCCCATTAGGGAACATCATTAAGAATTACTTAAATTGGTTTGTCTGCATTAGTGATGAAATATTTTTAGCTTAAAATGACTATTTTTAAAGATGCAGTTTTTTTTATCAATTACCAAAGGAGGAAACTAATAATATATGATATATTTTGATTGCAATATTCAGTTTAGATATATTACATACTAACAAGGCTGGTGTGTACTACCCACAAATCTCCTGGCCCATGTGGGCCCAAGTTGGTGTGGGTTTCATATATTTTCTATGAATACTATTTTATAAAAATTGACATGATGTAGAAATGGTGGGTGTGTGGAGGTTTCAGATACACACACTTCTTTATAACTAATATAATCATGTGCAAAATTTGTTGAAATATTTTGTAATATATATATATATATTTACCAACTCCTCCGCACAAGCAGGATGCGACACAAGGTCAATTTATTAAGTGAAGTTTAACAGGTTTGAATTCAGAGTTTTTCTTCTCTTAGAGCGGTTGCCTAACCAAGATTAAAGAGCCCAGTCTGCCCTACTATTTACCCATACCTGGAGGGAGAGCAGGATTCATACCTTTCCCAAGGGTATTAGCGCTAAATGAAAATGCAATTTCCATGTCCAGGATTTGACCTCAGGGCGACGAGTCCATTTCCCATGACTTTAACCATTACACCACATGCTTCAATATTTTGTAATATAAGGTGTGCTGAAGGCCACCACTTAAACTTATAGACTCTGCGTGGGTGCATGGATTCACAAAGAACACAAGAATTCTACCTAACACTGGATTCTGCCTAACACTAAGGAACACAAGGATTATACCTAACATTAAGAACACAAGGATTCTGCCTAACACTAAGGAACACAAGGATTATACCTAACGTTAAGAAACACAAGAATTCTGCCTAACACTAAGGAACACAAGGATTATACCTAACGTTAAGAAACACAAGGATTCTGCCTAACACTAAAGAACACAAGGGATCTCCACTGTAATGTGCACTCACCTGCAGCTTAAAAATGGCCACAAAAATCGTAACATAATTTGTGGCCATGTCATTAATCATAAGAAGATGATACCCTAACATCTGGCATAGAATAACCCTAGATGGGTTGACATGCAATTAAAATGAATTGTAAGAAGGTGGTGACATATGGTTTATTGCTGATATATAATCTAGGGACTAGGAGGTGCATGGTCTAATGGTTAGAGTCTGCTTATCTCTTCCTAGGCTCGTGGGTTCTTTTCAGAGAGAAGGAGAGAGAGAGAGAGAGAGAGAGAGAGAGAGAGAGAGAGAGAAAGAAGAAGAGAGAGAAAGAGAGAGAAAGAAAGAAAGAAATAGATAGAGAGAAAGAGAAAGAGAGAGAGAGAGAAACCTATACGGGGAACCGGGAGCCACATCTGACTCCCACCAGAGCCCAGCTGAAAAAGAAAGATTTTCCTCTCTTCCATTTCTCGTCCCAGGGTCACATCCGTTTCCGGTCAAAACCCGGAACTTCTGTTTTTATTTTTAAATCTATTTCCGGGGTTATTCTTTGGTGAGTTGATAACACTCCATTGAGTGTTTACCCTTCTAAACTTTAACCTCTCTTTGTTATTATTTCTTTTTCCTCCCTTTTGAATACCGTTTTATTTTCAATCCCCAAATTCCCGGTAGACCATAATAATTACGCTACATATATACTCAAAGTATGTGTATCTAAGTAAGGACTTGTATTCACTTTTTGCACATTATATATATATATATATATATATATATATATATATATTGCTATAAAAGGATTCAAATGCTTTTTATTTTAAAGAAAGGAGAAAGATAAGAATTGTTATATGAATCTAATTATTTTATGCTTATATTTGAATATTCAAAACAACAATCACCACCAGCCAATGAGAATCGAGAATAATAATAAAAAAGAGGTGTAAGTGTCATCAGCAGCAGCTGAGTGGTTGAGACAAGGAACTAAGATGGCGGGCAATTACAATTGGACAATGAATGACAAGACTGAAAATAATGAATAAACTCTGAATGCAGCTGACATTGTTTGTACATTGTTTATATATTTCATTGTTTTCACATACTTTTAAACATTGTCGTTTTTCCTCCAATGTACTGCTAGGACCCAATAAATTAATCGACATCTGGATTCTGCCATAATTATCTGAGTATATTTTCCTAGTTATATACACAAAGTCAACCTCTATGAAAAATATATTCATATGCACTTACCAACATTCACACAGATATCTGTATGTGAGTTGAAAATGAAAGCGAATCCGACAGTATGTTGAAAGGAAATACAGTGGGTTGAAAAGTTCATATGAGGATATCATATCTGCAGTTGATGACATTTTTGACTAATGGGATCCAAGCACTGGAACATCGATGGAAGATGTGTTTGGTTTGCAAGAGCAATTATGTTGAAAAATAAACTTCATTTCACCACATTCCATGAGAGCATCTTGGTCAGCCTAAGAACTTTTCAGCTGACTCGTATATTAATGCATACAGATATCTGAAAGGAAAAATAAACAAAGGAAAGAAAATGCTGAATGGATAAAATAGATCTTATTTTACTAACACTTGTTTTGGCCAGGAGTTTATTTATGTACACATGGATTCTATTTATTATTATTTAAAACATGAAATAAAATAATAATAATAGAAAACTACAAAATCTTTTAGTATACAAGGAATAACGGCTTTCATCAGAGTAAATTCTTTGGTAAAAAAATTCAGAGAATTTTTAAAATCATTTCAAAAATTCTCCATATTTTGACTGCTTTGATTTCAAACACCAAAGAATTTACTCTGACGAAGGCCGTTATTCCTTGTATACTAAAAGATTTTGTAGTTTTCTATTAGTATTATTTTATTTTATATTTAAAATAATAACAAATAGAATACATGTGTACATAAATAAACTCCTGGCCAAAACAAGTGTTAATAAAATCAAATCTATTTTATCCATTCAGCATTTTATTTCCTTTGTTTATTTTTCCTTTCATATGCATTAATATACGAGTCAGCTGAAAAGTTCATAGGCTGACCAAGATACTCCCATGGAATGTGATGAAATGAAGTTTATTTTTCAACATAATTGCTCTTGCAAACCAAACACATCTTCTATTGATGTTCCAGTGCTTGGATCCTATTAGTCAACCCACTGTATTTACCTGTATGAGGGTATTTTCAAATTTCCCTATCTATTCACTTGA
>CM042151.1:56426741-56439241 GCA_023376005.1 Doryteuthis pealeii | reverse complement strand
CATCAAAGTTGCATGTATAATACTCAGAATAATGTACTAATGTCAGGAAAAAAACAAAACAATGTATGAATCATGATATACATGTGTGCCTGTGTATGGTGGGGGAATATCACCTATAGTGATGGTGAATTTCAGGAAGCATTGATGTTTTAAAGGATGCAGTGTCTTGGCAGCTAATGCAAAATGTTTCCGAAAGTCATGGGAACTGTGCTGTTTTCTGACTTTGTGTTAGACATATGGAAATCAAATAGGTGCTCAGAATTGTGGTTGCCAAGGTTAATGATTTTATAGGTGTTTAGCAAGTCAGTTGCCAGACATGAGAACTTCAATATAAGCAAGGCATTCTGGGTACTGTAGATGCCTAATGGAGGCTATTCACATGGTTGATATTTCTGTGATTTTTTTTATATCAGTAATATTACAAATATTATCTTATTTTCTAAATTACTCCAAAAATTTAGAAGTAAGGCATCCTTTTATTCTATTTATGTAGGGAACCAGTCTAGGAGAAGAAAAACTCTGAATTCAGATCTGGTCACTACTAGAATAGACTTAGGCCTACTTATTGATTAGTAGAAGGGAACTATGGCCAGAGATAGCCTTACTAAAGCTAAGATTTCTTAGGAAGCATGGGGGTGTACTGGTTAGAGTCGTAGGAAATGGACTCATTGACCTGAGTTCAATTCCTGGACGAAGCTACAGTTCACATAGCACTAATACCCTTGGGAAAGGTATGAATCCAACTATTCTCCCTCCAGCTATGGGTAAATAGTAGGGTAGACTGGGCTCTTTAATCTTTGTTAGGCAACCAGTCTAGGAGAAGAAAAACTCTGAATTCAAACCTGGTCACTACTAGAATAGACTCAGGCCTACTTAGTGATCTATTTCAATTAATATATATATATATATATATATATATATATATATATATATATATATATATATATATATTAAGGTTGATAATCCATCACTGCTTCAGGAAAAGAGTTGTATAAGGGTTGGCTGAAAAGTTTATAGGCTGACCAAAATACTGTCATGGAACGTGATCAAATGAAGTTTATCTTTCAACATAGTCCCCCTTGTGATCCACACATTTCTTCCATTGGTGTTGCACTGCTTGGATCCCGTTATTAAAAAGAGTCATCACCCACAGATATAATTTTATAAAATGAACTTTTCATCAAAAAAACTTTTCAGCCTATTAACTTCTCAGTCCACTATCGTACACGAGTCCCTATACTTCTTCCATTGGTGTTGCAGTGCTTGGATCCCATTATCAAAAAAGTCATCAACAGCAGATATAATTTTGTTATATGAAATTTTCAGCCTATCAACTTTTCATCCCACTGTCGTACACACGGTCAATGAATATTGAGCAGCTTTATCAGGGTCATATTTTGATTATTTTTTTAGATTTTTTTGTCATTATTTTATTATCATTTTTATATATCATTTTTTTATCATTTTTGTACATAATTTTCATTATGTAATGGAAGTTTTTTTTTTAAACGTCCATTCAGCTATAATGATTTTATTATATGAAATTTTCTGCCTATCAACCTTTCAGCCCACCGTCATACACAAGGTCAATAAATATTGAGCATTTTTATCAAGGTCATATTCTGATTGATAATTTTAGTTATTTTATTGTTTGTCATTTTTTTATATAATTTTCATTATGTAATGGAAGTTTTTTTTTTATTTAAATGTCCATTCAAATTGTAAGCCCAAATTTTTACAATGAATATCTATTTCTTCCAATAAAATATATTGATTAACATAAATGCATTTTCTGCTTTTACAGAATCTGCTGTTTTCTTTTTCTTTTTCCTTTTCTTTATGGAATTCTAAAAGATGATTAATCTTGTCAGAATGGGTTTTGATTTTGTTTTATTTTGTTTTGTTTTGTTTTTTTAAATGCATATCCATAAAATGAGGCCAGGTAAAAAAAAAAAAAAAAACAAGTTTAAAAAAATATATCTTTTTTAAAATCATGCATGTGAATATTTTTAAAAAATTCTACTTGTGTGGAAATTGTTTTGATTTTTTTTTTTTTTCACGTTTGTTCCTGAAAAGACAATGCATCTTGAGAATACAAGGTCAGGTCATGTAGATGAAAGAAAAAGAATATATAGCTTGCCTACAAAAGAAATTGACAGTTTCAAAAATCTATTTAAAAAGATATGTATTTAAGACATTAACACTCACGATATATAGTTTTGTAGTGAAGCATTTTACGTTTATTTTTTACTACTACTTACAGTAGATTCAAAAATGAAAATTAGGTTTTCCATAAACACACCTTTATCTGCATTGTTTCACTCCATGTGTAATTTGCTGACCAGGATGTCATACAGTCTGCTTGATAGCAAGGGTGGAAGAAATGGTTAGAACTAACAATGGAATAAAAAAATCAGGTGGAATGTATATGTATGAATATACAAGAAGATTCCTTTTCCTTTTGTTACTTGTGAGAGCTTACAAAGAAGCTAAGTTGTTGAATGTCCATTTTATACGGCTGAGTTCTCAGTGAGTTCATAGATGATTTATTTTGGGATAGTCTTTGGTGCGTATATGAGGCAGTGTGGCTTGGTCTCGAAAGAATACATTCTGAGTGTGATCCATGCCAGGGCATTCAGAGTAACAAAGGAACTTCTGTTTGTCAAAGTCAAATGAGTAAAAGAACTTGTGTTTGTGAAACGCAGGATGTTATTTATATACTTTTGATGTGATCATGAAAGCATTGACAGCTTTAGTCCAGTTGGTCCCAAAATGCTTGATACCTTTTCATGTGATTAGTCACCGCTACATCCACCAGTCAGACATTGACCTCAAATCACCTACGGGTTGTTCTATTTTTGACTGCAATGAATAGTTTATGAATCATAACTTTAATTGAGTTTGAGAGGAACACAATAAAATACCTGGTGTTGTCAAAAGCCTTAATAATAAACCTCAACTGTTTCTCTACAAAACTTTGTATCATGTGGGTTAATATCATAAATAGTTTTTAAAATTGATTTTTGAAACTGTCAAATTCTTTTTGTAGACACACAACATATATATAATATATATATATATATATATATATATATACATAACATAATGGATACACATACAAATGGACAGACATATATACCTGTACATAAACACATGCTTGCATGCATACATATCAGTGTATTGAGTGATTGTTTGTGGTGATTGGCTGAGAATAGTAAAGTGGCTCACCCTGTTGGTTGCAAAAGGCGACTAATGGGGAGGCTCAACGCCATAAACACACCTCAGTCTATAACATATGGATTCGCATCAGGAAGGGCATCTGGCTGTAAAAGTTATATAAAAAAAAAAAATAACGCCCTAAAATTGACAATGATGCTTCATTAATTGATAAAAAAATATTTTTTTTATTTTTTGCAGAGTAAAGCAGGGAGTTCACTTTAGTCTTCTTGAAATTTCTTTTTTTTTTTTTTTAGTTGTCACACGTTATTTTCTTTGGGTTTGTGGTAATTATGAACTTTTTGTTTAGTAAATTAGGGTGTCCCAGAAAATCAGAACCCACAAATTTGTAATAAAACTGTTAATTTTAACTAGGGAGGTTTAGGATTGGGGTTAATGTTAGGGTTAGGGTTAGGCTTGGGGTTTAGGGTTAGGCTTGGGGTTTAGGGTTTAGGGTTAGTTTAATGGGAAAATAAATAATAATTTGGGTTCTGTTTTTTTTTCTGGGTCACCCTGTAAGGGGTAACCCAGAAAAAATAGAACCCAAACCAAAACCCAACCCTAGCCCTAACCCGAACCCCTACCAAACCCTAACCCTAAACCCTAACCCTAACCCTAAACCCCCTAGTTAAAATTAACAGTTTTATTACAAAATTTGTGGGTTCTATTTTTTTCTGGACACTCTAATTTACTCAACAAAAGTTCATAATTACCGTGTTTTTTTGTGTGGTGATATTTCTGTTTTGTTATAACATTATGTAATGCATTTTAGATAGAATACAGTTATGAAAAATAATACTTAGGTAATTCCATTTCAAATCATCCAGAAAAAAAGTAAATTTATCACCTATCCCTTTTCAATTTTCTGAAATTTTGTCTAGCTGAGGACTATGCTAAAGTGAGACAATCCCAAAAATTTGAGCTTCAATTCCAAAAATTGGCTGAGTTACGTTGAATTTTTAGCTCTCCAATTGGAAGCTCAAATTTTTGGGATTGTCTCACATTAAAATAGTCTACACCTGGACAAAAATTTCAGAAAGATTGAAAGGGATGAGTGACATTACCTAGATGATTTGTCATGGAATTACCTACTTCTTATATGAAATTATCATTACTAAGTTGTCTGAATTTCTTAGATGAGCAATTGTCATTGTAAATAATTTCCAACCAATTTACCTTGCATCATATTTTTATTGCTTTTTATTCCAAAAAAGTTAATGTCATTTTTTTATATTTATTTTATGGTTTTCATAATGTAATCTGGCGACCACAGTGTATTTGCTGCAAGAGTGTCTTAAAAATTGATATTATCTGATTAGTTATGGAACCCCAAATTTGTATTTCTAGTTACTAGTACAAAGGTATGGCCAAAATTTCATGTGTTTTTTTAACCTTCCCTATGAATTAAAATTTGACAAAACTCAGAAAAGAAAAATGAATGAAACTTAATGTAATTTTTGCTGAAATATGAATAGGAAGGATTAAAAAAAATCACATGAAAAAATTATTGGTTATAAAATGGGAGAATTTTATTGAATTAAAATCTTTAAAATTTTATTGAATTAAAATCTTTAAAATTAAAAATTTTATTGAATTAAAATCTTAAAAATTTTATTGAATTAAAATCTTTAAAATTAAAAATTTTATTGAATTAAAATCTTTAAAATTTAAAAGTTTATTGAATTAAAATCTTTAAAATTTAAAAAGTTTAACATAAATTTGCTGTATAGGAAGGGTTTTAAAAAATCACATGTAAAAAATATTGGTTTTCAGTCTATAAAATGGGAGAATTTTATTGAATTAAAATCTTTAAAATTTAAAATTTTATTGAATTAAAATCTTTATAATTTAAAAGCTTAACATAATTTTTGCTGAAAAGAAGGGATTTAAAAAAGTCACACGGAAAAATTGTTGGTTATAAAATGGGAGAATTTTATTTAATTAAAATCTTTATCTGTCAAAATGATGTATTTTTGCCTTTTTCTTTCTTTCTTGAAGATTTGCTCTTTTTAACATGATTTATTTCATGGTTGTATTTAAGAAATAGATGGAAAACTTTTTTATATATAATTTCAGGCTCTATTCTTAAGAGAAAAATAAAATAATTTTAGATTTTTCATAAAAGTTTAAAGAAAGGGGAAGGTGCTATCATACCAAAATTTTGGCCATACCTACAAGTACATATCTATTGAAATTTAGTTTAAACAGAAACCACTCTCAAAATTGTGGCTTAGTGTAACTTCTGTGTATCCATTGTTGTCTCAAAAAATGGTCAAAAAGTTTTGTAAAGTGAAGTGGATTTATCTTTGTCAAAAATATCACCAAGAATTGACAATTTGTGCCAAGCAGGGCAGGCAAATCCATCTCTATATATAATGGAGATTTGGTGTCTGTCTGTCAGTAACCAAAACTATGTCACTGCTTACATCACAATACTCTCAGGAATTAAGTAAGTTTATCAATGAGTATCTAATTCATAATCAAAATCATCAATACATAGAATAAAGAGCAATCCTGTATTATAGATACTCAGATATATACATATACATAAAAAGGGCCGGGTTAGCTCAGTTGGTAGAGCATTCGTCTAGAAACCACAAAGTTCCTAGTTCGATACTAGCCCTCACCAACTCAGTGTATGAGTAGCACAGGGATCTGTGCAGTAAGGTAAGGAGCTGATGGTAGGTGTGTCGCTCCATCTCAGATGCAAAAAACAACCTCTTTGGTCAAGCACTAGTGAAAAGGGGATAGACTCCCTCGCTGATGGGCTGATACCGACTTAGGCCACTTTACATTCAATGGTCTACATTGTTTGTTAAAACAAGTTTTAATAAATATATGCCCAGTATTATTGATTTATATATAGTTTGTTTAATTTTAATATATATTTGAAATTATCTAGCGTACAGAGTTTTACGAGAAAATTATTTACAAACAAGAAATAGTCACATAATGTTCTTCTATGTTAAATTTTATATTCTATTATAGGGTGAAAAAAAAAAGGTTGTTTTGATTATCATCTGTATAAAAATTTTGTTTTATGACAGATAATCGAAACAGACGGTTTTGATGCCCTCCAAAAGAAAAACCTTAAATATTTGAATTGATTTGAATTTAACTGTTAGAAACTTGATTTTATTGTTTGAATTTTGACAGCAAAACCAATTTTTTATGTCACTTATAAAAAGAAATATAAGATTTCACAGATCTGTTCATATATTTTTAAGAAAGTGCATGGCAAAAATTAAATTTTACACCACTTAAAGGACCTTTTTTTTTGCTAGTCTTACTAAGTGTCATAACTCAGGGAAAATCTTGTGTGATTTTAATTTTTGCCTATGCACTTTCTTAAAATATATGAACAGATCTTGTGAAATCTATATTTCTTTTTATAAGTGACATAAAAATTGGTTTTGCTGTCAAAATTCAAAAATAAATCAAGTTTCTAACAGTTAAATTCAAATCAATTTTCAAATATTTAAGGTTTTTCTTTTGGAGGGCATCAAAACCGTCTGTTTCGATTATCTGTCATAAAACAAAAATTTTTAATTCAGATGATAATCAAAACAACCTTTTTTTTTCACCCTAATAATAGAAATAAATTAACAATAGAAGAACATTATGTGACTATTTCTTGTTGTAAATATTTTTTCTCGTAAAACTCTGTTACGCTAGTAATTTCAAAATTATAATATTAAAATTAACAAACTATATATAAATCAATAATACTGGGCATATATTTATTAAAACTTGTTTTAAACAAACAATGTAGACGCATTGAATGTAAGTGCCTAAGTCGGTATCAGCCCATCAGCGAGGGAGTCATCCCCTTTTCACTAGTGCTTGACAAAGAGGTTGTTTTTTTGCATCTGAGATGGAGCGACACACCTTCATCAGCTTATCCGCTACTGCACAGATCCCTGTGCTCCTCAATACACTGAGTTGGTGTAGGGCTAGTATCTGAATCATGTGTATACTTTGTGTTTCTAGACGATGTCTCTATCAACTTGAGCTAATCCCGGCCTCTTTTATGTATATGTTATATTCTGAGTCTCTATAATACAGGATTGCTCTTTATTCTATGTTTGATGATTTTGATTATGAATTAGATACTCATTGATAACTTACTTAATCCTGAGAGTATTGTGATGTTAGGCAGTGACATTAGTTTTGTTACTGGACAGACAGACACCAATCTCGCATTTACTATAGAGATGGATTTGCTGCCCTGCTTGGCACAAATTGTCAATTCCTTTTTGGTGATATTTTTGACAAGATTAAATCCACTTCACTTTAACAAAACTTTTTTGAACATTTTTTGAGACAACAATGGATACACAGAAGTTCACTAAGCCACAATTTGAGAGTGGTTTCTGTTTAAACTAAATTTCAATAGATATGTACTTGTAGGTATGCCAAAATTTTGGTACGAGGGAAGGGGGTGATAGCACCTTCCCCTTTCCCTTTAAACTTTATGAAAATCTAAAATTTATTTTATTTTTCTCTTAAGAATTAGAGCCTGAAAATTATATATAAAAAGTTTTTCCATCTATTTCTTAAATAAACCATGAATATCAAATCATGTAAAAAGAGCAAATCTTCAAGAAGCAAAGAAAAAGGCAAAAATACATCATTTTGACGATAAAGATTTTAATTAAATAAAATTCTCCATTTTAATAACCAACAATTTTTCGTGTGACTTTTTAAATCCCTTCTTTTCAGCAAAAATTATGTAAGCTTTTAAATTATAAAGATTTTAATTCAATAAAATTTTTAAATTTTAAAGATTTTAATTCAATAAAATTCTCCCCATTTTATAGACTGTAAAACCATATTTTTACATGTGATTTTTTTAAAAACCCTTCCCTATACAGCAAAATTTATGTTAACTTTTAAATTTTAAAGATTTTAATTCAAATTAAACTTTTAAATTTTAAAGATTTTATTCAATAAATTTTTAATTTTAAAGATTTTAAATTCAATAAAAATTTTTTAAAGATTTTTAATTCAATAAAATTTTTAATTTTAAAGATTTTAATTCATAAATTTTAAAGATTTTAATTCAATAAAATCTCCATTTTAATAACCAATATTTTTCATGTGATTTTTTTTAATCCTTCCTATTCATATTTCAGCAAAAATTACATTAAGTTTCATTCATTTTCTTTTCTGAGTTTTGTAAATTTTAATTCATAGGAAGGGTTAAAAACACATGAAATTTTGGCCATACCTTTGTACTAGTAACTAGAAATACAAATTTGGGGTTCCATAATAATCAGATAATATCAATCTTTTAGAACACTCTTGCAGCAAAATACACTGTGGTCCGCCAGATACGATTATGAAAACCCATAAAAATAAATATAAAAAAATGACTAACTTTTTGGAAATAAAAAGCAATAAAATATGATGCAAGGTAAATTGGTTGGATTATTACAATGACATTGCTCATCTAAGAAATCAGACAACTTAGTAATGATAATTTCATATAAGAAGTAGGTAATTCCATGACAAATCATCTAGGTAATGTCACTTCATCCCTTCGAATCTTTTGAAATTTTTGTCCAGGTGTAGACTTTTTAATGTGAGACAATCCCAAAAATTTGAGCTTCCAATTGGAGAAGCTAAAAATTCAACGTAACTCAGCCATTTTTGGAATTGGAAGCTCAAAGTTTTTGGGATTGTCTCACTTTTAAGCATAGTCCTCAGCTGACAAAATTTCAGAAAAAATTGAAAAAGGGTAGGTGATAAATTTACTTTTTTCTGGGATGATTTGAAATGGAATTTACCTAAGTATTATTTTTCATAACTGTATCTAATCTAAAATGCATTCATAATGTTGATACACCAGAAAATATCACAACACAAGAAAAAACACGGTAATTATGAGTTTTGTTGAGTAAATTAAGTGTCCCAGAAAAAATAGAACCCACAAATTTTGTAATAAAATGTTAATTTTTAACTAGGGGGTTTAGGGTTAGGGTTAGGGTTTAGGGTTAGGGTTTGGGTAGGGGTTCGGGTTAGGGCTAGGGTTTTGGGTTTTGGTTTGGGTTTCTATTTTTTCTGGGTTACCCACCTTAACAGGGTGCGACCCAGAAAAAGACAGACCCATTTATTTATTTTAATTTTCCACGAATTAGAACTAACCCTAGTAGAACCCTAAACCCCATAGCCTAACCCTAATCTCCGCCAAGCCTAACTCAACCCTACATTAACCCCAATCTAACTCCCTAGTGTAAAATTAACAGTTTTACTTACAAAATTTGTGGTTCTGATTTTTCTGGGACACCCTAATTTACTAAAACAAAAGGTTCATATTTACTCCACAACCCAAGAAAAGAGACGTGTGACCAACTATAAAAAAAAAAAAAGAAATTTCAAGAAGACTAAGTGAACTCCCTGCTTTTAACTCTGCAAAAAATCAAAAAAAAATATTTTTTTATCAATTAATGGAGCATCAATTGTCAATTTTAGGGCGTTATTTTTTTTTTTTTATATAACTTTTACAGCCGATGCCCTTCCTGATGCGAATCCATATGTTAATAGACTGAGGTGTGTTTATGGCGTTGAGCCTCCCATTAGTCCGCCTTTTGCAACCAACGGGTGAGCCACTTTACTATTCTCAGCAATCACCACAAACAATCACTTCAATACACTGATATGAATATGCATGCAAGCATGTGTTTAGTACAAGGTATATAGTCTGTCCATTTTATGTGTATCCATTATGTATGTTATTATATATATAATATATATATATATATATGTTGTGTGTCTACAAAAAGAATGTTGATCAGTTTCAAATCAATTTTAAAAACTATTTATGATATTAACCACATAACAAAGTTTTGTGAGAAACAGATTTGAGGTTTATTATTAAGGCTTTTGACAACACCAGGTTATTTTAGTTGTGTTCCTCTCAACTTCCATTAAAGTTATATTAATAAACTATTCATTGCAGTCAAAAATAGAACAACCCGTAGGTGATTTGAGGTCAATGTCTGAACTGGTGATGTAGCGGTGACTAATCACATAAAAGTAATCAAAGCATTTTGGACCCGAACTGGACTAAAGCTGTCAATTGCTTTCATGTCACATCAAAAGTATATAATAACATCCTGCGTTTCCCAAACCAAGTTCTTTTCTCATTTGACTTTGACAAACAGAAGTTCCTTTGTTACTCCTGAAATGCCTTGGCATTGGATCACACTCAGAATGTATTCTCGAGACCAAGCCACACTGCCTCATATACGACCAAAGACTATCCAAAATAAATCATCTATGAACTCACCTGAGAACTCAAGCCGTATAAAATGGACATTCAACAAGCTTTAGCTTCTTTGTAGTTCCTCACAAGGTAACAAAAGGAGGAATCTTCTTGTTATTCATACATATACATTCCACCATGATTTTTTATTCCATTGTTAGTTCTAACCATTTCCTTCCACCCTTGCTATCAAGCAGACTGTATGACATCCTGGTCAGCATTACATCATGAGTGAAACAATGCAGTTAGTAAAAGGTGTGTTTATGGAAAACCTATTTCATTTTTGATCTACTGTAAGTCGTAGTAAAAATAAACGTAAAAATGCTTCACTTACAAAACGTATATATCGTGCGTGTTAGTCTTAAATACCATATCTTTTTAAATAGATTTTTGGAAACTGTCAATTTCTTTGTAGGCAGCTATATATTCTTTTTCTTTCATCTAATGACCTGACCTTGTTATTCTCAGATGCATTGTCTTTTCAGAACAAACGTGAAAAAAAAAAAAAAATCAAAACAATTTCCACACAAGTAGAATTTTTTTAAAATATTCACATGCATGATTTTAAAAAAGATATATTTTTTTAAAACTTGTTTTTTTTTTTTTTTTTTTAACCTGGCCTCATTTTATGGATATGCATTTTAAAAAAACAAAACAAACAAAATAAAACAAAAAATCAAACCCATGCTGAACAAATTAACATCTTTTTAGAATTCCATAAAGAAAAAGGAAAAAGAAAAAGAAAACAGCAGATTCTGTAAGCAAGAAAATGCATTTCATGTTATCAATATATTTTATTGAAGAAATAGATATTCATTGTAAATTTGGGCTTACAATTTGAATGGACATTTAAATAAAAAAAAACTTCCATTACATAATGAAAATTATATAAAAAAATGACTAAACAATAAAATAACTAAAATTATCAATCAAGAATATGACCTGATAAATAAATGCTCCAATATTTATTGACCTTTGTGTATGTCGGTGGGCTGAAAGGGTATAGGTCAGAAAATTTCATATAATAAAATCATTATAGCTGAATGGAGTAAAAAAAAAATTTATTACATAATGAAAATGTATGTACAAAAATGTATAAAAAAATGATATATAAAATGATATAATAGATAATGAACAAAAAATTAAAAATAATCAAAATATGACCCTGATAAAGCTGCTCAATATTCATTGCCGTGTGTACGACAGTGATGAAAAGTTGATAGGTGAAATTTCATATAACAAAATTATATCTGCTGTTGATGACTTTTTATGAATAATTGGGATCCAAGGCAAATGCAACACCAATGGAAGAAGGTATAGGACTCGTGTACGATAGTGGAACTGAGAAGTTAATGGCTAAAAGGTTTCTTTTTGATGAAAAAAGTTCAATTTTTATAAATTATATCTGTGGTGATGACTCTTTTATAAACGGGTGCCAAGCAGGCAACACCAGATGGAAGAAATGTGTGGATGCACAAGGGGGACTATGTTTGAAAGATAAACTTCAATTTGATCACGTTCCATGAAGTATTTTGGTCAGCCTATAAACTTTTCAGCCAACCCTTATACAACTCTTTTCCTGAAGCAGTGTGGATTATCAACCTTATATATATATATATTATAATATATATAATATAATATATATATATAATATATATAATTGTAAAATAGATCACTAAGTAGCCCTGAGTCTATTCTAGTAGTGACCAGTTTGAATTCAGAGTTTTCTTCTCCTAGACTGGTTGCTACAAAGATTAAAGAGCCAGTCTACCCTACTTTTACCTACATAGCTGGAGGGAGAAATAGTTGGATTTCATACCTTTCCCAAGGTATTAGTGCTATGTGAACTGGTAGCTTCGGGTCAGGAAATTGAACTCAGGTCAATGAGTCCATTTCACTACGACTCTAAACCATAACCCCATGCTTCCTAAGAATCTTAGCTTTTAGTAAAGGCTATCTCTGGCCATAGTTCCCTTCTACTAATCAATAAGTGTGGCCTAGTCTATTCTAGTAGTGA
>CM042151.1:56408297-56426731 GCA_023376005.1 Doryteuthis pealeii | reverse complement strand
TAAAAGAAGTTGTTTTCGAACCGCGGTTTCGGTGTACCCCAAACCTTCACAGGGAGATTGAGTGAATTTTTTTCGGGTCAACTTTATATAGCAGACTGATATCTTTTAATTCTTCCTGAATTTAATCTTAGTAGGCTGCTGTTGTAGTTGGGGTTAAACTCTTCTATAAAGGACACAAGACCCATGCTTCTTGTGTCTACAGGAAAAGTTAGAAATAGTAGATTTCCCAAATAAAAATGACTTAATTAATAAAAAGGATAGTTCCTAGGAAAATGTATGCATAGATACGCAATGCATAGAATACCAAAGATATAATTAATTCAATAAGGGCATAATACAGAAAATTATATATAGCAGTAAAAGAAAAACTACTAGAAGAAATAAAGGAAATAAATTTTTAAAAAAATTAGCCCATACTCCAGACTAACTGACCCCACCAAAGGTCAATAAAGTAGTTGAAGATTAGATAAGGGGTTAATAAAAGCTATAATGTTACAGAGCGCTACTACCAGGTAGGTCAAAATAGGAGGAGTTACCCCAACTACAAACTAGCAGCCTTATAAGATTAAAATTCAGAAGAATTAAAAAGATATCTGTCTAAGCTATATAAAGTAAACCAAAAAATTCCACTCAATCGCCCTGGATGAAGGTGTTGGAGTAACCACCGAAACCACGGTGAGAAACCAACCTTTACGACAATAATATATATATATATATTATATTATATATATATGCACTCATATATGTTATATATTATACACAAACACACGTTTTAACATATATACATATATATTTATACATATATATATATATAAACACATACATATATATATATATATATTATATATATATATATATCACAGTGAAAACTACCTTCGAAAGTAGCAATTGGATATGAAGCAAAATACACAGTTCTCAAAAATAAATTAAAATAATTGTTTCTTTAAAAAGCTACATAACATCCCCTTGTAGATGCTTTTGTATCTTCAGGCCTTAGAGAGCTAAGAACAAAAACATCATAGATTAACATTGCGACATTTTCTGTGCTCTGTCGCACATGACCATTTCACTGGTCTTTTTGGTATGAAAATAATTGCAAAACATTTTTTTTCTCCTTAAATTTGTTTAAAGCTTTTTTCTTTCAAACGGTGTTGTTATTTTAAAAGTGCACTTAAAATCTATTTTATCTACAGAAAAGCTTTAATGATTGAGTCAGGCAAAAGATTGACATATAATAAAAACAATAAAAACCAGACCTAAAAAAACAACATAAAAAAAAACAAAACAAACAAACAAAACAAAACAAGATGGTTGGTCTGAATTAATGGAGAAAAAACCAACCAAAATATTAGAGATTTTGTGGAGTAAATAGGAAAATACTTAAAAAAACAAATATGATATCTCTCAATCACTATTAAAGATGTAAACAAGGCAGTAATTGGTAATGCATACTAGTAATTCACTCCAATTATATTCATCTCCCTTCCGACTCATGAAATTATTTTTCTCTCAATCATGATGGGAAATTGGTGCCAAGACTCCTGGAGCATAGATCCGCCGACACACCACTCATGTGATAGTATTGCACTTTCAACTTAGGAATCAGTCCCCAAAAACCCTGGAAAAAGATTGTGTGAATGACAGTAAAAAAAAACCGAGTCAGAGCTGGTTTGAAAACATCACAGGAGTAAAACATAATTGATTAATAATAATAATAATAATAACAATAATAATAATAAAATAATAATAATTTAGCTAGAATACTCAGAGACGTTCCTGAAGTACTTTAGGAGACTTGTTGTCCCTCGATTCACAGTGAAATACAATCAGCTACGCTGATGTGAAAAACTCACAAAGAGTAAAATAATAATAATAATAATAATAATAATAATAATAATAATATAATTCACTATTATTTGAGTTTTCCCATCAGCATTTAGCTGAATTGGTCTTCACTGGAGGTCTGAGTGACACAAGTTTCCTCAGGTCTCCAGGACTCTTCTGAGTATTTCTGGCCAGATTGCACAGTGCAGTGTTCTGAATGGTTTCAACCCTTCCTCTGATTTCCAAACCATATTATTATTATTGTTTTATAATTATCAGCTAGAATACTCAGAAGAATCCTGGAAACTGAGGAGACTTGTTCGTCCCTCAGACTCGAGTAAAATACAATCAGCTAATTGCTGGTGAGAAAAAACTGACAAGAAGTAAAAATAAAATAATAATTAATAATTTAATAATTATAATAATTATTATATAATTATTATTATTATTCAGCTAGAATCGCAGAAGAGTCCTGGAGACCTCAAGGAGATTTGTTTGTCCCTCAGATTCCAGCGAATAACAATCAGCTAATGCTGGTGTAAAAACTCCCATAATAATGATAATAGTAATTGTGCCTTAGTACGGTCCCTTGAGTCGGAAAAGAGTCTAGATGGACTGGAAATCCAAAGAAGAATTGTGACATCCAGACTTAACATCCTATTGTAATCTGCTGCGTAACTCAGAAGAGTCCCCCAGATTCTGAGGAAGACTTGCTGTCACTTAGACTTCAGTGAAAAAACCAACAGTGAGCTGGTGTAAAAAGCCAGCAATCGTAGAAAATAATTGCTTACACTGATGATTCCTTAACGAAGATAATTACTTAAAACGAATTACTGCTAAATAAATATCATTTATTAATTAATTGATTTACTTGAAATTAATTGTTAATTATCAAGTTTAATAAATAGGCTGTGATTCAATGTTAAACACAATAATCAAAACTCAATTGAGTTTTAATAATTCTCCTTTATTAAAATACATTTAGTGTAAATTTTAATCATCAATTACTTAGCATACATATATACCTATAGATATATATATATATGATATATATTATAATATATATATTTAATATTAATAAAATTTACACATATTTTAAACATAATTCATATACATAATGTATTCATAATTATATATATGTACTATACATATAAATATCATTCTTGCACTGAGCACTTCATCTGCAATACTTTTCTCATTCTTTCTCCATTCATTCTGTATTGATATTATATATATATTATTATACTAGTATATATATATATATATATATATATATATAATTTTAACTATGATTTGTAACACGTATTCATATATAATTTAACACAATTTATAACATATGTATTTAACTTTAATCCGATAATTATATTATACTAAGTTTAATTAAAAAAGACTAATATATATATATAATATGTGATATATAATTTTATGTCATACATCGATATAAATATACAATTATATATAATTAATTTTTAAACAAATTATATTTCATATATATAGCGTATATATCATGTATGTAAATCATATCATAATCATAATATAATATATATATATATATAAATATAAATTTTAATCATAATTTATTATATATATATAAATTTTTAAACCATAACATATTATACTAATATATATATATATATATATAATTTTAACCATATTCATATGATATATAGTAATATACTAACTATAGATATATATATATATATATATTATAATTTAACCATCAATAATATATAATTATATATATATATATATAGCGTGTTACTTCGGTCTATGCTCCCCTAAGAGAAGCACTCCTGCATAAATAGTTATCATCATAGAAATGGTAACGGTAAACTGAGTTCAAATCCTGATGGGGTGTTAACATTGTTCCTTCACAACTAATCTATTGGGGAAGGCATGAATTTCATCTGTTTCCGCCTACCCCCAGCTGTGAAGTAAATAGTAGGGCAGACTGGCTCTTTAGCTTTGGTTTTCGCAAACCAGTGTAGAGAAACAAAACTTCTGGAATTCTAACATCTAAAAAACTTAATTAAAGCCAGAACACCAGAATATTTAAAACTAGATCATTCAGCTACAGACTTAGTTGATTTACATAAATATTAACAGTGGCTGGATTATTAAGGTTGTGACACAAAGTCAGTTTATTAAGTAAAGTTTACAGGTTGAATTTAAGAGTTTTCCTTCTCCTGACTGTTTTTTGCCTAACCCAATGTTAAAAGAGCCCAATCTGCCCTAACTATTACCCATAGTTAGGAGGGGAGAGTAGGATTCATACTTCCCCAAGGATTAGCGCTAAGTGAAATTCAATTGCATGTTCCAAGGATTTGAACTCTGGCGACCGCCATTTCCATGACTTTAACCTTACACCACCACTTCCATGGTATAATTGGTTTTGGTTATGTAGTGTAATGGTGCTGAGTAGTAGGAAATGGATTCGTGACCCAGTTCAAAATTTAGTATATATATTATTTACCAATCCTCCTCCGCACGCAGCAGACATGAGACACAAGGGTCAATTTCTTAGCGAAATTTAACAGGTTGAATAGAGTTTTCCTTCTCCTAGACTGACTACTACGCCCATGGTTTAAAGAGCCCCAGTCTGCCCTGCTAGTTTACCATAGCTGGAGGGAGAGGATTTATCCTTTCCCAAGGGTTATTAGCGCCATATAAATTCCAACAGTTCATCAGGAAATTGAACCTGGGTTGACGAGTCCATTTCCTTACGACTCAAGCATTAGACCACGCTGCCTCTTCATACAATGTATATAAAGGACAGTGGTAATACCCTAGGAAAGGTATACACCAACTATTCTCCCTTCAAAGCTGTGGAAATAATATGGAGACTGAACTCATTAACCTGGTATGGCCACTGATCATAGAGAAGGAACATCCTGAATACAAAGCTGTTTAAACTGGGCTTAAAAATTGACTTGTGTTCATATCCTGCCCATTGCAGAGGAGATTAACTTATGTATATAAAAGGGGGACAGTGCTTAGTAGCCTGAGGAAAGTATGCACTAACTATACATCCCAGACTATCAGAAAATAGTATGGCAGACTGGGACTCATTAACCTGGTATGAAAACCAATCTAGGAGAAGAAAACTTTGAATTCAGACCCATTAAACTGTGCTTATAAAAATGACCTTGTTGTCATATCCTGCTGCATGTGGAGGGGCTTGGACGTATAACACTGTAATATAAATGCAGTGCTACATACCTAGCAAAAGGTATGCACTAACTATCCTCTACATAATCCTGCTCCTGGTGTGTGTGTGAGGGGGGGGGGTAATTATTGTATATGAAGGCGGAGGCACCCAACAGAAGTGTATTCAGAATTTCATATTTTCTGGCTGTTTCTGTAGTTATTTGAATCATGGTTCCAATTTGCATTATCCAATAAGAAAAAACCAAAAAAACAACAAAAAAAAAAAACATAAAAAAAACCAGAGGTACTTAAGCCTCTCACCTCCATAATTAAATTTTAGGTACTTTATATTTCTAACATCATTCTCCTAAAAAACAAAAAAAAAACAAATTCTTATTAATTGCGTTTCCATCTTTAACAAATTTTTCAGTTCATTAAAAATTTATTTGATGTTTTTGATAATATCAGCAAAGAAAAGCTAGAATTTGTTCATTTTTTCAAAAGATGAATTAGAACGCTTTTTTTTAAATACCAAATAAAGATGCTATGCACGCAGAACGTGTCTTATGAGATCCACGTATGTTTTCTTGTTGATAACATCTGGGGTCTGGTTTCTCAGTGTGTATAATATTATATTAGTGACTCGTGTTTCGGCCAGGAGTTTATCCATGCACACATGCACTCTATCTATTATTTTAAATACAAATAAAAACATATAGAAAACTACAAATCTTTTAGTATACAAGGAATAACGGCCTTTGTCAGATAAATTCTTTGGTGTTTTTAATAATAGATAGGTGCATGTCGTGCATGGATAAACATCCCTGGCCGAAACACGTGCATAAAATAAAACTATTTATCCATTTAAGTCATTTTCTTTCCTTTGTTAATTTTTCCTTTAACAACCATCGGATTCGCTTCATTTAACTATTATATAGTATATATGTTATGTATATATAAGGAATAACGGCCTTTCGTCAGATTAATTTTGGTGTTTTATAATAGATAGAGTGCATGGGCATGGATAAACTCCTTGGCCGAAAACAAGTGTCAGTTAAAATAAAATCTATTTTATCCATCAGCATTTGCTTTTCTTTATTTATTTTCCTTTCAACATTACCATCGGATTTGTTTCCATTTTTAATATTATTATATTAGTATAATATGTATGTATACTACTAAGTAAGTACAAATCATCGGGTTGGCCTGAAAATCGGTATCCAGCCTATCAGGCGAAGGAGTCTTACCCTTTCACTAGTGCAGACTGGAGGAGATTGTTTTTGTGTCTGAGGTGGGGCGCCACACCTACCACAGCTCCTTACTTTACCACAAGATCCCTGCTGTACTAATACACTGATTGCGAGGCCATATCAACTTAGGAAAACTGTGGTTCTGCCCGAATGCTCTACCAACTGAGCTAACCCCAAATTTTCCCTTTTATAATATATATCATTTGGGATTTAGTTTGTGAAGCATGGGTGTGAATATATAAAGAAACTCAGTGGGGTATTGTTAAGTTTGTTTTATTTCATTTCTGATATTTCGGAGACTTGACTCTCCTTCTTCAGAGGATTAGACAACTGTTTTATGTTGTTTTTTGCATCTTTATTTGAGGATGTTCACTGTGAGGAATTACAGTGAATATTCAAAGTGATGTGATAGGAGAATTCAAATTAGTGACCATAGCAACTGATTCTAAAGGACCTTGTTCTTTTGAATATGCCCAGAAACGGTATATTAGTAGAAGTAGCAGCATGGTACACTCGAGACAGGTAAGTAGTATACTGTGCAACGTCGTCGTAGTAGGCGTAGGTAGTAGGCATTGTACCTCCATGTTCGGTATTTATAGCTTACACCAGCCAATCATATTACTGTGAGGGGGAAATCGCTGTATGCATATTCATTACATCAGTTTTATTCCTTAAGATTGTTGGAAAGGTAAAATGTGAGAATTTACAAGAATTTTTCCTTTAGTATTATTTGGATTTATTTGGACTATGTTCCTCATCTTTATGTTATCTGTACAATGTTTCTATCGTATGGCCCTCTGTCCTTCCACTCTAATACTTGTGAAAGGTAAGGAAGTAACTATTCCCCTCCAGTTATGGGTAAATATAGGGCAGACTGGGGCTCTTACCTTGGTTGGTTTACCAATCTAGGAGAAGGAAAACTCTGAATTCAAATCTGTTAATTTGACTTAATAAATTGACCTTGTGCCACACTTGCTCATGCTTTAACCTTGTTGGCAACAGTCTAGGAGAAATGAAACAATTTCACCTGTTAAAATCACTTGGGTGGGGTCATTAATTAGAATAGGCCTCGTCCAATGGTGATCTGTTTTTCATATATGAACACCTGGCCCCAAACGCGGCCTTCTTTTCATTCAGGTATCTTGTCAGACTTGGGAGCATTCTTGAATGTGCGAACCTTCTTTTTCAAACTCAGGCACCTTCTTTTTATCGTAACCAAGGAGCCATCAAGACAAGAAAATTACCTTGAAGAAAGGCTGGAAGGCACATCATCAAACGTTGTTACAGATAACAGATAAAAAATGAGGATAATAGTCCAAATAATCCAAATAATATTAATTATAAAACCTTATCCAAACAATTCAGAAAATTTTCCTTTGTTCTTTTTGTCAGTACGCTGGCTCTCTAGCTCTCTGGTTTCTGTCCTACTTGAGACTTATTCTCCCTGGCTCCTTTTTGCCAGGATCAACCTCAGCCCAGAGATGATTGTTATTTAGAACTGTATTACTCAACCAACCTATATCCATTGGGCGAGTGAGAAATAACTACCCCTTAGGCCTATCTGCAAACTTTTCTTTCATTTGTTGTTTTTTACCTACTACCTGTGTTGACTTTTTGTTTCCAATATGTATAGCTGGAGTCAAAGAAATGAGTGGAAGCACCATGGTGTAATGGTTATCATATTGGAAATAGGACACAGAGAACTTTTTCAAATCCTGACAGAGTTGTCTTGCATTTTGCATAGCGCTAATGCCCTTGGAAAAGGTATCCAACTATCTTTCCTCCAGCATGGATAAACAGTAGGGCAGGACTGAGCTCTTTAACTTTTGGTATGGTGACCAGTCAAGGAGAAGGAAGATTAAAATCTGATTAAACTTCACTAAGAAATTGACCTTGTGTCTATACTACTTTGTGGGGTTGGTAAATATGTATTCATATATATATAATATATATATAGAGATGAAGATAAAGGGTATGAAAAACAACATGTTGTTGTTAAAATGAATATAATTCTTATATCTTTTTCATGCTGTATATTGAAACATTTCGATTTATTAATAATTATCATCTGAGATAATTGATAATTAGGTCCGTTCTTAGATTGTAAATGTTTTAATCCGGATTCATCAAGGAGAAACATAAAATAATTTAAATTAAACTGGAAGTATTTTGTTTTTCCCCAAAAAGCATGATCCGTCGTTTCGCTTCCTCTCGTTCACTTTGCTGCGTCTCGCTCTTTCGCTACGTATGTTTCTTTGCTACATCGTGTTTCCTTCAGGTGTAACAGTTTTATTAAAAGAAAAAAGAATACTTCAAATCAAAAACAGAATCTCTCTTTCAAAAAAGAAGAGTTTTAACCCATTTCATGGACTATTAGTAACGGATGTTTTTTCAATAAAGAAATGTTTTATTTAATATTTTTAAAAAACATGTTATGAAAATCAATGAATGGTGTAAGGGTGTATTGGAATAATGTGAATTTAGATTAGGAATGTATGTCTAAAATGGTAGGTGAAAGGGATTTTATGATTTTTGAGTACAAGTGTCATGAGATGGTAGATATATAGCTATCAGAGTTTTCTTGAACTTCTTTCGGTGAAAATTGGGTTGACTAACTTTTGTTATTGATTTGTTCACAAAACCAGCTCTGCATTACATATTGAGCACTCTAAAGTAGCATTCATGCCCAGTGTGTAGAGCAGCATAACACCCCTTCAGCACTACCAGATGGGACTGGCTCATAGCCATAAAATAAGAAAAGTAAAATCACGGCGGCCTAAATCGTATAGCCAGTCAGCGGGGGGAGGTCTATTCCCCTTTCAATAGCCGCTTAGACCAATGAGATTGTTTTTGCATCTGTGGTGGAGCGCCACACCTACCAATCAGCCGCTTTACTTTACCGTCAGATTCCTGTGACTACTCTTACGCTTTGGCGATGCCATATCGAACTAGGAACCTTTGTGGTTTCTAGCCACGCTCTAACTACTGAGCAACCCGGCCCTTAACTTTAGCATAAAATAGCCAATGATTAAAGTAGGTTAACTAGCTTGAATAATATTTTAAACTGACTTGCTGCATTGGCTATACGGAACTGACCCTCCTCTATTTAGTTTAAGTTGTCTTTGTTAATTGTTTGTACTATTTGTTCTTGTTTGTATGTATCCATTTAGCACAGATGCTGGTGATTAATAGATTATTAAGCACACCATTCTTCTGTGTATCTTTTCCACTCGCGAGACAACACCCGTAAGATACTTATAAATTGCTCGGCATGGCTTCTCAACAATCTTAAGACTCCATTTCTGAAAATTGTGTCAATGAATTAATAAATCATCGGGTGGCCTAAGTCGGTATCAGCCAAACAGCGAGGTCTATTCCCCGTTTCACTAGCGCAACCAATGAGATTGTTTTTGTGTCTGAGCTGGAGACATGTTATGTTAGGGCCATTATAAGCTTCCAAGCAAGAGCGCTGTCCAGTGAAAATCGTTTGGTTAAAGAATCCTTTCGTTGTTCCTGGTGTTCCTCAGTATGCAAGTTCTTTTGTCAATTGATTGCAAATAGACGTCTCTAGTATCAGTCATTAGTAGACAACTACCCACACATTATGAGCTGTTGATTGGCAGAGGAATAGACCATGTGAGCTCGCGTCTATAAAGTTTAGGTGGTGAATGTAGCACACCTTATATACAAAATACTTATTCCAACACGCCACACCTACCATCAGCTCCTTACTTTACTGCACAGATCCCGTGGTTACTCATATTGCTGAGTTGCGAGGCTGATATCAAACTTAGGAAACCTTGTGGTTCTAACTGATGCTCTAATCAATTGAGTTATATCAAACATTAAAAATAATCAAATTATCATACTGTGGTATATTTCACAGGTTGGCTAGTAAACATTGATTTGCTCAATGAGGTGAAAAACTATTGCTTTTTTCAAAAAATTTCTTATTAATATACAGGAGCCTATTCTCTTGTGTAAGTCAGGCGGGCGCCTATTGCGGTATCAGCAGACAGCGAGGGATTCTATCCCCTTTTCACTATGCACTAGACCAAGGAGATTGTTCTTGTGTCTGAGGGTGGAGCGCCACAACTATCACAGCTTTCTCACTTTACCTCACAGATCTCTGTCGCTACTCATATGCTGAAGTTGGTTGAGGCTGGCATCGAACCTTTTGGTTCCTAGGGCTGATTTGCTCTACCATTGAGCTAAACCAGCCCTTATGTTGTGTAATAAACCCAATTAAGAAAAAGAAATTATCCTCACTTAAACTGCACAGTCCTTGTGCTACTCATTACGCGAGTTGGCGAGGGTCGGTATTGAACTAAGACCTGTGGAAACAAAAAACAGGTTTGAAAATTTATGACCACTTTGGAACTAAACCTTTTCTTTTTTTTCTTTTTGTAATGTTTTTAAATTTCAAAGTTTTCTTTCTTCCATTGCAGATCATTGGATATGAAACCTTTCCATGACTTTTCCAGATCAGTTATGCCTCTTTTTTAAAAAAATGTTTTGTTCTTGTTATCGGATCATTCTCGTCTCCGAGTGGATACAGGAAAAAACTCCAAGGTGGATTAATTGAAATCCTTCTTGGTTTTAAGGCGTTTTATGTTTGTTTGGGGCTTCAAAGTTATTTGTTTTTTCTCTCTCTGTTTCAGCATATTCTCTGGTGACATCTTTAACTACCCACTGTCACCATGGCTACGTGTATATCTTCTCTGTACTTGTTCACCAAATTCATCTTCGCTGCAAGTTAACCTGTTTACTGTAATACAATTATCAGGTGCAGTGTGGTGGAGTGATGAACCAAGTTGAATTTTGAGGCACAAATTAGAGACTTACTGTGCCGATGCAGATGAACAGACATTCTCTAACAAAGTACATCAGATACGCCTCCGGGCTTTTTCTTCACATCTCATGCTCTTTAATTTATTCACTTGTTTTTTGTTTTTAATAAAAAATTCATTTCTCAAGTTAAACATACTTATGATCTAGATCAGGGTCAGCAACCTGTACTACAATAGGGGCCATGAAGCCATGTCTTAACGATGGTGGACACATCATATCACTGTAGTCCTTGTGCATATAGTAATCCATTTATCGTGTGGAGGTGGGTCAGAGTAGCATTATTGTAATATTGTATAAGTTTCTTATACACCAGATATTTTTACTCATTACCAGCATTTAATAATCAACATTAATGTGATCCTCACACTCTCCAGGTATCGAGGACTCTTCTAAGGTATTCTGGCCTATCGAACAACAATGTTTGTTGTCTGGATGGTTTTGATTCTTCCTCTGATTTCCATTACCAGACTCTTTTTCCAACAACACTTGTTATAGAATCAATTCAAATGTGGCATCAAATAACCCCATTAAACAGTGTATGCCATAATCAACCGTATTTTCGGACAATAAGGCGACCAGAAAACCAGCAGACGGACATCATATAAAGCTGACGGTATGAAGGCATTATAAGCAGAACAACGGGACCAGTGATTTATCAACAAGAACAAAGATAGCTTATTAGTGACTTGAATAAAATCTGACCTATCCAACTGCTTTGTTCTTGCTTTATGCACCATATACTCCAGTGCGGCTTATATATGAAATAGTCCGTTCACTGATACTGCGGTCTATAATCTGGATGCGCCTATTGTCCGAAAAATACGCGTATTTGTTTTATGGCATACAACTGTTAATGGGGTTTATTGATGCCAACATTTTGATTGATTTCTTAACAAGTGTGGAAAAGAGTCTGGATAAAATGGAAAATCAGAGGAGAATCAATCCATCCAGAACAACAACCCATTGTTTCGATAAGGCTAGACATAATTACTTAGAAGAAGTCCTCGATACCTGAGAGATTTGGTGCAGGATCACATAATGTTGATTATTAAAAATCTGGCTAATGAGTAAAAATATCTGGGTGTATAAGGACTTATAACAATATTACAATATGCTACTTGACCCCACCCACACGATAAATGAATTACTATATTGCTACAAGGGTAACTACAGTGATAGATGTGGGTCCACCATCTTAAAGACATGGCTCATGGCCCCATGTCAGTACAAGGTTGCTGACCCTGATCTAGAATCATAATTATGTTACTTGAGAAATGCTAATTTTTTTATTAAAAACAAAACAAGTGGAATAAAATTAAAAAGAGCATGAGATGTGAAAGCAAAAAGCAGGCTGACTGAGTAACTTTGTTAGAGAATGTCTGTTCATGCATGCACAGTAAGTCCCCTCTGAATTGTTGACTCAAAAATTCAACTTGGTTCATCAACTCCACCACACTGCACCTGATAATTGTATTAACAGTAAAACAGGTTAACTGGCAGAACGAAAGATGATTGGGAAACAAGTACAGAGAAGATATACACGTAGCCATGTGACAGTGGTAGTTAAAGATGTCACAGAGATATTGCTGAAACAGAGAGAGAAAAAAACCAAAAACTTTGCAAGCCCCAAAAACAAACATAAAACCTTAAAAAAACAAGAAGGATTTCATTAATCCACCTTGGAGTTTTCCTGTATCCACTCGGAGACGATGAAACGATAAACAAGAAAAAAACATTTTTTTTAAAAAGAGGCATAAACTGATCTGGAAAAGTCCATGAAAGTTCATAATCCATGATCTGCATGAAGAAAGGAAACTTTGAAATTTTAAAAAAATTACAAAAAAGAAAAAAAGAAAAAGGTTTAGTTCCAAGAGTGGTCATAAATTTTCAACTGTTTTTGTTTCCACAAGGTTCTTAGTTCAATACCGACCCTCGCCAACTCAGCGTATGAGTAGCACAAGGATCTGTGCAGTTAAGTGAGGATAATTTCTTTTTCTTAATTGGTTTATTACACAACATAAAGGGCTGGTTTAGCTCAATTGGTAGAGCATCAGCCTAGGAACCACAAGGTTCGATGCCAGCCCTCACCAACTCAGCATATGAGTAGCACAGAGATCTGTGAGGTAAAGTGAGAAGCTGATGATAGTTGTGGCGCTCCACCTCAGACACAAGAACAATCTCCTTGGTCTAGTGCTAGTGAAAAGGGGATAGAATCCCTCGCTGTCTGGCTGATACCGACAATAGGCCGCCCCGCCGACTTACACAAGAGAAATAGGCTCTGTATATTAATAAGAAATTTTTTGAAAAAAGCAATAGTTTTCACCTCATTGACCAAATCAATGTTACCTAGCCATACCTGTGAATATACCACAGTATGATAATTTGATTATTTTAATGTTTGATATAACTCAATTGATAGAGCATTCAGCTAGAAACCACAAGGTTCCTAGTTTGATATCAGCCCTCGCCAACTCAGCATATGAGTAACACAGGGATCTGTGCAGTAAAGTAAGGAGCTGATGGTAGGTGTGGCGTGTTGGAATAGTATTTTGTATATAAGGTGTGCTACAATTCACCACCTAAATTTATAGACGGCGAGCTCACATGGTCTATTTCCTCTGCAATCAACAGCCATAATGTGTGGGTAGTTGTCTACTTAATAACTGATACTGAGAGACGTCTATTTGCAATCATTGACAAAAGAAACTTTGCAATACTGAGGAACACCAAGGAACAACCAAAAGGATTCTTTAACCAAGATTTTCACTGGACAAGCGCTCGCTTGAAGCTTAAAATAATGGCCCATAAAACATAACATGGCTTGCTCCAGCTCAGACACAAAAACAATCTCCTTGGTCTAGCGCTAGGAAACGGGATAGACTCCCTCGCTGGCGATACCGACTTTAGGCCACCCCGATGACTTTACTTAATTCATTGAACACATTTTCAGAATGGATGTCTTAGATTGTTGGAAGAGCCATGCCGAGCAAATTTATAGTATTCTTACAGGGTGTTGTCTCGCGAGGTGGAAAGATACACAGAAAGGAATGGTGTGCTTAATAAATCTATTAATCACCAGCATCTGGTGCTAAATGGATACATACAAACACAGAACAAATAAGTACAAACAATTAACAAGACAAACTTAAACTAAATAGAGGAGGGTCAGTTCCGTATAGCCAATGCAGCAAAGTCAGTTTAAATATTATTCAGCTAGTTAACCTACTTTAATCATTGGCTATTTTATGGCTAAAGTTAAGGGCCGGGTTAGCTCAGTAGTTAGAGCGTTGGCTAGAAACCACAAGGTTCCTAGTTCGATACTGGTCCTCGCCAAAGCGTATGAGTAGCACAGGAATCTGTACGGTAAAGTAAGGAGCTGATGGTAGGTGTGGCGCTCCACCACAGATGCTAAAAACAATCTCCTTGGTCTAGCGCTATTGAAAAGGGGATAGACTCCCTCGCTGACTGGCTGATACCGAGTTTAGGCCGCCCCGTTGATTTTACTTTTACTTATTTTATGGCTATGAGCCAGTCCATCTGGTAGTGCTGAAGGGGTGTTAGCTGCTCTACAACACTGGGCAATGAATGCTACTTAGAAAGTGCTCAATATGTATATGCAGAGCTGGTTTTGTGAACTAAATCAATAACAAAAGTTAGTCACCCAGATTTCACCGAAAAGAATGTTCAAGAAAACTCTGATAGCTATATATCTCCATCCTCAGTGACACTTGTACTCAAAAATCATAAAATCCCTTTCACCTAACCATTTTAGACATACACTTCCTAATCTAAATTTCACATTATTCCAATACACCCTTACACCATTCATATTTTACATAAAATGTAATTTTTAAAAATAATTAAATAAAAACATTTCTTTATTGAAAAAATCCGTTACTAATAGTCCATGAATGGGTTAAAACTCTTCTTTTTTGAAGAAGAGAATTTTTCTGTTTTTGAATTTGAAGTATTTCTTTTTCTTTTAAAAACTGTTACACCGAAGGAACACGATGTAGCAAAAGAACATGACGTAGCGAAAGAGCGAGACGCAGCAAATGAACGAGAGGAAGCGAACGCACGGGATACATGCTTTTTGGGAAAAACAAAATACTTCCAGTTTGAATTTAAATTATTTTATGTTTCTCCCTTGATGAATCCGGATTAAAAACATTTACATCTAAGAACGGACCTAATTATCATTATGCTCAGATGATGATTATTAATAAATCGAAATGTTGTCAATATCAGCAATGAAAAAGGATATAAGAATATATTCATTTTAACAACAACATGTGTTTTTCATACCCTTTTATCTCTCTCTCTATATATATATATATATATATGAATACATATTTACCAACCCCACAAGTAGTATATGACACAAGGTCAATTTCTTAAGTGTAGTTTAACAGATTTGAATCTTCCTTCTCCTTGACTGGTCACCATACCAAAGTTAAAGAGCTCAGTCTGCCCTACTGTTTATCCATAGCTGGAGGAAGAATAGTTGGATACCTTTTCCAAGGGCATTAGCGCTATGCAAAATGCAAACAACCTTGTCAGGATTTGAAAAAGGTTCTCTGTGTCTATTTCCAATAATGATAACCATTACACCATGTGCTTCCACTCAATTCTTGACTCAGCCTATACATATTGAAACAAAAAGTCAACACAGGTAGTAGGTAAAAAAAACAACAAATGAAAGAATAGTTTGCAGATAGGCCTAAGGGGTTGTTTATTTCTCACTCGCCCAATGGATATAGGTGTTGAGTTAATACAGTTCTAAGTAACAATCATCTCTGGGCTGCAGGTTGAATCCTGGCCAAAAGGAGCCAGGGAGAATGAAGTCTCAGTAGGACAGAAACCAGAGAGCTAGAGAGCCAGAGTAATGACAAAAGAACAAAGGAAAAATTTCTCTGAATTTTTGGGATAAGGTTTTATAATTAATATTATTTGGATTATTTGGACTATTATCCTCATTTTTATTGTTATCTGTACAACGTTTCGGATGATGTGCCTTCCAGCCTTCTTCAGGTATTTCTTGTCTGTGATGGCTCCTGGTTACGACAAGAAGGTGCCTGAGTTTGAAAAGAAGGTTCGCAAATTCAAGAATGCTCCCAAGTCTGACAAGAAATACCTGAATGAAAATGAAATGAAAAACAGATCACCAATTAGGACTGAGCCTATTCTATTAATGACCCCACCCCAAGTGGATTTAACAGGTTTGAATTGTTTTCATTCTCCTAGACTGGTTGCCAAACCAAGGTTAAAGCATGAGCAAGATGTGGCACAAGGTCAATTTATTAAGCAAAGTTTAACAGATTTGAATTCAGAGTTTTCCTTCTCCTAGATTGGTAACCTAACCAAGGTTAAAGAGCCCAGTCTGCCCTATTATTTACCCATAACTGGAGGGAGAATAGTTACATTCCTACCTTTCACAAGGGTATTAGAGTAATGGAAGGCCAGAGGGCACATCGATAGAAACATTGTACAGATAACAATAAAGATGAGGACAATAGTCCAAATAATCCAAATAATACTAAAGGAAAAATTCTTGTAATTCTCACATTTTACCTTTCCAACAATCTTTAAGGGAATAAAAACTGATGTAATGAATATGCATACAGCTGGATTTCCCCCTCACAGTAATATGATTGGCTGGTGTAAGCTATAAATACCGAACAATGTAGAGGTACAATGCCTACTACTACGCCTACTACGACGACGTTGCACCAGTATTACTACTTACCTGCTCGAGTGTACCATGCTGCTACTTCTACTAATATATCCCTTTCTGGGGCATATCAAAAAACAAGGGTCCTGTTTAGAATCAGTTGCTATGGTCACTAATTTGATTCTCCTATCAAACAATCACTTTGATCTATTCACTGTAATTCCTCATCAGATGACCACATCCTCAAAAATAAAGATGCCAAAAAAACAACATAAAACAGTTAGTCTAAATTCCTCTGAAGAAGGAGAGTCAAGTCTCCGAAATATCAGAATGAAATAAAACAAAACTTAACATACCCCAAACTGAGTTTCTTATATATTTCACACCCCATGCTTCACACTAAATCCCAAATGATATATATTATAAAAAGGGATGGGTTAGCTCAGTTGGTAGAGCATTCGGCTAGAAACCACAAGTTTCCTAGTTCGATACTGGCCCTCGGCAACTCAGTGTATTAGTAGCACAGGGATCTGTGTGGTAAAGTAAGGAGCTGATGGTAGGTGTGGCGCCCCACCTCAGACACAAAAACAATCTCCTCAGTCTGGCACTAGTGAAAAGGGTATAGACTCCTTCGCTGATAGGCTGATACCGATTTCAGGCCAACCCGATGATTTTACTTACTTATATATACATAACATATATACTAATATAATATATAAGTTAAAAATGGAAACAAATCCGATGGTATGTTGAAAGGAAAAATAAATAAAGGAAAGCAAATGCTGAATGGATAAAATAGATTTTATTTTACTGACACTTGTTTCGGCCAGGAGTTTATCCATGCACACATGCACTCTATCTATTATTTAAAACACCAAAGAATTTAATCTGACGAAGGCCGTTATTCCTTATATATACATAACATATATACTAATATAATATATAAGTTAAAAATGGAAGCGAATCCGATGGTATGTTGAAAGGAAAAATTAAACAAAGGAAAGAAAATGCTAAATGGATAAAATAGATTTTATTTTACTGACACGTGTTTCGGCCAGGAGTTTATCCATGCACACATGCACTCTATCTATTATTTAAAACACCAAAGAATTTAATCTGACAAAGGCCGTTATTCCTTGTATACTAAAAGATTTTGTAGTTTTCTATTATTATTATTTTATTTTGTATTTAAAATAATAGATAGAGTGCATGTGTGCATGGATAAACTCCTGGCCGAAACACGTGTCACTAATATAATATATACACACTGAGAACCAGACTCACCAGATGTATCAACAAAGAAACATACGTGGATCTCATAACGACAACATAGCATCTTTTTTGGTATTTAAAAAAAAGCGTTCTAAATTCATCTTTTGAAAAATGACAAATTCTTACCTTTTCTTTGCTGATATTATCAAAAACATTCAAATAAATTTTTAATGAACTGAAAAATTTTGTTACAAGATGGAAACCAATTAATAAGAATTTGTTTTTTTTTTGTTTTTTTTAGGAGAATGATGTAGAATATAAAGTACCAAATTTATTATGGAGATTGAAAGGCTTTTAAGTACCTCTGGTTTTTTATGTTTTTTTTTGTTTTTTTGTTTTCTTATTGGATAATGCAAATTGAACCATGATTAATAACTAGCAGAAAACAGGCCAAGAAATAATTGAAATTCTGAATAACA
>CM042151.1:56390797-56398297 GCA_023376005.1 Doryteuthis pealeii | reverse complement strand
TTCCATTCTCTGTTCCCCTTCTTTCTCTTTCTGTTTTTTCTTTCTTTCTTTTTTTCATGCATTCGTTCTTGGTTGCTTTCTTCTTTCTTTCTTCTTTTCTTTCTTTCTTTCTTTCTTTCTTTCTTTCTTTCACTTATGGTTGGGATCTTATTTCTATCTTTCTTTCTTCCTGACATCTCCAACCAATGTAAGACTCCTATCACAGGTCAACTTGGGTTCAACACCTGCATAAAATCTATCTGAACTCCTGTATCTTTCCATCATTCTTCTCAATTAAAAGTTAAATTTAAATTCTACACTACATTACAAAATGAATAGGCTAATATATTCATTAGATAATAACCCCCTGATCAATATTACAATACAACAAAATAGTATATCATAGTAAGGATATTGTTAGCACAATATTCTTATAATACAATTATAATATAAATTTTAAATTCTACACTACATTACAACATGAATAGGCTAATCTATTCCTTATGTAATAACCCCCCTAATAAATATTACAGTACAACAAAATGGTAGATCATAGTAAGGATATTGTTAGCACAATAGTCTTATAATGCAATTATAATATAAATTTTGAATTCTACACTATATTACAAAATTAATAGGCTAACCCATTCATTATGTAATTTAGGGAATCGCATTCATTGTACATTCATATTTACATTTTTTGTGTAGTTTTTTTTGTAATGGATACTAATTATTTTCAAATATCTATTTGAGCCAATAGCAGGTACTGCCACATCAGGTCAGAGTGGACCTGGGGGTAATGGTAATAAGGAGATACTCAACACTCCCAAGATCTCCAGAACTGGAACCTCACCCTTAGATGCAGTTTAGTACTATCCCCAAGACACTCCATTTTGTGGGATCTTACCCCTCTGCCGGGAATACAGTCAGTGTATTCTAAGCCTCATCAACAGGGTGTTATCTTGTTGGAATATTTTGTGTTATAAGGTGTGCTGGACTCCACCACTTAAACTTATAGACTCTGTTTGGCTGCATTGATTAAAGCCACCCAATCAACACTCCCAAATACATGGTTAGTCAATCATTTAGTCACTGATCTTGAAAGCCCCTTACTGGCTGGTATTTGACAGAGATGGAAGGCGCAACAACCAAGGATTCTATCTAATACTAAGAAACCCAATGATTCTACCTAACACTAAGGAGCACAAGGGATCTCCACCGTAAAGTGCTCTCACCTAAAAATGTCCACAAAAATTGTAACAGAAAAAGGTGAATAAAATCAGCAAATCAGGTTCAAATTCAATCTAACCTAGAGTCCAAGTAGTGCAGCCATAGAGTAGCACTGATACAACTATGGCTTGGGAGAATTTTCACTTTAATATGACGTTTTAGAACACGAATGGTGACAGACAAGTTAGAGTTAAAGAATAAAATGAACACAAACTTAGAATGTGAATAGACATGTATTACTGACATACATAAATTGTTGCAAAATTTGGTTTGTCTGCGGAATGTTATACATAGAATAATAAACCACTTAGCTGAAATCCTGAGGTAAGGGAATTATCAAAGTCCCTTGCTACGGCTACTCTGGTCGTACTGCTGGATATAAGAGAGACCCTTTTTTGAGGTGCTGACTCCGGTGCTGGTTGATCAGAAAGTGGAAGAATTTGCCTCTTTGGCTTTGCTGCCAAAGTATGCTGGCCCGTGATTGGTTGGTTTGATAGAGAGGCTCGTAGACAAGGATGATAACCCCCATGTCAGATTTCGTTACATTAACTTGTCAGTGAGATCAGATTTCCATATCACTGACTATTTTTTTAAAGCAGCCCAAGCCTTTCCTATGCGTGCATTAACGTCAGTTTCTGTTGATGAGATATTACTACCTAGGTACGTGAATTGTTTCACCGAGTTTAGGAGTTTACCATCAAGTGTGGAGATGTCTTCCACATTTCTAAAACATATGAACTCAGTTTTATCAGAGTTCATGTATAGACCGATGTTCCATGCTGCCTTTTTTAGGCTGTGTAGCAAAGATTTGGCTTGTGCAGGTGTATTTGCGAGAAGTGCCAGATCATCTGCGCAGTCAACATCCTTCAAGGAGATACACTAGCGCCATATATATTTATAATATGCCTAGATTACATACTTCAAACATCATTAGATCCCGTAAAAGAACCATGATATACTAATACTTATTAAATGGAAAGAAAGACAAGATAATCTCATCTACACATACATAAGCATTTACTATATACATAATTTAAATGTGGACAAAAAGTGGAAATGAATCCAACAGTATGTGATATTATGAAAAATTGAAAAACATAAATTTATAAATAAAGTAATGTTTATTTCACCTACACTGCAGTGTTTCAATCTGTTTCAGAGATCTTCATCAGGGCTTTCGTTAATTTGAGGAAAAATAATGTATCACAGAAAATAAGAAATCTGTGAGACTCGTTTGTTTTGTTGGTCAGTCTATTTAAAAAATTGTTGAATGAAACGCATAGCGTTCTTGGAATGTTTAAAATCGTTGACAGATGCTGAGATGGTTACCATGGATATTTGAAAAATGTAAACAAGCTTTGAACAGATGACAGATTTACTTGTGTTGTGTGTATGTGTATGTGTGTAAGTATGAGTATGTATCATATTAAATTATAATTAATGAAAATATATATATATATATATATGTCCTATTCTAATATATATATATATATACATGTCCTTTTCTTATTTTCTGTGATACATTATTTTTCATTAAATTAGTGAAAGCTCTGATGAAGATCTATTGAAACAGATCAAAACACTGCAGTGTAGGCGAAATAAACATTACTTTATTTATGAATTTATGTTCTTTCAATTTTTCATAATATCACATAATTTAAATACAATTAGAATTGAAAAGACTAGACAAACATCTCTCAACAGATAAAATAAGCAGATAATTTTTTATGAACAAACTGTATGTGAAACTATTATAGCCATGCTGTACTTACGGTATAAAACCAAGGCAAAAGAAGATGTCTTGACTGTTCAAAGAACAGAGGCAAAAGAGGATGTGAATGTATTTCTGGAAACTCTCATGTGACAGTCCATGAGCCACCGAACAGATACACTCATTCTCCCAGGGAGACAGTTATATAATCTAAATTTATTATCTATATTTCTTTGTATTAGAATTATCTGCTTGTTACATTTGGAGACTGAGTGATATTTATTTTTAATTTAACTTAATATATCTAATTATTATTCATATTTTTGCAAAAATATAAATAATAATATATACTTTTTCAACAATGCTTCTAAAATAACAAACATCCAAAAATCTTATATCTATTTAATTTATATACTATTTAAAACTAAAGAAATTTTAAAATATATCACACAGCACATGCAGTTAAATTACTTAGTATTTTTCAAATCTTAGATAATACATTTTTAAATTTGCAAACACCTGAAATTTACCAAACAAAATATCTTTTTCACCAAAATATATAACAGCTAGGCTTGTTATATTTTTTTAAAGATTTCTAAACTTCCCAGTTTCAAAAAATATAAACTTTCTTTTTAAATTTTCAAAGCATAAAGTGGTTTGAAAAAATATTGAAATATTTTTTTCGAACCAAGTGTAGTGTAATTATTATGTCTTATGTTTATGCATATATGATTTATTATTCTACTACTATTAAACTGCATTTGATAATCTGAATTTTAATAATTCTTGTTTTGACATGATTGGTTGTTGAAGCCAAAAATGTGAACTTTTTTTACGCGTATTATACTGTACATTTTTAACCAACCCCTCCGCCTATTTGACCCATAGATGGTAGCTTAAAAGGTGTAACCACTCCAAGTCAGAGTGAATCTGCTTACTCAGCTCCCTAAACTATTACAATTCATGAGATGTCATAAATTGTGAACAGAACTATAGCTAAGAATTTAAATTAAGGGCCGTTAACTTTAAAATCAGGGAGTCTATGGAAAATTACCGATGACGGTTATAACCTTTTGATCCCTTGAAAACGCGCCATTACAGACACTTGAGATTAGTTTAGAGTTAGATGGGACCCAGCTTTTGAAGGAGAGAGATTTTCAGCTCTCCCGGGAATTGAAAAATAAAATGATAATCAGATTTCTGGAGAAAGAGAAGAAAAAGAAATAAGAACTAAGGTTAAAGTTTGGAAGAGTAAACATACAATGGGGTGCCAGCAATTGACTGTAGAATGACCCCAGAAATAGATTTAAAAATAAAAACGGATGTGATGCTGGGATGGGAAACGGAAGAAGAAAATCAGTCTCTTTTCGGCCAGGCTTCGTGAGACGTGGCTCCCAGTTCCCCGTATGGGTTTGGGGATAGTAGTACAGAACATGATACTATGTTAGAAGATAGAATAATGTGACCATATACTCTCTCTCTCTCTCTCTCTTTCTGTCTATCTTTCCTTCTCTCTGAAAAAGAACCATGAGCGTGAAAGAAATAACAGCCCCCTGTGACTATACAACCTGCATGTGTTGTTTCTGACAACAACTACTACTAACGATGACTACTACTACAACTCAAACTTGGTTCTATGCAACATGTATCATTCTGGTACACAAGAAGGCTTTGAGATTTTAAAAAAAAATTAATAATCCATTTATGACGTAATCAATTTCAAGTGTTTGTCTTTGTTGAAAAATCAAAACATTCTGTCCTGAAGATGACCTGCTGCATGCCCTTGTTTTTGGCTCTAATACTTTTTTCTCATTAGCCTTCCCATTCTCCTGCTATGGTTTTTATTGCACTTATCTTTAGATACTTATTGGTTCATGCATATTTCCTTGGGTGATCTTGGGACTGGTTCCAAGATCTCCCAGGGATCTTGAAAACTGTTCCCAGCCCCTTAAATGAAAAAGAAGGAAAAGAGAAAACCGAGTTAAGACCATTCCAACCAAACCCAATAGATTGGATGTATAAAGGATGTTCTGAAAATAACGCCTGTTTATTTATGCCAAGACTACAACAGATACAGGGATCATTAAAACACCATTAGATAGAGCAAGTTTTCAGCTATAAGATAAAGTAGAGATCCAACAAGAAGTAAGAAAACCGAGAGAATCCCCCCTCTCTCTCTCTCTCTCTCTCTCTCTCTCTCTCTCTCTCTCTCTCTCTCTCTCTCTCTTCAGATGTGTTATAAGTATATAACAATACAACTGCACAGACACATATCTTTAGACTGTTTTTAAAATTTTGAGTAACCCATCAAGAATGAATGAAATAAACATCTTTAGCATAGAATAACCCCACAAGAGTTGATATGTCATAAATTCTACCAACCAACCAACCAACAAAAAAAATATGTATCCAGGATATGTTGATGGGTAAAAGAAAAAAACAGAAATGAAAATACAACCGCGCACATATCTTTTAGAATTGTGTTCTTAAATTTGAATGAATAAAACAAAATGTCTTCAGCATAAAATAACCAACAAGGATTGATATTCCATAAATCCAAACAACCAAACAACCAGCCAATGGAAACATGTGTATTCAGAATATGATGTTGGGAAAAAAAGAAAAAAGACAATCCAACTACATGCACATCTTTAGACTTGTTTCAAAGTAGTCAAAAAGGAGTAATGGTTATCATCATAGGGAATAAAATCAGGAACCCGAGTTCAAATACTGGACAAGGCTGTTGCATTTCACTTCAGGCTAATGCCCCCAGGAAAGGCATGAATCCATCTGTTCTCCTCCCGCATTTAGGAGTAAATAGTCGGGCAGACAGGTTTTTTTTAGTCTTTGTTAGACACCAGTTTAGGAGAAGGAAAACTCTGAATTCAAACCTATTAAACTGTGCTTAAGAAATTGACCTTGTGTCACATCCTGCTCATGTAGAGGGGTTGGTAAAATATAGACATATATATATATATATAAATATACATATATATATATTTACATATATATATATAAAAAATTAAGTAAAGTCATTGGGTCGCCTAAAGTCAGTATCAGCTAGACAGTGAGGGAGTCTATCCCTTTTTCACTCATGCTAGACCAAGGAGATTGTTTTTCCGTCTGAGATGGAGCACCACACCTACCATCAACTCCTTACTTTACTGCAGAGATCCATGTGCTACTCATACACTGAGTTGAGATTCCTAGGCAGTAAAAATTTTAAAAAATAATAAAAATAATAAAATTTTTACTTATGAATTTGCTCTGTGACTCTAACAATAAGAGCACATACTGAGCTCTGCAAACTGTGACATGTTTTTAAAAACGCCTATGTCGTAATGAAGATTTCTTCTCTGGATTTTTGGATATATATATATATATATATATAATATATATTATATATATATATGTATATATTTATATATATATTATGCATAAAATGTTGCATTTATATATATATAACACATATAATATATATGTTGAGGGTTTTTTCTTGGTGTTTAAATAAAACCTCTAGTGTATTTAAAGTCGTGAGGGAGTTTTCTATGTATTTGTATTTTTCTTCTAAGTATTGAGGCTTCATATACGCAGTGCCTGTGGGTAGAAGCCTATTATAAGGCCCATTTTGGTTTTGTTGTTGTGTGGAATAGCATATGTAGTCATTTTTATATATATCCCTTATATAATATGTATATATATAATATATATATATCTATATATATATAATATAATATAATATATATATATATATATATATGTTGCATTTTATATAAGGAATATTCTAGTTATATTACTTATATTTACTCATTTTTTACTTTGCAAGATTGTTTTTCATAACATTGTGATATTGTTTATTTTTAAGCTACTGAACCAAACACAATGTTTATTATTAATAGAAAATAAGAGTTACAGTTTTTGGCACCTTTGCTGGTGTATAAACAAAACATGTGCAGACAGAAACTTTTTACAATATACGGATAAACATTAACTGTATAGAGTTCAGCGCAAGATATTTACTATTCATAAAAGCAGATCCTTTAGCCTTTCTATACAAACCCTGCCGTGTCAGCTGGGGCATTAGAATACACTGACTGCACCTGCCAATGGGGCCGCCTGTTGTCCATGTGTGGCGACCCGTGATGCTTAATGATAGAACCCAGGTGACTGAGCAGTCTGTGATATGCAACACTCCACTTTGACCCTTACTTGGGCTAGATGGTTAGTCAGAAATTCAAAAAAAAATTATTTGAGTTCTAGCCCCATCAGACGTGTTTTACAAAATCTGTGTTTTTGTAAAACCCATCTGATGAGGCTAGAACTCAAAAAAATTTTCGAATTTTTTGAGTTTCTGGTTGAAATAAAAATTATAATGGGATGACAGTTTGTTTAAGTTTCTTTTTTTGAAAGTTATATATATATATATATATATATATATAGTTAATTCATTAATTATTATACATTGAGCTCTCTTTGGGATATATAAAAATCTTTGTATGAATGTAAGTTTGCACATACATGAGCATACAGTATGGATGTACAGTGAGATGTTGATGATCCCAAATAGAATCATCCTTTAC
>CM042151.1:56383297-56388297 GCA_023376005.1 Doryteuthis pealeii | reverse complement strand
AATATGTATGTATACGTGTGTAAATGAGTTTGTATGTGTGTGTGTAAATGGGTCTGTATATATGTATGTGTGTGCATAAATGAGTATATATATATATTTACCAACCCTTCCGCACGAGCAGGATGCGACACAAGGTCAACTTCTTAAGTGGAGTTTAACAAGTTTGAATTCAAAGTTTTCCTTCTCCTAGATTGGTTACCTAGCCATGTTAAAGAGCTCAGTCTGCCCTGCTATTTACCCATAGCTGGAGGGAAAATTGGATTCCTATGTTTCCCAAGGGTATTAGCTTTGACCAGGAATTGAACTCGGGTTGACAAGTCCATTTCCTATGACTCTAATGTATATATATAATGATATATTATTTTGTTTTTAAAAATACTAAATTTCCTTCTGATGAATCTTCTGAGACCAATAGAGGTGAAAGATTATTTGAATTTAATTGTTTCCAAATATTTCAATGATAATGAATACAAGTTCTTTTGTGAAACAAATATTTTTGTTACATAATTATTAGATTCCTAATATTTATGTACAGTAGTGTAGAAACCAAAATGGCTGTTATAAGTTCAGCCGGCGGCCTTGAGGGATTGAATGACAAGGCTTGACCTCAGTCCTGATCCTACTTCTGGTGGATACCGTGAGAATCGGTGGAGAAGGCCCTCTTCCGGTTTAGATTAGAGAGAGTTTTAGTCAGATCAGCCAAAGACCACGACTGTGGTAAGTTGTGTTATGCATGCTCTGACTCAATCTGCGCAGGTAGTCTGGTGGGGATTTCGAAATAAAATATGATCTAATTAAATTGAAGTTTTGTGTTATTATCTAAAAACTACCAATGACACAGGGCTTCTGATAAAGAGAAATCCCCAATGGAAGACCAGACACAAAGTTCCCAAGACAAAGTCCAGATACTGGAAGAGACGCTAGAAGAATAGAAGTAAGAAAGTAAGGAAAGAGAGTATACAACGTTTTTACTTTCTTTCAATTTACTCTGTGGTTTGCAGGGACAGTAAAATCCACCGCCATATATATTTTCTCTTTGTTTGCAAGAATTCCATCTGGTTTTCTGGCTTGGATTGAGTGACCAATTTGAATTTTGAAGTCTCAGAGAATATTTACTTTATTCTTTAGGATAGATTATGCTTCTTCTTCTTTTTCTTCTGCTCAATTTAACCTTAAACCAAACTCTAACCCTAACCCTAACCATATTTGTAAATGATTAATGAAAAAATATGATAAATCGAGGTAATTTCACCTTATTTCATAGTCTTCTTCTTCTTCTTCTTCTTCTTCTTCTTTTTCTTCTTCTTCTTCTAATGCTCAATTTAACCCTAACCCGAACTCTCACCCTAACCCTAACCATAACTGTAAATGTTTTGTTGTATACCTCTTAAATTTTAGTGTTCTGCTTCATTACTGCCATCTTTCACTCTGATTGGTTGTCTCACTGCATTCTGGGTTCCATCTTTGTTATTTCATCAGGAACATTGGGACATATTTTGTGTATAATTGTTTGTGTTTCTTATTCACTTTTCCAATACATTTCCTCACATTTTGTCGGTATTTTCCTAATCTGTTATTTTTTTCTAGCTACACACTCCATCAAAAAAAAGACAAAAAATAAAATAAAATAAAATAAATAGATCAATAGAACTTCCACTACCAACTAACTCACACCAACAATTGACCACCCCTCCCCTATTCACGACCTCCTAACTCTCAGTATGAAAATGTTCACCATTGAAGCAAGAACTCAATCCAACGTCCTGAAGATCGTCTAACAGATCAAAACATTATAATGTCGACATCACCACCTACAATATATATGTATACAAAAATGTGTAGGTGTGTGTGTGTGCATGTGCATATAATATATATATATATATATATATATATATATACTACCTTTCTCCACATATGTATGTTTTTAAATGAGTGTGTATGTGTAAGGCAAGGCCTGGTCAGTCACATGAAATCACATGAGAGCAACCTGGCTGCAATTGTCTTTTCTCCCATGCCACACTCGGATTTCTAACACGATCCCCAACACGAGGACTTTTTATGTTCCTGCTGCACAAAAGTGTGCCAAACAGCAGATCGTCTCAAGTGTCACATGAGAGTTTACAGTGATGCATATACTGCACCTGTCGACTCACTCAACACCAATTATTATGAGTGCCAGATTTGTTGTAAGTTATGCAAGTCGCTGGTAGGATTGAAAAGTCATGAACGGGCTCACAAACGGACAATGTATGAAGGAGTGGCAGTCGCATGACAATACGTTGCAATCAATATGTGTATGTATGTGTAAAGTAAATGAGTATGCATGTGTGTGTGAAATAGCATAGTGTAAATAATGAATTATTATCTAGATTAGTATATTATAACAGATGTTCGAGATAAATAATCTAATCTATGGCAAATCACATGGAATTTTGTTTTCTTTTTTTATTTCTCTATCATCGCTTTTTATTTCATTTGTTGCTTTTTTTTCTTCTTTTTTTCTTTTTTTCTAATTCTTATTTGATGTATATTTTCTTTCTTCTTTATTTCATTTGCTTAATTTCTTTTTATTTCTTCTTATTTTCGATTTTATGATTTTTCTTTTCTTTATATTTTCTTTCATCTTTATTTCATTTGTTTAATGTATTCCTTCTTATTTTCTTTTTTTTAAATTATTTTTCTTTATTTTTATTTTCTTTATATTTTCTTTCTTCTTTTATTTCATTTGTTTAATTTATTCCTTCTTATTTTCTTTTTTAATTATTTTTATTTTATTTTTATTTTCTTATATTTTCTTTCTTCTTTATTTCATTTGTTAATTATTCCTTCTTATTTTCTTTTTTTTAATTATTTTTATTTTATTTTATTTTCTTTATATTTTCTTTCTTCTTTATTTCATTTGTTTAATTTATTCCTTCTTTTTTCTTTTTTTAATTATTTTTTCTTTTATTTTTCTTTTCTTTATATTTTCTCTTTTCTTTATTTCATTTGTTTAATTTTATTCCTTCTTATTTTCTTTTTTTAATTTTTTATTTTATTTTTATTTTCTTATATTTTCTTTCTTCTTTATTTCATTGTTTAATTTATTCCTTCTTATTTTCATTTTTTTTAATTATTTTTCTTTCTTTTTCTTTTCTTTATATTTTCTTTCATCTTTATTTCATTGTTTAATTTATTCCTTCTTATTTTCTTTTTTTAATTATTTTATTTTATTTTATTTTCTTTATATTTTCTTTCTTCTTTATTTCATTTGTTTAATTTATTCCTTCTTATTTTCTTTTTTAAATTATTTATTTTTATTTTTATTTTCTTTATATTTTTCTTTCTTCTTATTTCATTTGTTTATTTATTCCTTCTTATTTTCTTTTTTTAAATTATTTTTATTTTATTTTTATTTTCTTTATATTTTCTTTCTTCTTTATTTCATTTGTTTAATTTATTCCTTCTTATTTTCTTTTTTTTAATTATTTTTATTTTATTTTTATTTTCTTTATATTTTCTTTCTTCTTTATTTCATTTGTTTAATTTATTCCTTCTTATTTTCATTTTTTTAATTATTTTTCTTTTCTTTTTCTTTTCTTTATATTTTCTTTCATCTTTATTTCATTTGTTTATGTTATTTTTTATTTTATTTTTTTAATATTAATTTTGCTAGAGAAGGTGAAATGCTAAAAAATCCCCCATTGATTGTTTGATATGAAGACATGATTTCCTATTCACTCAATTGTTTTTATGGCTCATTATTCTTATTATAATGGAGATAAGGTGTCTGTCTGTCTATAACTGAAACACTGCTTACATAACAATACCTTCAGGAATTTCGTAAGTTTATCAATGAGTATCTAATTTAAAGTGAAAATCATTACTATTACATAGAATAAATCTTATTTTTTTAAAAGATTTCTCGATGAAAATCTGAGTTAGATTTGCCTCAAATCAGCCCTTGTTATTAGTGCTTCTAAAATCCTGCAATTTGTTTTTATATATTACTAAGAAATAAAGGTTTACATGATATATGGTGTGGTTAATTTGCATACTAGTTTTAACAAAACTGGGTTTAATAAATAATTACTTGGTGTTATTGATCTCTGATATTATTGTTTTATTCTCTGATGTATTAAAATTAATCCTATGAAGGATTTTATATAGAAACTAATTAAAATATAATTAAAATAAGTGTAATATTTTTATATGCGTTTTTATTTAATTTCTTAACTCTTTCTAATTTAATATATTTCCTTACATTAAGACTTAAATACTTACACCTGGAGGGCGCATATTCTTCTTCAAGGGTTGACATACAATAAAAGCCAACCAACCAACCAGCCTGAATTAGACTATATTGCAGGTTCATCTGTATTGCTTTCAAATCATATATGGAATGAAGCAATGCACAACATGTCAGTGCACCTACTACCACAATACTACCAACCCCAATGGGCTTTAACTGCTCCAGTCATCTATACATATATAAAGAGCAGTTGTGTATTCGAAAATAATCCATTCAATGACAAAGTAAATATATATATACATTAAATATCACCAGTTCTTGGTTTTTGAGCCAAATTAATGAAGGTTTGATTTATATTAGTGAAGATACTTAAAAAAATAAAATTTAAATGATAATGGCATAGATTTTTTTTTTTGCATTTAATAATTTAAATAGCAGTCATTAATTTTTCCACAGTGGCTGGATTAACACAACGTCTTTTGTTTTTACATAGGGATTTTAATGGAGCATACTACGAGGATCCAATTCGCGATTCAATAATAATGGATTTGTGAGACTAATTTATTTTTACCTCCCCCACTTCCCAGGCAATGCCGGGTAGCCGCTTCTAGTGTAATATACATGCCACAAAACTTGCATGTATCAAAATATTTCAAAAACTTTATCATCCTAGTATATGTATGTGCAGTATGTCTATATCTATGTTATCGATGTATTGACATGGTTGTGTGTGTTGTGCAATGATGTGTTGTGTGGTGTGTATCCTCTC
>CM042151.1:56382030-56383197 GCA_023376005.1 Doryteuthis pealeii | reverse complement strand
AGTCCTTCTGCTTTAAATTATTATGAACATAACCATCAGTTTTGTTTTTTTTGCTTGTGTGTGTGAAGACTGCTAGGATGGGTTTAAAGTAATTAAAGAGTTAAATTGCAACTTTACTGTAGTCTAATAAAAAGATATAAATATATATAGTAAAAAATATTTATTAAATATATATTGTGTGTGTAGATATGTAAATATAGAAATGTATTTATGAAAGCTTATGTACTTATTTATATATGTATAATCTAAGTTAGGGTAGCAAAGACTGAGTTTGCGAGGACTGAAACAGTCCTCATAAAATCAGTGCATGAGTAGCACACATTAGGTAATCTGATCTGTGCAGTAAAGTGGCGGAGATGACAGAGGTGGGCGCTCCACCTCAGTAAAAACAATCTCCCGGATACAGATCTAGTGCAAAGGGAGATAGACTCACTCGCTGTCAGTCTGATACTGACAATAGGCTACACTGACAACTTTACTTTTACTGGGTTTATTGCCCAGCCCTTGAGGCCCCCCCCCTGAGGGGGAATGCAGACGGGATCAACACAATTTTTGTTCTTTCCCACCCATGAGCCTTGGCTTTTGGGTGGGCCCACGTTTTAAACGAGGCCTTGTGCCCCGGTCCATACAAGTGGGGTATGCGAAAAATAAGACAACTTTACTTTTATATATATTTATATATATATATATATATATATATATAGATATATACATAGTATCCAATTGACACTTTAACTTTTCCGTTTGCAGTGCCTTCAGTAAATAATCCAAAAGTGCTCAATATATTGAATATATATATAAAGAATAAATGTGTATATCCATGCAACATGCATGTATCCCTACACTATACATATATCCATTCACTATGTATTTATATATATATATATATACATATATATATATATTATTGTTTATATTTTTGAAGGCAATTACAATGCGTATATCATATAAAATTCGATAATTATTGAAAATAATCATGACAAGCTAACTCGGTGAATAACGCGTGCGACGTCGAACACCGTACAGCTGTTTCAACTTTATTGAGTCTCATCAGTGGTGTATACCTACGATCTCCCTCCGACAGAGATTGAAACCGAGAACCCAGCACACAGAATCAGACACTCTACCTCTGAGCTACCGACCCGTCGCACACGAAAAAAAGCCAAA
>CM042151.1:56369530-56377030 GCA_023376005.1 Doryteuthis pealeii | reverse complement strand
GCATTTTTATCAAGGTCATATTCGGATTGATAATTTTAGTTATTTTATTGTTTATCATTTTTTTATATAATTTTCATTATGTAATGGAAGTTTTTTTTTTATTCAAATGTCCATTCAAATTGTAAGCCCAAATTTTTACAATGAATATCTATTTCTTCCAATAAAATATATTGATTAACATAAATGCATTTTCTGCTTTTATAGAATCTGCTGTTTTCTTTTTCTTTTTCCTTTTCTTTATAGAATTCTAAAAGATGATTAATCTTGTCAGAATGGGTTTTTGTTTTTTTTTTTGTTTTTTTTTTGTTTTTTTAATGCATATCCATAAAATGAGGCCAGGTAAAAAAAAAAAAAAACAAGTTTAAAAAAATGTATCTTTTTTAAAATCATGCATGTGAATATTTAAAAAAATTCTACTTGTGTGGAAATTGTTTTGATTTTTTTTTTTTCACGTTTGTTCCTGAAAAGACAATGCATCTTGAGAATACAAGGTCAGGTCATGTAGATGAAGGAAAAAGAATATATAGCTTGCCTACAAAAGAAATTGACAGTTTCAAAAATCTATTTAAAAAGATATGTATTTAAGACATTAACACTCACAATATATAGTTTTGTAGTGAAGCACTTTACGTTTATTTTTTACTACTACTTACAGTAGATTCAAAAATGAAAATTAGGTTTTCCATAAACACACCTTTATCTGCATTGTTTCACTCCATGTGTAATTTGCTGACCAGGATGTCATACAGTCTGCTTGATAGCAAGGGTGGAAGAAATGGTTAGAACTAACAATGGAATCAAAAGATCAGGTGGAATTTATATGTATGAATATACAAGAAGATTCCTTTTCCTTATGTTACTTGAGAGAGCTTACAAAGAAGCTAAGTTGTTGAATGTACATTTTATACAGCTGAGTTCTCAGTGAGTTCATAGATGATTTATTTTGGGATAGACTTGGGTGTGTATATGAGGCAGTGTGGCTTGGTCTCGAAAGAATACATTCTGAGTGTGATCCATGCCTGGGCATTCAGAGTAACAAAGGAACTTCTGTTTGTCAAAGTCGAATGAGTAAAAGAACTTGTGTTTGTGAAATGCAGGATTTTATTTATATACTTTTGATGTGATCATGAAAGCATTGACAGCTTTAGTCCAGTTGGTCCCAAAATGCTTGATACCTTTTCATGTGATTAGTCACCGCTACATCCACCAGTCAGACATTGACCTCAAATCACCTACGGGTTGTTCTATTTTTGACTGCAATGAATAGTTTATGAATCATAACTATAATTGAGTTTGAGAGGAACACAATAAAATACCTGGTTTGTCAAAGCCTTAATAATAAACCTCAACTGTTTCTCTACAAAACTTTGTATCATGTGGGTTAATATCATAAATAGTTTTTAAAATTGATTTTTGAAACTGTCAAATTTTTTTGTAGACACACAACATATATATATATATATATATATATATATATATACATATATATACATATATATACATAATGGATACACATACAAATGGACAGACATATATACCTGTACATAAACACATGCTTGCATGCATACATATCAGTGTATTGAGTGATTGTTTGTGGTGATTGGCTGAGAATAGTAAAGTGGCTCACCCTGTTGGTTGCAAAAGGCGACTAATGGGGAGGCTCAACGCCATAAACACACCTCAGTCTATAACATATGGATTCGCATCAGGAAGGGCATCTGGCTGTAAAAGTTATATAAAAAAAAAAATAACGCCCTAAAATTGACAATGATGCTTCATTAATTGATAAAAATATTTTTATTTTTTGCAGAGTAAAGCAGGGAGTTCACTTTAGTCTTTTTTTTTCTTTTTTTTTTTTTAGTTGTCACACGTTATTTTCTTTGGGTTTGTGGTAATTATGAACTTTTGTTTAGTAAATTAGGGTGTCCCAGAAAAATCAGAACCCACAAATTTTGTAATAAAACTGTTAATTTTAACTAGGGAGGTTTAGGGATTGGGGTTAATGTTAGGGTTAGGGTTAGGCTTGGGGTTTAGGGTTAGGCTTGGGGTTTAGGGTTTAGGGTTAGTTTAATGGGAAAATAAATAATAATTTGGGTTCTGTTTTTTTCTGGGTCACCCTGTAAGGGGTAACCCAGAAAAAATAGAACCCAAACCAAAACCCAAACCCTAGCCCTAACCCGAACCCCTACCCAAACCCTAACCCTAAACCCTAACCCTAACCCTAAACCCCCTAGTTAAAATTAACAGTTTTATTACAAAATTTGTGGGTTCTATTTTTTCTGGGACACTCTAATTTACTCAACAAAAGTTCATAATTACCGTGTTTTTTTTGTGTGTGATATTTCTGTTTTGTTATAACATTATGTAATGCATTTTAGATAGAATACAGTTATCAAAAATAATACTTAGGTAATTCCATTTCAAATCATCCAGAAAAAAGTAAATTTATCACCTATCCCTTTGAATTTTTCTGAAATTTTGTCTAGCTGAGGACTATGCTAAAGTGAGACAATCCCAAAAATTTGAGCTTCTAATTCCAAAAATTTGCTGAGTTACGTTGAATTTTTAGCTCTCCAATTGGAAGCTCAAATTTTTGGGATTGTCTCACATTAAATAGTCTACACCTGGACAAAAATTTCAGAAAGATTGAAAGGGATGAGTGACATTACCTAGATGATTTGTCATGGAATTACCTACTTCTTATATGAAATTATCATTACTAAGTTGTCTGAATTTCTTAGATGAGCAATTGTCATTGTAAATAATTTCCAACCAATTTACCTTGCGTCATATTTTTATTGCTTTTTATTCCAAAAAAGTTAATGTCATTTTTTTATATTTATTTTTATGGTTTTCATAATGTAATCTGGACCACAGTGTATTTGCTGCAAGGGGTCTTAAAAATTGATATTATCTGATTAGTTATGGAACCCCAAATTTGTATTTCTAGTTACTAGTACAAAGGTATGGCCAAAATTTCATGTGTTTTTTTTTCCCTATGAATTAAAATTTGACAAAACTCAAAAGAAAAATGAATGAAACTTAATGTAATTTTTGCTGAAATATGAATAGGAAGGATTAAAAAAATCACATGAAAAAATTATTGGTTATAAAATGGGAGAATTTTAAAATTTTATTGAATTAAAATCTTTAAAAATTTTATTGAATTTTGAATTAAAATCTTTAAAATTTTAAAATTTTATTGAATTAAAATCTTTAAAATTTAAAAGTTTATTGAATTAAAATCTTTAAAATTTAAAAGTTTAACATAAATTTTGCTGTATAGGAAGGTTTTAAAAAATCACATGTAAAAAATATTGGTTTTACAGTCTATAAAATGGGAGAATTTTTATTGAATTTAAAATCTTTAAAATTTAAAAGCTTAACATAATTTTTGCTGTAAAGAAGGGATTAAAAAAGTCACGGAAAAATTATTGGTTACAAAATGGGAGAATTTTATTTAAAATCTTTATCTGTCAAAATGGTGCATTTTTACCCTTTTCTTTCTTGCTTGAAGATTTGCTCTTTTTAATATGATTTATTTCATGGTTGTATTTAAGAAATAGATGGAAAACTTTTTTATATATAATTTCAGGCTCTATTCTTAAGAGAAAAAATAAAATAATTTTAGATTTTTCATAAAAGTTTAAAGAAAGGGGGAGGTGCTATCATACCAAAATTTTGGCCATACCTACAAGTACATATCTATTGAAATTTAGTTTAAACAGAAACCACTCTCAAAATTGTGGCTTAGTGTAACTTCTGTGTATCTATTGTTGTCTCAAAAAATGGTCAAAAAGTTTTGTAAAGTGAAGTGGATTTATCTTTGTCAAAAATATCACCAATAATTGACAATTTGTGCCAAGCAGGGCAGGCACATCCATCTCTATATGTAATGGAGATTTGGTGTCTGTCTGTCAGTAACTAAAACTATGTCACTGCTTACATCACAATACTCTTGGGAATTAAGTAAGTTTATCAATGAGTATCTAATTTATAATCAAAATCATCAATACATAGAATAAAGAGCAATCTTGTATTATAGATACTCAGATATATACATATACATAAAAAGGGCCGGGTTAGCTCAGTTGGTAGAGCGTTCGGCTAGAAACTACAAGGTTCCTAGTTCTATATTGGCCTTTGCCAACTCAGCGTATGAGTAGCACAGGGATCTGTGCAGTAAGGTAAGGAGCTGATGGTAGGTGTGGCGCTCCATCTCAGATGCAAAAAAAAATCTCCTTGGTCAAGCACTAGTGAAAAGGGGATAGAATCCCTCGCTGATGGGCTGATACCGACTTAGGCCACTTTACATTCAATGGTCTACATTGTTTGTTAAAACAAGTTTTAATAAATATATGCCCAGTATTATTGATTTATATATAGTTTGTTTAATTTTAATATATATTTGAAGTTATCTAGCGTACAGAGTTTTACGAGAAAATTATTTACAAACAAGAAATAGTCACATAATGTTCTTCTATGTTAAATTTTATATTCTATTATAGGGTGAAAAAAAAAAGGTTGTTTTGATTATCATCTGTAATAAAAATTTTGTTTTATGACAGATAATCGAAACAGACGGTTTTGATGCCCTCCAAAAGAAAAACCTTAAATATTTGAATTGATTTGAATTTAACTGTTAGAAACTTGATTTTATTTTTTGAATTTTGACAGCAAAACCAATTTTTTATGTCACTTATAAAAAGAAATATAAGATTTCACAGATCTGTTCATATTTTTTTAAGAAAGTGCATGGCAAAAATTAAATTTTACAACACTTAAAGGACCTTTTTTTTTGCTAGTCTTACTAAGTGTCATTACTCAGGAAAATATTGGTGGTGATTTTTATTAAATATTTTTTGATTATATTTCTTTGAATTTTTTAGATGAAGCTTGATAATTAGTATTATTTGGATTATTCTGACTATAATCCTCATCTTCATTGTTATCTGCACAACGTTTCAGCCGATGTGCCCTCCAGCCTTCGTCAGGTATTTCTTGTCGGACTCAGGAACCTTCTCAAACTATAATTAACGCAGCTTAACACCTGTACCCTAGCTATGGTTAGGAATGAGAACAGGATACCCCTGTGGATTGAATAAAGGGTTGGGTTCAAAGTTATGTGATGGCTGTCGATTATAACAAGAAGGATCCCGATTACGACAAGAAAGTTCCTGAGTTTGCTAAGGTTCACGAGTCTGACAAGAAATACCTGAAGAAGGCCAGAGGGCCCATCAGCTAAAACATTGTACAGAAAACAATGAAAATGAGGACAATAGTCCGAATAATCCATATAATACTAATTTTTTGATAAATTTATTTTCATCTATATGGGGGTCCACAAGATTTAATTTTTATTCATATGGTAATTTATGAGATATACCCTGGAATAGAAAGGGGTCCCAGCTCAAAAATGTCTGAAAACCACTGGTTTAAGTAACCAGCATGGACTGATTCTTTATGTTTTCATTGTTGTTGTTGTTGCTTACTTAAAGGTCAGAGAAATATTGTGAAAATAACCAGAGATTTTCAATAAAAAGCAATTAAAAATACAATAACAAAGGATAATCAAAAATAAATAATTGCTGACAATGCTTCTTTTAAGAAATTCAAATATATTCACATCCAATACTACAAGTGTAATAAAAAGCAACAGAAATAAGATGAAAGAAAAACTAGTCAAGTCAAAAATAAATAATAATTGACAATGCTTCATCTAAAAAATTCAAGCATACAATAGGACCATGTTATCAAGGATAGGTAAGTTCCAAGATATCCCCACTCATCAGATGGTAAAATCATCGGATAAAATCATTAGATAAAAGCAATTATATATATATATATATATATGAGAAGTAAATACACAAGCGATGTGTTTTGATATGGCTTTTTTTTACCCGGCAATTTTTGGGAGAATATGTGCTTAATTGAAGTCGTACCTAATTTTGTAAGTTAATTAATTAATAATTAATTAATTAGGCGGGCATACCTATTAAATGTATGGCTAAACAAATTGATTTTTCTCGATTTGTTTTGCTTTACATTTAATAGGTATACCCGCCTAATTATTATTAATTAATTAACTTTCAAAATTAGATACGACTTCAATTAAGCACATATTCTCAAAAAAAAAAAATATATATATATATACACATACACACACACACATACACATACATATATATATATATATATATATATATATATATATATATATATGTGTGTGTGTGTGTGTGTGTGTGTGAAAATAGAGGACAATATAACAACTCAGCAAGTAAATTCAATTCATATTTCACCTCAGTATTTAGTGAAGTTTCCTTAGAATTTATTGAGGAAGATTCCCTAAATACTGAGGCGAAATATCATTTGAATTTAGTTACAGTGTTGTTATATCCACTTTTACTTCTATTTTGACCACATTTTGTCAGATTTACGCAATCTTTAACTCCTCATATATATATATATATATATATTTCAGTAGCAAGTTATTATTTAAACAGGTCTGATTGAATGCCATGGAATATTTCTCCTTAATGATTTTCGGTTGCTTATATTCAAGCCCTCAGACCACAAAATAAGAAAAATTACATGAGAGCTTGAACATAAGCAATTGAAAATTATTATATTCAATCAAAACTGTTTAAATATATATATATATATATATATATATATATATATATAAAATGAAAATGGAAGTGAATCTGATGGTATGTTGAAAAGAGAAATAAAGGAAAGAAAGTATAGAATGGATAAAATAGGATTATTTTAATCAATTTTACTTCACGTGTTTCAGTCAGGAGTTTATCCATGTGTACATTATTCAATCTATTATTATTTTTAAATAACAAAATGATATAAAATAATAATAATAGAAAAAATGTAGAAATGTTCCGCACACAAACTTCCTTCTTCTTTGTGTGCGGAACATTTCTACATTTTTTCTATTATTATTATTTCATTTCATTTTGTTATTTAAAAATAATAATAGATTGAATAATGTACACATGGATAAACTCCTGACCGAAACACGTGTAAGTAAAATTGATTAAAATATCCTATTTTATCCATTCTATACTTTCTTTCCTTTATTTCTCTTTTCAACATATATATATATATATATATATATATATATATATATAATGAGATGAACAAAAATGATATGACAAATCAAATTGGAATATTTCTTTGTAGTTACTTATTTTTTGATTGTTCTCAACTAGTTTTGACCTTGGATCAACCTCAGGAGAAAAGTTTTTGGTGGAGAAAAGTTTTTTGTGTAGAAAACATCTTTTTTTAAAAAGTTTTTAAAATGCGTTTTTAAAAGATACAACAAATAATGAGCTAGATATGAACTACGCAATGATGATGCATGCTGTCTTGAACAAATCCTAGAAACAGCACCCCACAAAACAGTGGCTGTATGGCCACTAACCTCCCATCATATAAACCATCCAAGCAAGATGAATAAGACATGCAAGACACTCCTGGAGAAGTAAG
>CM042151.1:56364530-56367030 GCA_023376005.1 Doryteuthis pealeii | reverse complement strand
GTGCCTGAATGTTCCGAGAGCTAAAATTTGAGTTCAAATCCTGGACGAAGCTACTGTTAAAATAGAGCTAATACGCTTGTGAAAGGTATGAATCCAACTACTCTCCCTCCAGCTATGGGTAAATAGTAGGGCAGACAGGGCTCTTTAATCTTTGTTAGGCAACCAGTCTAGGAGAAGGAAAACTCTGAATTTAAACCTGTTAAATCCGCTTGGGGTGGTCACTACTAGAATAGGCTCAGCCCTAATCAATTTCACTAATCAGGGAAGATCGCGTAGGCCTAAAATCGTGGATTCCGAGGCCGTCCTTTAAGCCAAAGGGGCAGTCTTAATTAGTGATCTATTTCATAAATAATTAATCTTTGGATAAAATCATGAATTTGTGTATGAATCTGTTCGACATAGGAGAAGGTACAAGCGATCTTCAGATATGCTTATGTTAATAAGTTCACAAAAAACATTAAAGTTTCCAAATGAATTTGAGGACACTTAAATCAATTAATTTTTGTATATATTCAAAATACAGTGGTAGTTTGACTTATCAGTGCTTCAACTTATGAATGTTCTGAGAGATCAAATTTGTGGTACGAGCGAGCTTCAGATATGCTTATGTTAATAAGTTCACAAAAAAACATTAAAGTTTCCAAATTCATTATGCCTAAGAAAAATATTATTTATAAAATAGAATAAAAACATTCCTAGTGCTACTGTTTGTTTAAAAAGAACCATGGAAACAGCTCACCACTTCACACCTGATGATGGTACTAAGTAGTGCAGAAAGTACTAGTGTAAGAACCTTTGGTGGATTCATTCACCAGTTCCACCTAGACATAAAAACAAATGACCAGACAAGTGGAAAGGATAGAAAAGAAACTTGCCAGACAAGAATTGTCTGTGGAGTTCAACAAAACATGCATATATGTATCTATATATACATGTAAGGTAATCCAAATGACTGGTTGTAAGGGATTATTCTATTTGGGATCTTCAAAATCTCACTGTATAACCATATGTCTCTCCGACCCAAACAACTACGGGAGTGAATGAGCTCTGATGATGATTTTTGTAAAATCGAAATATTGATCAGTATCAGCTATGATTATATTATAAATTGTTTTCTTCTTTAACAGCATTGTGTGATGTTTTCATTCCACCTTTTCTTACGATGGAAACTCTTTATGTCGATACTTAAGTATTTTTTTTTTAAATAAAACCTTCTTCAGGACATTGAAAATTTGTATGAGTAAAAGATGAAAGATGTTCAGTGTATGTTGAATGTGTGATAAAAGGTTATTAACAGTTATTTACTTGGCGTTTTTTATATGAAAGCCGATGATGCGACCTTTGCATGTGAAAGCAAAAATTGATGATCAGAAACCGTACGCATGTCGAACGTGAATTGTCCACGAGTAAATGTTATATATATATATATATATATATATATATATATATATATATATATATATATATTGTTGTAGAATGCTTCTCGTTAATATGTATGTGTTTATTTAAGTATATATATCCATCTATTGGTGGTATATATATATAGTTTGGGCTTTAGTGTGAAGCATTAAAAATAACCGCCACCATAGAGCAGCCACACACGACGAGGAAGCCACCCATCCACACCTCAGAACCGATAGGACTACTACAAAACACTGCCAGCTATCCAAGTCACTTTTTCTTAATCTGACGAAGAGAACATCACACTCTCGAAAATTTACTAAATAAACGAAACTTAACACTTAAACAACCGAGTTTCTAATATTTTAATATTTCTAATGCTTCACACTAAAGCCCAAACTAGATATATATACCACCAATAGACGGATATATATACTTAAATAAACACATACACACACACACACACACACACACACACACACACACACACACAAATATATATATATTGTAATACAGGTACAAGTGATAACCTACTCGAGTTTCACCATAATGATCTTCAGGGTTAAATCCACTGGATTAATCAAGATATTGATTAATTGCAGTCGACTACCTTGTAACGAACCGTTTATCGCGAAAGACACACACGTGTAATCGATTGCAATTAATCAATATCTTGATTAATCCAGTGGATTTAACCCTGAAGATCCTTATGGTGAAACTCGAGTAGGTTATCACTTGTACCTGTATTACAATAAATTTTGCTCTATTAACGTATTGAGCACTTTTTATTTGTTATATCGCTGTCTTACCTTTCTGAATTTTGCATCAACTAACCATTGTGACCATCTTCACCGGTAAGTCACATTTTCCATAATACACACATATATATATACATATATATATATATATATACATATATTCACTCCTTTGAAATATATTTTACAAGGTAGTTTTAGCTTAATAAAAGTGTGGCATTGTTGACAACAGATTATTGGGTGCTAAAATGATTGTGTTGCAGTGGAAAGAAACCGAAACAGTGTCAGAAAAGTGTTAGAAACAATTGTAGAAAGAAACTTTATTATCAGATACTGATTGAGGG
>CM042151.1:56354530-56359530 GCA_023376005.1 Doryteuthis pealeii | reverse complement strand
CTGTATGTCCGGAGGAAACTACGAAAATAAGACAATTAACGACAAAATAAATATATATATATACACATTCACTATCACCAGATCTTGCTTTTTAAGCAAAAATAACAAAGGCTTGATTTATATTAGTGAAGATAATCTATATCGATCTATCTATCTATCTATCTATGCATATATAAAGGACAGTTTATGTGTATCTGTATGTCCGGAGGAAACTACGAAAATAAAACAATTAACGACAAAATAAATATATATATACACATTCACTATCACCAGATCTTGCATTTTAAGCAAAAATCACGAAGGCTTGATTTATATTAGTTAAGATAATCTATATCTATCTATCTATCTATCTATATATATATAAAGTACAGTTTATGTGTATCTGTATGTCCGGAGGAAACTACGAAAATAAAACAATTAACGACAAAATAAATATATATATACACATTCACTATCACCAGATCTTGCATTTTAAGCAAAAATCACGAAGGCTTGATTTATATTAGTTAAGATAATCTATATCTATCTATCTATCTATCTATCTATCTATGCATATATAAAGTACAGTTTATGTGTATCTGTATGTCCGGAGGAAACTACGAAAATAAAACAAAAAACGACAAAATAAATATATATATACACATTCACTATCACCAGATCTTGCTTTTTGAGCAAAAATCACGAAGGCTTGATTTATATTAGTGAAGATAATCTATATCTATCTATCTATCTATCTATCTATGCATATATAAAGGACAGTTTATGTGTATCTGTATGTCCGGAGGAAACTACGAAAATAAAACAATTAACGAAAAAATAAATATATATACACATTCACTATTACCAGATCTTGCTTTTTGAGCAAAAGTAACGAAGGCTTGATTTATATTAGTGAAAACAATCTATATCTATCTATCTATCTATACATATATAAAGGACAGTTTATGTGTATCTGTATGTCCAGAGGAAACTACGAAAATAAAACAATTAACGACAAAATATATACATATACACATTTACTATCACCAGATCTTGCTTTTTGAGCAAAAATAACGAAGGCTTGATTTATATTAGTGAATATAATCTATATCTATCTATCTATACATATACAAAGGACAGTGTATGTCCGGAGGAAACTACGAAAATAAAACAATTAACGATAAAATAAATATATATATACACATTCACTATCACCAGATCTTGCTTTTTAAGCAAAAATAACGAAGGCTTGATTTATATTAGTGAATATAATCTATATCTATCTATCTATACATATACAAAGGACAGCGTATGTCCGGAGGAAACTACGAAAATAAAACAATTAACGACAAAATGAATATATATACACATTCACTATCACCAGATCTTGCTTTTGAGCAAAAATAACGAAGGCTTGATTTATATAAAAATAAAATTCAAATGATAATAGAATATTTTTTTTTGCATTTAATATTTTTGAATAGTAAGACATTATTTATTTTTTTTCAGAGTGGCTGGATCAACACAGATAATGTCTTTTGTACATAGGGATTTTAATGGGGCATCCTTTCAAGGATCGCAACTCATGATTCGATAATAATGATCTGCGAGACTAACTTTCTTACCTCCCCACTACCCAGGTAACGCCGGGTAGCCGCTTCTAGTCTAACTATCAATACATATTAAAGGACAGGTGTGTGTATGTGTATGTCCGGAGAAAACTTCGAAAATAAAACAATTAACGACAAAGTAAATATATATACATTAAATATCACCAGGGCTTGGTTTTTGAGCAAAATTATGAAGATTTGATTGATTTATCGAACGCATTTAAAAATTAAATACATATAAAATAACGTTAAAATTCTACTCGCCATTTTCGGCCTTCAATGTTTTTTCTCTTCTCTTTTTTTTTTCTTTTTTCTCCTCACACCAAGGACGCGGATAGCCGCTTCTAGTATAGTATAAGGCTAAATTTAAGTATTCACTTTTTAAATCTCATATTGCTCACCATAGTTACCAGTACCTATCACTCGATGTGCCTATTTAAAAATGTTACTTTGAAATTGTGCTCAAATCTAAAATCTTATTCGATTTTCGAACTCGTCGCAGAATTTAGAGCAAACATTTAGAGATTAAATGAAATAAAATAAATATGAATAAAATAAAATGAATAAAAATCTCCCAGGAGCCTCAGACAGGAAAAACCCTCTGGGTATGCACAGAGAAAAGGACTCATTACTACCGCCACGAGATCCCTCGGTCATTCGAACTCAGCCTTGAACAAGACAAACTCTATGAATGGATCGGAAGAAATTTCCTCTCCACGAAATGGCTATGAACCTAGATCAAAGTCTGAAATCTGAAAATGCCTTTTGTCTTTGTATCTTCTTTCCCCTTCCTTTAATTCCTTTTAACCTGGCAACCCACAAGAAGAAAGAAACCAAATATAATGGTGTTTAAAGAAAACCTGCGAATAGTCACCAAAAACGACCAACGACCTTTTCCCCCACTAAAAAAAAAACAAACTACCAGTAATCTGAACATTAGCTACATAAATGATAGTAACCTTAAGGAAGACGTCAGTTTTGGTCGGCCATTTTCATTTCACCATAAATCTACACTGAAAATACGAATTTTGTTCGAATCAATACAACTGAATTGCTAACACGAAATATATTAAATGTGTTAAGTTTTTAAATGCCATCCTTGGCCAGCTTGAAGGCTTAAAAGTAAGTTATGAGAATCCTCTGGTAAGTGAATAAGTCCTACCCTGCGTAGTGTTAAAGGTCCAGTGATTCAATCCTATGTCCGTCGCACCGAAGGTTCAAAGCAGTTATAGCCGTATGCTCAGTTGTATTGTTCTCAGCCAGCAGAGTACTAGTCAGTGATTGTCAAGAGATGATCACATGGTTATCGCCCGACTCTATAAAATAGGACGGGCGTCTAGCACACACCTTTAATTACAATTTCTCAACAAATGTGCATTATTTGAAATGAATTAATTGTATTAAAATACATTTATGATATTTTCGTTAAAACATGCAGTGATTGATTACGGTGAAATGAAAATGGCCGAACCAAAACGGCTTTCTGAAGTGAAAGAAAACAAGGGAAGTTACTCTCATTTATGTTGCTAATGTTTAGATACCAATTACCTTTACCCCAGAAACGACATGACTTGTTTAAAAAAATGCCAACAAACTTGTTGCAAAAAATAAGTTCACACTAGAAGAAACAAAATAATACACAATTCTAATGGCCTATTTCTCTGTATCAGCATAAAACGGAAGTGTTTGTTACACATTAGTTAGTTTGGATTATAGATATAATTCACATTCGTCTGTTATATAACAGAAATAGGATATCTCTACCGGATTCACAAATCACTTACTCAATACACCCACTCACCAAACCAACGAAAATGACCTCGTATAACACTTTACAATATATCATTATGTCAATGTGTAGAAATCAAAATGGCCGTTATAAGCTTACAGCCCACGGCCTGAAGGACTGTGACGCGTTTGATCTCACTCTCACGTTGCCTTCCGAAGATAAATCGTGAGAACCGGAAGGCATAGAAGACCATGTCTTCCGGTTAAGGATAGTAAGTAACGACTCAGTTAGCAAGAGGAGCGAGCTCGTAGGACGTAAAGTCTCACCTGCGCAGATGTCTGGTGGGGATTGAAAAAAAAGTAACATCAAAGTAAACGAAGTCTTGTGTTATTACCTAAAAACTAACAATGACACAGGGCTTCTGATAAAGAGAAATCCCTAACAAAAACCAGACCAGAAGTCCCCAAGAAAGTTCAGACCTTAGAAGAGACCAGACCAAGATAGACGATCACATAGCAAAGCCGGCCAGAAGAAAATACGACCAGAAGTAAGAAGTAAAGAAAGGGTATACAACACACTCAGCACTGGTATTACAGCGTCATTCTTTCGGCGAGATCAAAAGGACTAGTAACCCACCGGCACACTTCACATCCCCGCGTCACACACACCAAGTCGTCGCCAAGAAACAGACTTTCCATCCTACCTACTCTCACTTCACGGAGCTGAAAAGAAAATACTTATCATCTCCACATTTCCACCTTTTGTTTATTTTTAGATAAACCTAATTAAGCTAATTCTCTAGTCCGTTTTTTTTTGCTAACATACGCTTTCTTGCGATATATCAAGTCATAGGTCTGAATATGGTGATGCACGCCTGAGTTAAAAAAAAGTAGTATTATAATGCTTGTGTATAATACGCACCAAAATTTCAAGTTAAAAATAGTGGGTGTATTAGACGAATAAATTACGAGTGATATTTATATCTTACTTATTTATCGTTACTGATACCCTACAACTAAGGTAGGTAAAACGTTTATTGTAAGGCATTAATTCGTTAGCTCCGGATATTTTTGCCAAGGTCGTGAAGGTGACAAACCACACTGGACTGTGAGATGCTGAGCCTCAGCTGATACTCTCCGTGTGCCTTACTCCCCAGATTGCCTCTATGACTTAGGAGATAAGTCTTGAAACACCCATAGTATTAGGGCCTACCTGATCTTGCCTGGATGATTTTTGTTTAAGGTCAGGGAAGGTAACAAAACCACACTGGACTGTAAGCTCACCTAATACGTCAAGTGTTTCTCCACCGGATTGCCCCTTTGGCTTGAAGGATGGCCTGGAAATCCACGATTAGGCCTACCGCGATCTTCCCTGATTAGTGAATGATTAAGGCTGAGCCTATTCTAGTAGTGACCACCCCAAGCGGAGTTTAACATTTGAATTCAGTTAATCCTTCTCCTAGACCGTTCTTACCTAGGTTAAAAAGCCAGTAGTCTGCTATTCACACCATAGCTGGAGGGAGAGTGTTGGATTCATTTCCATTCCCAAGGGTATTAGTGCTATGTGAACTGTAGCTTTGTCTACGATTTGAACTCGGGTCGACAAGTTCATTTCCGGACTACTCTAACCATTACACCCACGCGCAATCCGCATCATTGAGATTTCTATCTCTCTCTTGCCTT
>CM042151.1:56323322-56354520 GCA_023376005.1 Doryteuthis pealeii | reverse complement strand
TTAACATTGATTTATTTCATGGTTGTCTTTAAGAAATAGATGGAAACCTTTTATTATATATATCACAGCTAGCTCTATTCTTAAGAGAAAATAAATAATTTTTAAGATTTTTCATAAAAACTGTTAAGAAAAGGGAAGGTGCTAATCATACCAAAGGATTTTGGCCATACCTACAAGTACATACTATTGAATTTAGTTAAAACCAGAAACACTCTCGAAAATTGTGGCTTAGTGTAACTTCTGTGTATCCATTTGTTGTCTCAAAAAATGGTCAAAAAGTTTTGTTAAAGTGGAAGTGGATTTATCTTGTCAAATATCACACGAGAATTGGAACAATTTGTGCGCAAGCAGGGCAGGCAAATCCATCCCTAATATATAATGGAGATTTGGTGTCTGTCCTGTCAGTAAACAAAACTCATGTCACTCTGCTTACACACAATACTCTGCAGGAATTAAGTAAGTTATCAATGAGTATTCTAATTTCATAATCAAATCATCAAATACATAGAATAAAGAGCAATCCGTATTATGAGATACTAGATATATACTATACCATAAAAAGGGCCGGGTTAGCTCAGGTGTGGTAGAGCATTCGTCTAGAAACATCAAGTTCCTAGTTTTCGAATACTAGCCCTCACTCCAACATCAGTGTATGAGTAGCAAGGGATCTGTGAGTAAGGTAAGGAGCGATGGTAAGGTGTGTGCTCCATTCTCAGATGCAAAAAACAACCTCTGTTGGTCAAGCACTAGTGAAAAGGGGAATGACTCCCGCTGTGGGCTATACCCTTTAGGCACGTTACATTCAATGGTCACATGTTTGTTAAAAACAAGTTTTAATAAATATATGCCAGTATTAAATTGATTTATATATAGTTTGTTTTACATTTAATATATATTTGAAATTATCTAGTCGTACAAGTTTAGAGAAAATTATTTACAAACAATGAAATAGTCACATAATGTGTCTTCTATGTTATAATTTTTATTCTTATTATAGGGTGAACAAAAAAAAGGTTGTTTTGATTATCATCTGTAATAAAAATTTTGTTTTATGACAGATAATCCGAAACAGACGGTTTTGTGCCCTCCAAAAAGAAAAACTTAAATATTTGAATCGATTTGAATTTAACTGTTAGAAACTTGATTTATTGTTTGAATTTTGACAGCAAAACCAATTTTTAATGTCACTTATAAAAAGAAAGTATAAGATTCACGATCTGGTGTTCATATATTTTTAAGATAAGTGATGGCAAAAATTAAATTTTACCCACTTAAAGGACCTTTTTTTTTTCTAGTCTTACTAAGTGTCATAACTCAGCGGAACATAATCTCGGTGTTGCGATTTTAGTTAAATATTTTTGATTATATATGTCTTTGAGATTTTTTTAGATGAAGCTTGATAATGGAGTAATTTGATTTGGATTATTCTGACATATATCCTCATTCTCAAATTGTTATCTGAAAGTTAGCCGATGTGGCCTCATCCCAGCCTTCGTCATGGTATTTCTGTCCGGACTCAGGACCTTCTCAACTATATTAACGCCAGCTTAACACGGCTGTACCGTAGCTATGGTATTGGAAGAGAACAGGATACCCCTGTGGTTGATAAACGGGTTGGGTCAAGTTATGATGATGGCTGTACGATTATAACAAGGAAGGATCCGATTAGACAAGAAAAGTTCCTGAGTTTGAAAAGAAAGGTTTCGCGCCGAGTTGCTAAGCGTCACCGAGGTCGACAAGAATACCTGAAGAAGGCTCAGAGGGCCATCAGCTAAAACATTTGTACAGCAACTAATGGAAGATGAGGAACAGATAGTGTCACGAAAATCCATAGTAATACTAATTTTTTGATAAATTTAATTTTCATCTATTATGGGGGGGGGGTCCACAAGATTAATTTTGTATCATACTGGTAATATGAGATATAGCCCCTGAATAGAAAGGGGTCCCGCGCTTCAAAAATGTCATGAAATACCCTGGTTTTAAGGTAACATGCATGGAGCTGATTGCTTAATTTTTCATTGTCGTTGTTGTTTTTTGGTTGCTTACTTAAAGGCTAGGAGAAATATTTGTGAAAAGTAACCAAGAGATGTCAATAAAAAGGCAATTAAAATCAATAACAAAGGATAATCAAATGAAATAATTTGCTGACAATGCTTTTTTCAGAATTCAACTATACATTCACAATCCAATACTACAAGTGTAATAAAGCAACAGAAATAAGAATGAAAGAAAAACTAGTCTAAGTCAAAAATAAATAATAATTGACAATGCTAGTCATCTAAAAATTCAACATAACAATAGGACCATGTTATCAAGGATGGTAAGTTCCAAGTGATTCGCCCACTCATCAGATGGTAAATCAATCATCGGATAAAATCATTAGATAAAAGCATTATATATACTATATATATATGTATTATGAGAGTAAAACACAAGGCGATGTGTTTTGATATGGCTTTTTTTTTACCCGGTAAGTTTTTGGGTGAGAATATTGTGCTTATTGGAAGTCGTACCTAATTTTGTAAGTTATTATTAAATAATTAATTCAATAGGCGGCATACCTATTAAATGTATGGGCTAAACAAATTTGATTTTTTTCTCGATAACTTTTGTTTTCCGTTTACATTTAATAGGTATCCCCTAATTATTATTAATAAATTAACTTTCTAAATTAGATACGATTAATTAAGACATATCTCAAAAAAAAGAAAATATATATATATATATACACATACACACACACCTACACATATATATATTATACATATCATAATATATATATAATATATATATATATATATAGTATATATATATATCATGTGTGTTGTGTGTGTGTGTGTGAAAATAGAGGACAATATAAACACTCAGCAAGTAAATTCAATTCATATTTCACCTCATATTTAGTGAAAGTTTCCTTAGAAATTTATTGAGGAATGATTCCCTAAATACTGAGGCAAAATATCATTTGATTTAGTTACAGCGTTGTTTATATCCACTTTTACTTCTATCTTGACCACATTTTGTCAGATTTACGCAATCTTAACTCCTCTAAAATTTATAATATTATTATATATATATATACGTATAATTAATAGTAGTATGATTGATTCGTGATGTAGCATTAGTATTACTATAAGAGACCGAGCGAGTATTTAACGGTTTGATTGAAATGCATGGAATATTTTCTCCTTAATGATTTTTGGTTTGCTTATATTCAAGCCTCAGACCACAAAAATAGAAGAAAAATTACATGAGAGCTTGAACATAAGCAAGTTGAAAATGATTATATTTGCAATCCAAACTGGTTTAATATAATATTAGTATATATATATTATATATATATATAAGTTATATAAAGATGAAAATGAAAGTGAATCTGATTGGTATGTTGAAAGAGAATAAAGGAAAGAAAGTGATAGAATGGGATAAAATAGGAACTTATTTTAATCAATTATACTTCACGTGTTTGCAAGTCAGGAGTTATCCATGTGTACATTATTCAACGTCATTTATTATTATTTAAATACAAAAGATATACAAATAATAATAGATTAGGAAAAATGTAAGAAATGTTCGCCGCCACACAAACGTTCCTTCTTCTATATGTGTTGCGGAACATTTCTTATACATTTTTCTAATATTTGATTTTCATTCATTTTGTTATTTAAAAATATAATAGACTTGAATAATGTACACATGGATAAATCCTGACCGAGAACACGTGTAAGTAAAATGATAAAATATTCCTATTTTATCCATTCTATATTATCTTTCCTTTATTTCTCCTTTCAACATACAAATTATCATATATATATATATATGATAATATATATTAGGTATAATGAGATGAAAAAATGAGTATGACAAATCAAATTGGGAATATTTCTTTGTAGTTACTGATTTTTTGATTGTTCTCAAACTAGTTTTGACCTTGGATCAAACTCATGGAAGAAAGTTTGGTGGAGAAGACAGTTTTTGTGTATCAAAACATCTTTTTAAAAAGTTTTTAAAAATGCGTTTTAAAAGATACAACAAATAATGAGCTAGATATGAACTACGCAAGTGATGAGCATGCTGTCTTGGAACAATCCTAGAACAGCACCCCACAAAAAGGGCTGTATGCCCATAACCTCCTCGATCTAGTAAACACAAATCGCAAGACAAGATGAATAGACATTGCAAGGACACTCCGGAGAAGTAAGCAGCAAACTCATGTAACATTCACCTGGTTGAAACACCTACGCAATGGGACACATCAGATAGGCAGATCAGGAAAAAACTTACATTGATCAGGTTGCTACGGATGCTGACATGCCATAGAGTTACGGACTTGCCGAAGTAGATGACAGAAGGGAAATTGGCCAAGAGAGAGTCACAGAAGATCCACGACGTTGTCACATGACTTGATTAGACAATGATTGATGAATGATGCGATGATATATATATTGAGTGTATATATACAGTAGTGTATATTTGAAGCATGTGGGCTAATGGTTAGAAGATCATAGGAAATGGACCATTGACCAAGCTTCAATCCTAGAAGAGGCTGTTGGCATTTGACATGCCTAATACACTTGAGGATGGTATGCATCCAGTACTCTCCTCCAGGTATGGGTTAAATAGTAGGGCGAACCTGCTCTTTAACTCGGCCAGGTAATCAGGTTTACACCAATGAAAGAAATTCTGAATTCAAACCTGTTAAACTCTTGCTTAGAAATTGACCTTGGGTCACATGCTGCTCATGTGCAGTTGTTGGTATTATATAATATATATATATAAATATATATATTAAGTATATATAATAATAAATATATAGTATATATATATATATTTTCGTTCTGGTTGTGTGTGTTTCTGCAACTTTTTTATTATATAGAAAAGTTGCAGAAACACAACACTTATCAAATTATCGGACATATCTTGCTAAATAATAACTCATGTCTGAAGGAGGACAACAGATCAGAAACACATGTCGCATATGTAAGATAAAAAGAATTAAAAAAATTTCTGAGACATAATTACATGTTTGCGAGTACCTTCTTATATAATATATATATAATATATATTATATATATATATTAAAATTAATAAGTATATAAAAAGGTATGGTAAATAGAAATCACAAATCTCAACATCCTAAATGCTGTATAAATGAATATAGAATATAACATGCTAATACTATATTCACATTAATAAAGTCTATAGAACATCACTTTGTGCTGATCGAGGCAAATTATCTGAAGACATAAAATTTAAGTTAGTAAAAATATACTACAAAATTAACATGCTATAGAGAGACAAAACATTAACACATCCAAAGTAGTATGAAAGTACCTATGAGGTGAGGAACGACACATCACTAAGTCCGAATAATAATTAATCAAGTTGAAGAACATTTTCTAGTTATAGATTGACAAATCAAAAACAACAAAATAGAAAATAATCTACCTTACTAAACCTAGTACATTATTGGATTTAACTCATTAATACATATGTATTATATTATATAGATTACATATAATTGAGCTATATAGTTATTGGTGGTAACCTCAACAGTATACAATTCTTTTGTCTGGTATCCGAGGCTTTTCAGTGTTCTTGAGTGTCCTTTAACACAGCCTTGTTCTGGTAACAATAGTTTATTATATGATGTCTAGGATAGCGATCAACTGGTGGTATACCTAAATAGATACGAGAGACACGAAATAGAGTATATCATTTAATTTACCTCAACTGTTAGTTAGACTCTATTCGTGGCACTTCACTACTCAACTGTTTCACATGTTACAACCATACGACTCCATCGTAGTGAGTGGTGAGCGTTTTATCAGTTTATTATTGCGGTTTTGCTTGTTATTGAAAGTTAGTAAGTGAAAACCTGTTAGTTTAAGTGAGGACCTGAACATACATATATTAGAAATAAATATCCATAATAAATAATACACTACATAATACTAGGATAATATATATCACGATCATCATAATATTATCTTCTTTTATATATAAATATATTCATTGTCTTTAAGCGTACCACTCAGTATAATGAATTTATGTGAAATAAAGCTTAGCTTAATAAAGTGGTTATGTAATCCTCTTAGAGTGAAACATTAGGGTTAACATAAGTCAATATTCATAATCTATGTTACGTTACTAACCATAACAATAGTTATTTATTCTTTTAGAAAATAGTGCATACAATAAAAGCTTCACTTCCCAGTGTTACTCTTACGGAGACATAAGGACTCTAAAATGGATCCTCCGACAGAGATATGATATCACCTTAAGACACCATAGCAATCCCTAATCTTAGTCTACCTGAAGACGATTTGGTACATATATATGAATAACACTGCCCAAACACGAAGGGAAATAAGACATTTCTACAAGACGTGTTACATTCCCTCCAATAATTCATTTTAGATAAACTTATTATGTTATTATATGAATCATTTATAATATTAATAACAAAAAGCTATAATCTAATAGAGAAGGTATACGCAATGGATAGCCGTAACTCAACAATAATGTGGGTAGAAAGTTTCTGGATAGAAAAAATACAAAGAACGATAGTCTTAAATAATTTTCCTGAGCAGAATATACTGTCCTTCAACCCGCATGCAAGTTGAATTATCTATATATGAAGAAACAATTGTAAACGGAAAAAACGAAAATAGAAATATTACTCAACTCTTAATCACGAGGCAAGGAGAAACCGCTCTCGATCGATAGCTCTGAATGTTCAAACTCGGATTTCTTTCAAGAAGTGGAACGTGTCTCATCTCTATTTAATATATAAAACAGTAAATTCTCCAGCTTATTAATTACAATACCTCTCATAAGCAATTTATCGATAAAAAAAAATCTATAAGAGAAGATTGTCATTAGAAAAGGGTGTATTATAAATATGAAAAGAGATGCCTGATATCTTATAGTATTTACACCTGTATCTACTCACACACGTCTTCAGCCGACTAAGTCGGAGTTATAAACTAGGTTATAATAATATTCAGAGTTACCTTTATTCTCCATAGACTGAGTTGCCTAACATAATAATAATCTAATATAAGAGATGCACCCTGTTATCTGTACTTACTTAACTATTTAACCCAGTCTTGAGAGTGAGCTAGTAGATATATACTGACTACCTTTCTCTAGCCTCAAGTCTGTATTTAAGCTCCTCGTGATTTGATTAATACAACATCGCGTCCTAAGGTAATTAACTTCAAATTATTTATTAAGCTTCTTCGGATAACTAATTATCAGTATACACTTCGTGATATAAATATACAATAGTATTTAATATCGTCTAACTGTTAATACTCCATATGAAAAAAAGCAGCCTAATGTTCAAAATTATTTAATTTGAATTATATATTAAGATGCCTACATAAATTCGTCCTAAGTTTGAGAGCTATAATTACAGATAACTTAGGATAGGAAGGTAGAAGAAAGCCCCTATTAAATCAATTAATTTTTATAATAATAATAAATAAATAGAGACTGAACAAAAAATAAGGGGTAATTCCTTATGATATATCCGATTTCCCTTATTATTTATGTCAAGCCCCTTGTGTATTGGCTGTAATTACTAATCCTACATCTTTTATGGATCGCAATTATTATTCAATATTTAGATGTGAAAAATATTTTTATGCACAGGGTAGCTGGATACATCTTCCTGTTATCATAACTCAAACTAAATGCTTATTATGTGTAATAAATGCATCCTTAACCATATTTCACCATACGTGCGATACACCATCTTAGGTGTGCTAGTCGAATAAAAATCACATGAGGGCCATATGGCTAAATAATCCAGACATAAAAACTATCATATTACAATAAACTACGAGTCTCTAGCACATTTTCCATATAAACTCTAAATTGCCAAATATCTGTGTGCTGTTTAGTGAATAAATTAGCTGGACAGTATGAAATTTTTGGAGCAGATGTTTTTTTATAGAGGTCGCGATTTTTCTCCTCCAGGCATTTCAGGCGTTTCGTTGTTTTATCGCTTATACCACAAATTGAGCATGATTTAAACAAAATTAATCCTCTGAATCCCTGTCAACAAGTCATGAAATTAAAATGAATTTATACAAAGTTGATTTGATACCAACAGAGTGTACTCAGCCTACCCTATTCACCACAATGCAATATATATGTCACAATAAAGATGGATGTATATAAACATGCAACAAAATTCAACGACTCAAAGGAAACTTTCTTTTCTTATTTAATTATTGATTTAGTCTTCCTCCTCTTCAGTTTTTTGATGGACCAACACTTGGACGGAATTTAGGACACTTAATAATTAATTTTTGTATATATTCAAAATTACAGTGGGTAACTGATTTACGAGTGCTCTGAATGTTTCCGAAGCTAAATTTAGAGTTCAAATCTGCAGAAGCTACTGTTAAAATAGAGCTAATTACAGCTTGTGAAAGTATGAATCCAATACTCTCCCTCCAGCTATTGAGGTAAATATAGAGAGACAGGGCTCTTGATCTTTGTTAGGCAACCAGTCTGGAGAAAGGAAAAACTCTGAATTTAAACTGTTAAATCGCTTGGGTTGGTCATTACTAGAATAGGCTCAGCCCTAATTCAATTTCACTAATCAGGGAAGATCGTGGTAGGCCTTAAAAATCGTGGGATTCCAGGCGCTCTTCAGCCAAAGGGGCAGTCCTAATTTAGTGATCTATTTCATAAAATTATCTTTGGATAAAATCATGAATTTGTGTAATGAATTCTGTTCGACATAGAGAAGGTACAAGCGATCTTCAGATATTGCTTATGTTAATAAGTTCACAAAAAAACATTAAAGTTTCCAAAATGAATTGAGGGACCACTTTAAATCAAATTATTTGTATATATTTCAAAAATACAAGTGGTTAGTTTGACTTATTCAGTGGCTCAACTTAATTGAATGTTTCTGAAGATAAAATTTGTTCGGTACGAACGAGCTTCAAGATATGCTTATGTTAATAAGTTCACAAAAAAACATTTAAAGTTTCCAAAATTCCTTATGCCTAAGAAAATATATATTTATAAAATAGAATAAAACATTCTAGGCTACTGTTTGTTTAAAAAGAACCTGGAAACAGCCTCACCACTCACCACCCCCACCCATGATGATGGTATAAGTAGCTGGACAGAAAGTACGTAGTGTAAAGAACTTTGCTGGATCATTCACCAGTTCCAACCTGAGACATAAAACAAAATGACCAGACAAGTGGAATAAGGATAGAAAAGCAAAACTGCGCCAGGACAAGAATTGTCTGTGAGTTCAAACAAAACATGCATATATGTACTATATATTACAATGTAAGGCTAATCCCAAATGACTGGTTGTAAGGGATTATTCTATTGGTGGAATCTTCCAAAATTCACTGTATAACCATATGTCTCTCCGACCCAAACAACTACGGCAAGTTTTGAATGAGCTCTGATATGTTTCTTTTGTAAAATCGAAATATTTGATTCAGTATCAGCTATGATTAATTATAAATTGTTTTCTTCTTTAACAGATTGTGTGATGTTTTCATTCCACCTTTTTTTACTTTATTATATATATATATATATATATATATATTATATATAATATATGGTGTGTGTGTCGTGCTGTGTGTGTGTGTGTTGGAGAAAATCTTTAAAGAAAACAAACACACAGGATGTTACATGAACCGATAAGGAAACTCCTTTATGTCGATACTTAAGTATTTTTTTTTTTTAAAAAACCTTCTTCAGGAACATTGAAAATTTGTATGAGTTTAAAAGATGAAAGAGTGTCAGTGTATGTGAATGGTTGATAAAGGTTAATTAACAAGTTATTTACTTGGTTTGTTTTTTTATGAAAGCGATGATGCACCTTTGCATGGTGAAGCAAAAATTGATGATCAGAAACCGTACGCATGGTCGAACGTGAATTGTCCACGAGTAATGTATATATATATATATATATATATATATATATATATTATATATATATATATATATTGTTTAGAAATGCTTCTCGTTAATTGTATGTGTTTATTTAAGTATATATATCCATCAGATAATTGGTGCATATATATTTAGTTTGGCTTTTAGTGTGAAGCATTTAAAATAACCGCACACCCATAGACGAGCCACACATAAGGAGGAAGCACCCATCCACCTCAGACCGATTAGGACTACTAACAAAACACCCCAGCTATCCAAGTCACTTTTTCTAATTGACAGAGGAGAACATCACACTCTCGAAAATTTACTAAATAAAACGAAACTTAAAACTTAAACAACCTGAGTTCTAATATTTTTATATTTCTAATTGCTATCACACTAAAGGCCCAACTAGATATATATACACCAATAGAACGGATATATATACTCAATAAACACATACAACACACGCACCACACACACACACACAGCAACAAATTATATTATATATTGTAATACAGTACAAGTGATAAACCTACTCGAGTTTCACCCTACATGATCTTCAGGTGTTAAATCCACTGGATTAAATCAGATATTGATTAATTGCAGTCTCGACTACCTTGTAACGAACCGTTTCGTTATCGCGAAAGACACAACACGTGTTATCGATTGCAAATTAAATCATATCTTGATAATCAGTGGATTTAACCCTGAAGATCCTTTATGGTTGAAACTCGAGTTAGGTTATTCACTTGTTACCTGTATTACAATAAATTTTCTCTAATTAACGTATGAGCACTTTTTATTGTTATATCACTGTCTTACCTTTACTGGAAATTTTGCATCAACTCACATTGTGACCATCTTCACGGTAAGTCACCTTTTCAATTAATACATATAATAATTATACATATTATAATATATATATATATATTATATATATACATATATATCTATATATCATATATATATATATATATATATATATTTAAATATACCAAGCGTGTTGGTAGACTCCTTGTCGGAGAGAAAAAAACCAGCCCAGAAAGTTTGATTGCTAAAAAATAACTACCAAACATCAACCAGGAAGAAAAAAATTTGAAAAAGGAAAAGGACCAAGAATTTCGTACCAACCAAAAAATAATCATTGGTACAGTATTTGGCAAAAAAAAAAACAATTTTATATGTTATATTATGTATATAAGATATATATATTATTCATATAAAACCGCTAGGAGAAGCTAATATGAAAAAGTGGCTCGCATACCTAAGTAGAGCCAAGATAATAAGATAATCTAATGAGTCAGACGAACCTACTACTTAGTTTCGACATAAAGCTCTTCAGGTGCTAAAATCGACTCGGATTTTAGCCCTGAAGAGCTTTTATGCGAACCTAATAGTAGGTCCTCGTCTGACTATAGATTATCTTTATATATATATAATATATATATAATATATATATATATATAAATCACTCCTTTGAAATATATTTACAAGGTTAGTTTTAGCTTAATAAAAGGTGTGGCATTTGTTGACAACAGATTATTGGGTGCTAAAAATGTTTGTTTGCAGTGGAAAGAAACCGAAACAGTGTCAGAAAAGTGTTAGAAACAATTGTAGAAAGAAACTTTATTATCAGATACGATTGAGGGGGTCTTCGGGCGAAGTTGTCTGAACGAGAGGAAATTATCAGTTATCTGTTAATTCTAATCCCCAGGTGAAACATCTTTATCTCAGTTCTTCAAGTCATTCATACTTTCCCATGTATGGAGTGCTTGTAGTGTAATGGTTATCATCATGGAAATGGACCTGAGTTCAAATCCTAGACAAAGCTCTTTACATTTCACAGAGCGCTAATACTTATGAGAAAGGTATGCATCTGATCATGCTCCCATCAGTTAGTGAATAAATACAAAGGATGACTGCTCTTTACCCTTGTTATGGCAACCAGTTTGGGAGGAGGAAAACATCTTTATTGTTATCTGTACAACTTCTGCCTGATGTGTCTCCGCCTTCACAGCTGGAAGGAATAGTTAGATTACATTACCTTTCTCAAGGTATTAGCCTATACGAAAATATAAACAGCTTCTTTTATCACACCTATAAACTCATTTCACATGGCAGAAGTGGAAATACATAGCAAGTATGTATATTTACCAACATCTCTTTGTGTGCAGGGTGTGACACAAGGTCAATTTTTTAAGCAAAGTTTAACATAAAAAATATCAGCATCTGCACAAGTGACTCTGCAGGCCAATTCTTGAGTGACAGTCTTTGGTGCACTGAATGCCACACAAAATGTTGATGCTTTTCTGGGACTGCTGTCTTTCTTCCCTCTTCTGGCTCTCTTTGCTGACGAGGCTACTCTCTTCTCCGTCTCACCCCTCTCCGTGCCTTGTTAACGTTGAGGCGCCAGGCCACTCTATCCCAGATCTTGCTTATAGGAACAAAGATAATGATGAATTGATTTATATTCATGAAGATCATTAATAAAATAGAGTTAAATCATAATTAGCATGGAATTCTTTACATTTTTAATAGGAGACATCAATTTTTTTTTTCAGGGTGTCCTAGATCAACGCAAGGCCTTTTTCACGTAAGGCATTTTAATGGGGCACCCAGCGAGGATACAACTCGTGATTCAGCAAATAATGGAACTACTTTTTAAACCCCTCCCTTCTATCCCAGCCAGGTAACCGCTTCTATCTCTTCTAATCACACTTATAGAAAAGAGTTTTATAAAGTTTGAAACAATAATATATATCTCCAAGATTTGTATAATAATCCTATTTAAGACCAATATTTATCCATGATAACAATTTCGTTGGATTATGGTTCTAATCTTGGCCACAAACTATATTTTCCATTCACAAGTAATTCCATGTTCTTCTGAAACTCCTTACAGGGTAAAGATTTTAGTCTAAATCAGACTATCACGAGCAAGAATAACAGCTACTGTCTCATACGAAATGTATGTATTATAGAAAGGGTACTATCTTATATTTGAAGCAGGTTATTATGAAAGGGGATTTTTTCAGCCCAGCAACATCAAATGAAATTCAACATGTAGTTTATGTGGAAGAGTATGTCTCTCCAGGGCTGGGCTGGTGAAAATCCTGAGAAAACACAAGCATACAGTGTCAAATGCTACTGGTACCCAACTATGAGATAAAACCCCAGGAAATTGGTTTACTTGAACACGAGTTGACAGCATTATTATATTATATTTACCTAACCCCTCCACATACACTGTCTTCACTGTCTGTGTCCTTCCCCCTCTCTCCCCCTCTCTCCTCTACACACACACACACACACACACACCTACACAATATATTATATATAATATTATATAAAGACGAGAGAGAGAGGGGGGGGAGATTAAAGAGGGAGGAGGGGAACCCTGAAGATTCGTGCTACCACAAAAACTATAGTCGTAATTTTAAACCATTCAATTTTAAACGTATATTTAGCTCTTTATATTGAGCACTTTTAAATCGGTTTTAAAAAAATCGAAAGTAAATTAGTATTTTATATTTGTTTGCTTCGTGGATTTAATAGGTAACTGCATATATATATATATTATTTATATTTTTATGATGCAATTAGCAATACGTATATCGTATATAAAATTCGATTAATTTATTGAAAATAATCATGCACAAGCAAAACCGGTGAATAACGTTAGCGCAACTTGGAAAACACCGATTTACATAAATTTATTATGTCTCATCCAGCGAGTTCTACCCTACGATCTCCTCCGACAGAGATCGAAAACCGGGAACCAGCACGCGAAGCACCGGCCCATAGCACACGAACATGCCGAATTAGCCTGTCAATGATAAACACGCCCACTACATACATAGTACAGTGAGCGTTGAGGGAATCGCAGATTAGGCCTATGCCAAGGCGTAAGAAATAATGGAATTTGATAATTTGCTTTTGAAGCATTGTTAGGTAAAGTATATTATTATTTATATTTTTTGAAGGCAATTACAATGCGTATATCGTATATAAAATTCGATGATTATTGAAAATAATCATGATAAGCAAACTCGGCGACGTGGAACACCGTGCAACTGTTTCAGCTAAAGTTGAAACAGCTGTACGGTGTTCCATGTCACGCACGTTATTGGCCGCGTTTGCTTGTCATGATTATTTTTAATAATTATCGAATTTTATATACGCATTGCAATTGCCTTCAAAAAATATAAATAATAATATACTTTACATAACAATGCTTCAAAAGCAAATTATCAAATTCCATTATATATATATATATATATATATATAGATAGATAACTATCTCCACACTTCATTCATGTTAGCCCCTATCCTCCCTACCTTTCGCTTCCGCTACTAACTCACTCCCACACCAAATCACATGTACATGCACGTAATTTTGCTTTCAATAAAAACCATTTGACTGAAGATGTCCTTATAAATCGGACGAAATATTTCAACTCTTAGATTTGTTTTGAGCTATCATTTCTTGTTCACTATCCTTTTACCTACCTCATACTGTCGGATTCTACTCCATCCATCCTATCTTCATATATATATATAAATATATATATATATATATATATGTAGTCATCCACAGACACTGTCACTAGGTAAGCATCTACCTGATGTTTACCAGGAATATGTACCGTCTTACCTTTGGTCTCTGACGAGAACTCATTAATCATAGCGAACTTTAACTTGATATATAACACAACACAGACAAAATTAGCAGTGTCAGCAAATACTTATTTTTAGTTATTATGACTTGTGGTCAAATAGAGGGATGGTCTTTTAGTTTGCTTACCTTTACTTATATCTTTGACAAATGATTGAGGTGTGAGCTTACAGTTTGCTTCATGCTATTCTTTGACTGTCTCGACTGGAAGTGTTAAGTGCTGGAGTCGTGATATCAAAGCACTGTCCTATATGCAATACATTTTAGGAACAGTTAACCCTGCGATGTCATTCTATCGCGGTAGGTCTTATGCAGTGTTTCTACATCCCAATGCAAAAATGTATATATTGCTACTGTGCAAAATATACAACACCAGCTGTATGTTCCCGGCATTCCTCGGATTATCTATCATCTATCTATCTATACATATAATAAAGGGCAGTTTATGTGTATCTGTATGTCCGGAGGAAAGTACGAAAATAAAACAAATTAACGACAAAAATATATACATATACACATTTTACTATCACCAGATCTTGCTTTTTGAGCAAAAATAACAAAGGCTTGATTATATTAGGGAAGATAATCTATATCTATCTATCTATCTATACATATATAAAGGACAGTTTATGTGTATCTGTATGTCCGGAGGAAAGTACGAAAATAAAACAATTAACGACAAAATAAATATATATACACATACGCTATCACCAGATCTTGCTTTTGAGCAAAAATAACGAAGGCTTGATTTATATAAAAATAAAATTCAAATGATAACAGCATAGAATATTATTTTTTTTGCATTTAATATTTTGAATAGTAGACGTTATTTATTTTTTTCAGAGTGGCTGGATCAACACAATGTCTTTTGTACATAGGGATTTTAATGGGGCATCCTTCAAGGATCCAACTCATGATTCAGTAATAATGGATCTGAGAAACTAACTTTCTTACCTCCCCACTACCCAGGTAACGCCGGGTAGCCGCTTCTAGTCTATCTATCAATACATATATAAAGGACAGGTGTGTGTATGTGTATGTCCCGAGAAAACTTCGAAAATAAAACAATTAACGACAAAGTAAATATATATACATTAAATATCACCAGGGCTTGGTTTTTGAGCAAAAATAATGAAGATTTGATTGATATTATCGAACGCATTTAAAAATTAAATATCATTATAAAATAACGTTAAAATTCTACTCGGCCATTTTCGGCCTTTCAATGTTTTTTCTCTTCTCTTTTTTTTCTTTCTTTTTTCTCCTCAACCCAAGAGCAACGCTGGATAGCCTTCTAGTATAGTATAAGGCTAAATTTAAGTATTCACTTTTTAAATCTCATATTGCTCACCATAGTATACCAGTACCTATCACTCGATGTGCCTATTTCAAAAATGTTACTTTGAAATTGTGCTCAAATCTAAAATCTTATTCGATTTTCGAACTCGTCGCAGAATTTAGAGCAAACATTTAGAGATTAAAATGAAATTAAAATAAAATAGAATAAAATAAAATGAATAAAAATCTCCCAGGAGTCCTCAGACAGGAAAAACCCTCTGGGTATGCACAGAGAAAAGAACTCATTAACTACCGCCAACGAGATCCCTCGGTCATTCGAACTCAGGCCTTGACAAGAGACAAACGCTATGAATGGGATCGGAAGAAATTTCCTCTCTACGAAATGGCTATGAACCTAGAATCAAAGTCTGAAATCTGAAAATGCCTTTTGTCTTTGTATCTTCTTTCCCCTTCCTTTAATTCCTTTTAAACCTGACAACCTACAAGAAGAAAGAAACCAAATATAATGGTGTTTAAAAGAAAACCTGCGAACAGTCACCAAAAACGACCAACGACCTTTTCCCCACATAAAAAAAAACAACTACCTAGTAATCTGAACATTAGCTACATAAATGATAGTAACCTTAAGGAAGACGTCAGTTTTGGTCGGCCATTTTCATTTCACCATAAATCTACACTGAAAATACGAATTTGTTCGAATCAATACAACTGAATGTTCTAACACGAAAATATCATAAAATGTGTTAAGTTTTTAAATGCCATCCTTGGCCAGTTGAAAAGGACTTAAAGTAAGTTATGAGAATCCTCTGGTAAGTGAATAAGTCCTACCCTGCGTAGTGTTAAAGGTCCAGTGATTCAATCCTATGTCCGTCGTCCACGAAGTTCAAAGCAGTTATAGCCGGTATGCTCAGTTTAAGTATTGTCTCAGCAGCAGAGTACTGTCAGTGATTGGTCAAGAGTATGATCACATGGTTATCGCCGACTCTATAAATAGGACCGGGCGTCTAGCACACACCTTAAATTACAATTTCTCAACAAATGTGCATTATTTGAAATGAAATTAATTGTTATTAAAATACATTTTATGATATTTTCGTGTTAAAACATGCAGTTGCATTGATTACGGTGAAATGAAAATGGCCAACCAAAACGGCTTTCTGAAAGTGAAAGAAACAAGGGGAAGTTACTCTCATTTATGTTGCTAATGTTTAGATTACCAATTACCTTACCCCAGAAACACATGGACTTGTTTATACAAAAATGCAACAAACTTGTTGCAAAAATAAGTTCACACTAGAAGAAACAAAATAATACACATTCTAATGGCTATTTCTCTGTATCAGCATAAAACGGAAGTGTTTGTTACACATTAGTTAGTTTGGATTATAGATATAATTCACATTCGGTCTGTTATATAACAGAAATGGATATCTCTACGGATTCACAAATTCACTTACTCAATACACCCACTCACCAACCAACGTCGAAACACTTGTTACATGATTATTAGATGCCTAATATTTATGTCAATAGTGTAGAAATCAAAATGGCCGTTATAAGCTACAGCCCACGGCCATGAAGGATGAGTGACGGGCGTTTGATCTCACTCTCACGTTGCCTTCCGAGATAAATCGTGAGAACCGGAAGGCATAGAAGACCATGTCTTCCGGTTTAAGGATAGTAAGTAAGACTCAGTTAGCAAGTAGGAGCCGAGCTCGTAGAACGTAAGTCTCACCTGCGCAGATGTCTGGGTTGGGGATTGAAAATAAAGTAACATCAAAGTAAATCGAAGTCTTGTGTTATTACCTAAAAAACTAACAATGACACAGGGCTTCTGATAAAGAGAAATCCCTAACAAAACCAGACCAGAAGTCCCCAAGAAAGTCCAGACCTTAGAAGAGACCAGACCAAGATAGACGATCAGAATAGCAAAGCCGGCCAGAAGAAAATACGACCAGAAGTAAGAAGTAAAGAAAGGGTATACAACACACTCCAGCACTGGTATACAGCGTCATTCTTTCGGGCGAGATCAAAGGACTAGTGAACCCACCGGCACACTTCACATCCCCGCGTCACACACAACCAAGTCGTCGGCCAAGAAACAGACTTTCATCGTCTTACCTACTCTCACTTCACGGAGTGAAAGAAATACTTATCATCTCCACATTTCCACCTTTTGTTTATTTTTAGATAAACTAATTAAGCAAATGTCTCTAGTCCGTTTTTCTTTTGCTAACATACGCTTTCTTGCGATATATCAAGTCATAAGGTCCTGAATATGGTGATGCACGCAGCTGGTTAAAAAAAAGTAGTATATAATGCTTGTGTATAATACGCACCCAAAATTTTCAAGATAAAAAATGCGTGTTATAGACGAATAAATACGAGTGATATTTATATTTACTTATTATCGTTACTGATTACCCTACAACTAAGGTAGGTAAAACGTTTATGGTAAGGCATAATTCGGTAGCTCCGGATATTTTTGCCAAGGTCGTGAAGGTGACAAACCACACTGGACTGTGAGATGCTGAGCCTCAGCTGATACTCTCCGTGTGCTACTCCCCAGATTTGCCTCTATGACTTGGAGATAAGTCTTGAAACACCCATAGTATTAGGCCTACCTGATCTTGCCTGGATGATTTTTGTTAAGGTCAGGAAGGTAACAAACCACACTGGACTGTAAGCTCACCTAATACGTCAAGTGTTTCTCACCGGATTTGCCCCTTTGGCTTGAAGGATGGCCTCGGAATCAACGATTTTAGGCCTACGCGATCTTCCCTGATTAGTGAAATTGATTAAGGCTGAGCCTATTCTAGTAGTGACCACCCCAAGCGGAGTTTAACAGGTTTGAATTCAGAGTTATCCTTCTCCTAGACCGGTTGCCTTACCTAGGTTAAAGAGTCCAGTCAGTCCTGCTATTCACACATAGCTGGAGGGAGAGTTGTTGGATTCATTCCATTCCCAAGGGTATTAGTGCTATGTGAACTGTAGCTTTGTCTACGATTTGAACTCGGGTCGACAAGTTCATTTCCTAGGACTCTAACCATTACACCACGTGTTACATAATTATTAGATATCTAATGATTATGGCAATAGTGTAGAAATCATAATGGCGATTAGTGCATCTGATGGCCTTGAGAGTGAGTGACAGCGCTTGACCTCACTCTCACCTTGCCTTTCGGGGATAAATCGTGAGAACCGGAAGGCATAGAAGACCCTGTCTTCCGGTTTAAGGATACTAAGTAACTCAGTCAGTTAGCAGGTAGGAGCTCGAAGGTGTAAGTCGCATTTCTATGCGCATCCTGTCATCTGCGCAGATTGTCTGGTTGGGGATTTACAAATAAAGTAACATCAAAGCAAATCGAAGTCTTGTGTTTATTATCTAAAAACTAACAATAACACAGGGCTTCTGATAACGAGAAATCCCCACCAGAAACCAGACCTGAATTCCCCAAGAAAGTCAACACCAGACGCTAGACAAAGACGCAAGAAGATAGAACCAAAGCCGGCCAGAAGAAAAGACGACTAGAAGTAAGAAGAAGTAAGAAAAGGGTATGATTTGGTATCGTGAAAACGTCAGTACGTAACACACGCGCCTCCTCATCATTGAGATCCTTTCAACACAAGCAAAATTTCTTGAACAATTATAAAATTGAACATATATGACTTATCACATACTATCAAGCTATATAAAAAAGTTATCGGGGCGGCCTAAAGTCGGTATCAGCCAGTCAGCGAGGGAGTCTATCCCCTTTTCACTTGCGCTAGACCAAGGAGATTGTATTTAGCATCTGAGGTGGAGCGCCACACCTACCATCAGCTCCTTACTTTACCGCACAGATCCCTGTGCTACTCATACGCTGAGTTGGCGAGGACCGGTATCGAACTAGGAACCTTGTGGTTTCTAGCCGAACGCTCTACCGACTTAGCTAACCCGGCCCTTTCTGAATAAAAATAATTACTTCTGGAATTCACACCATGTTTTTTGAGGGGAGGGGAACGTAAATGAATGGTGTTTTTTTAATTTTTTATTTTTTTTAATTATTTATTTCCTCTACAAGAACTGAATCTCATCTAACAGCCATTTGGTGCAAAACGATTTAAACAATTCTCAGTTTTCCATCTAATCTGCCTGCACCTCTTGTCGCAACGTCATGAGCTGTAGTCGCTTGACATGATATAGGGACTTTGACATGTTTCACACCTGGGACTGTGCAAGGCAGGTGCATTTGAAAGAGTATTGGCTCTCGTACAACTCTTGCAGGTGTTTGTTGTTGGTGAAGCTGCTCTATAAATGAAGCCTTGTTATAAAATTGGCTTTCTCTAATGAAAAGGCGTGTTTACTTGTGTCTGTACAACATTACAGATCTCTAGTATTATCTGCGTTATTCGGACTATTGTCCTCATCTTCATTGTTATCTGTACAATGTTTCAGCCAATGTGCCCTCCGGCCTTCGTCAGGTATTTCTTGTCGGACTCGGGAACCTTCTCGAACTCGGGAACCTTCTTGTCGTAATCGGGAACCTTCTTTCCGTAATCGGGAGCCATCACGGAACTTTGAACCTAACCTTTTATTCAGTCCATGGGGGTATCCTGTTCTCATTCCGCTAACCATACATCGTTGTACAGACAAAAATGAATATGAGGACAATAGTCTGAATAACGAAGATAATACTTACAGATCTCATTAGCCATTGGGAATGAACTTTTACGATTTTCTGTACTGTGATCAACCGTGCCTTCACATTTCGTACAATAAATGTTTTTTGGCTGCTTCGCGGCGTTAGGGCTCAGTTCGAACTCGTAAAGAATGAGTTGCCAAATTAAGACTATGTTGCACGTTCGTCTATGCGGCTTTCAAATAACCCACCGAGTAAAACAATTTACAACTTGTCTGCACACCAACTACCACGTTACGGTAAAACTTGCAAATCGTCCCCAAAATTAAAACGGAAACTTATTTGGTGGTGATCCATGACAGTTTAACTACAGTGTATGAACGAACTTTTTTGCGAATTGGGTTACGAATTAGGGGTTTGGGGATTAAGGTTGTTTTTAATTACGTATTGCTAAAAAACAACACAAAAAAACTCAAATTACCATATATTTAATGTTGAAAAATATTTTTTTAAATCCAAGTTTAATTGAAATTATACATTGCAATACTAACACAAACAACTGAGACTAATGTGTCTACCGTTGGATTCAATAATTAATTTCAATGGTTAATTAAATGTATAGTAATTTGCGTTTTTGTAAGCAATACGTAATTAAAAACAACCTTAATAATACCCAAACCCCTAAACCGTAACCCAATTCGCAAAAAGGTTCATTCATAGACTATAGTTAAACTGTCATGGATCACCACCAAATAAGTTTCCGTTTTAATTTGGAGGACGATTTGCAAGTTTAACTCATGTTACTACCAACCACAACGGATTTCTACCATGACTGGATTTGCTTCGGTAACATGGTATATGTGCTGCAAACTATCATATACGAAAATGCATACTCATCTAAGCGTCTTTTATATCACTGTGAAATAATGCACAATATGTCATACACCAACTGAGGCGGTCACTACAAGAATAGGCTCAGTCCTAATTAGTGATCATCCTCCACGCATTACTACAACAACCAACATTCGTTTTTTTAAATTTTTTATGTGACATCTCTACATATATAAAGGGCAATTGTGTGTATATGTATGCCCGGAGGAAACTTCAAAAATAAAACGATTAACGACAAAGTAAATATATATACACATTAAATATCACCAGGGCTTGGTTTTTGAGCAAAAATAATAGATTTGATTTATATTCGTGAAGATAATTAAAAAATAAAAGCCTACGATTAAAGTAGATTAACTAGCTGAATAATATTCAGACTGACATTGCTGCGTTGGCTATACCGAATCGACCCTCATCTTTTAGTGTAAGTTTTGTCTTGTTAATTGTTTGTACTTATTTGTTCTGTGGTTGTATGTATTCGTTTAGCACAGGGTGCTTAATAAATGTGTTAAGCACAACATTCATTCGTGTATCTTTCCACCTCACGATACAACAGACTGATAATCTGTTTATAGCAGTCCATACCTTTCCTATGCGTATATTGATATGGCTTCTATAGACGAGATATTACTACCTCGGTTTGTGAAATTTGAGAAGCTTACCCACCGCAAACTAACTCGTACCAAAATATTGCGAAACCTTCGACTCGCCAAAAAAGATTTACTTCGGTGCCAACCTGTAAATTTGTAGACAAACCGAGATAAGAATCGTAAAATTATTCTCAGGTTTCTAATGTCACGTGATAAAAGAATTAATCCTATTAATTTTTGTTAAAGCTGGGAAGAATCTCTAAAGAGATATGATGTATATATATATATATATATATATATATATGTTTGTGTGTGTGAGTTTGTATATATATATTTATATATATATATATATATATATACAAATATATAAATATATATGTGAATATATATGTATATATATATATACATATATATGTATAATCATGTATATATATATATTTATGTGTGTGTGCGTCTGTATATATGCATATATATATATATATTTATATATATATATATATATATATATATATATATGTGAATATATAAGTATATATATAGATATATATGTATTTCATGTATATATATATGTGTGTGTATATATATATACATATATATATATAAATGTATATATGTGAATATATATATGTATATATACATATATATGTATATTCATGTATATATATATGTGTATGTGTGTATGTGTGTGTTTGTGTGTGTGCGTATATACATATATATATATATTTATAAATATATATATGAATATATATGTATATATATATATACATATATATCTATATTCATGTATATATATACATATATATGTATATATATATATATATATATATATATATATATATATATATATATATATATATATATATAATTTCCTTTCAGGTTTGTTTTGACGTGCAAGCAATGCATAACAAATTTAATAATACAAACTTAAGGATATATTTTTTTTGTTTCTGTTGAAATTTGTCTTCCTTTCCAATCTTTTACACATTCCATTTGATTATAATTTTTCAAAGATAAAAAGATAATTTCGTTTTACAGATCAACCTATCAAATTGCAGTGAATACACATAAAAAAAATAAACACTCAATGAATTAAATCTCGGGTTGAAGATCCAATAACAAGACATTCTATTTCACACAGGCATTTTCCTATTAATAGTCAGCGTATCAGATTTCTATCTTACAGCGAGTCGACATATACGATAGACATTTTCTTTTGAATTAAAAATTAAAATTAATTATAAGAATCAAAGCTTCACAGATTGCAAATAAAATTCGAGGAATCCAATTTTTCTTTTTCTTCAGAAAAAAAAAAAAAAATTAAAAAATGAAAAATTAAAAAACAAAAACAAAACAAAAACATTAATATTCCTCTAAATGCAAATGACAATAAGAATTTTAAAGTGAACGTAATATCACGACTGGAGTTCGAACTCGCTTACTACGATGTTGCAGTTCTGCACGTTAGCCTCTACGCTACGGCGACTTCCCCATTCAGCGAGTTCGAACTCCAGTTGCTCTAAGTCGTCGCCGGGGTGGCCTAAAGTCGGTATCAACCAGACAGCGGCAGAGTCTATCCCCTTTTCACTAGCGCTAGACCAAGGAGATTGTTTCGGCGTCACACCTACCATCAGCTCCTCACTTTACCGCACAGATCCCTGTGCTACTCATACTCTGAGTTGGCGAGGGCCGGCATCGAACCAGGAACCTTATTGTTCCTATTCGAACGTTGTACCGACTGAGCTAAACCGGCCCTTTTACGATTAATTTCGGACTAATGCTCTTGGGAAAGGTATGAACACTCATCCCCAAACTATGGGTTAAATAGTACCAATACAGTTATTATAGAAGGATGTCTTTCGTATTAAAACACCCACGAATGTTGTTATGGCATTAAACACAGCGAAACCAAACCGATGAAACCATACACAATTTTATAATAAACTAGCAAATATATGCACCCGCCGGGTGCAAGTATTTAAGTTTTAATGTAATGAAATATCGTATTAAATTAGAAACGCTAATGAAACTAAATAAGAATGCATATAAAAAGATTTGAAACAGAGGGGGATATAATCGAAAAATGGAACAACTGAAATTTACTCTTCCATAATTCTCGTCTTTCATTGTTATTTTTTCTAATTTAAGTATTTAGTTAAAATAGGAAGTAAATAATAAAATGACAGTTATCTTTTCTTGTTAATGGATTTCATTTAAGATTCATTGAAGAGATTTTTGCTTATATTCATTAAAATAAAACCAAACAATTAGAAACCAATAATACTAAGCATATATTTATTAAAATTACATTTTTAATATCAATATGCAAATTAGCCTTTCCGTTCACATTGTAAACAGCTATTTTATTGTATATATAAATACAATTGCATGCCTTTAGTATGTAGATATGGTTAACAGTATAAATAATGTTAAACAATTTTATTAATAATTGAGGTTAAAATAAGGATAAATTCATGGTGAATGTGACGTCAATAACTAAGGGAAATTATGACTTGAGTAGTGATTTAGTTTCGGTTACAGACAGAAAAACACACAATCTCCATTATAATAAGATATGTGCATACTCATGTAATAAACTTCAGTTTTCAGATGTGTTTCATTTCGCATCTTCATACATATACATTAAGCGTGGGAGATTTTCTGTGGGTGGAATTTGCGGGAGTCGAATGTTCTTGGGTGGAATTTTCATGTAACCGTTTTGTAAACACAGCTTTGTAATAGAATGAATAGATGAGCTGCCACGTAAACATTCATATAAACAAATGCCTGAGTCAAATATTTAACAAAAGCAGTTACCGCTAATCTGAAAAATACCTTCCAAATGTAATTCTCACCATCCGGCGGTCACGATACGCAGGGTTCATAAAAGGGTTAGTTAAAGGCATTTAGATACCAAGAACAAATTATCATTCGACGAATGTATGTGAATGGTTCATTTTTGTCGCTTCTTTTGGAGCATAATAACTCTTTGAAAAACTATATAAAAAACCTTTAAAATTTTCTTCACAAAATCTTTTCCACTGACGATGACCTAAGATTGAAACGAGTTGAGAATAATTTCAAATGTATGTACAACTAACTATTCTCTTTTGTGCCTTTTGTTTATCTGACACACAAACACACACAAACACACAAGGATATATATATATATATATATATATATATATTATGAAGATAGGATGAATGTTGTAGAATCCCTCCCTTTACTTCCACTACTAACTCACCCCCCTCACCAAATCACATGTACTTGAACGTAATTTTACTTTCAATAAAAATCTTTGACTGGGCTGTCCGTATAAATCGGACAAAAGTTTCAACTCTTAGATTTGTTTTGAGTTATCATTTCTTGTTCACTATCCTTTTACCTACCTCATATATATATATATATATATATATATATATATATATATACAAGGTGTGTCATAAAAGTATCAAGATTGAAGCTGTATTAACCAAGATAGAAATGAACAATAATGGAACTTAAATTTTTTTAGGGTGTCAAAAAGTACAAAAAAATCGATACCTTTTTGACACACCTTTATATATATATATATATATATATATATATATATATATATATATATATGCTCCCGTAACCCGGTAGAGCTCTTTAGGAGTGACTTTAATGAACTTTCACGAGCATAACGCAATGATCATTGTTTACAGATTTGATCTCTCTGGTGATCTTTACGTATATACACAGATATATATATTTAAAACAGTTAAAACACCGCTCCTTAAACGGCAGCTGGCAATGGCCTAGAGGTTAACGGATCGGACAAGCGTAAAGTCAGTCGGGGTTCATTTCTGGTCGGAGTTTGTTGTGTTGTTTGTTGAGACGTGAAACGTCTAAACACGGTGTCTGAGGATGACATATATATATATATATATGAAGTAGTGTTTGAAATGGCAAAGGCCGACGATTTGTGGGAGATTATGTGCTCAATTAAAGTCATACCTAGTTTTGTTAATTAATTAATTATAACTAAATGAATTAGGCGTGCATATCGGTTTAAATGTAAAGCGTAAACAAATCGAGAAAAAGTCATCTCTATATGTACATTTCAGCCCATTAGGCCTCATCAGCAGGATAGTGCTTTGTGCGTGATTCGAACCCTACCTGTCAGGCTGACAGGCGGACATTCTAACCACTACACTAGCTAGCTTCCCCAGAATTTCTCGTTCATTTTAAACTGGTATGTATATCGCACATTTTGGGTGACTTATGGCACGACAGTATGAAGTAGTCAAACAATGTGTTTGAAATGGCAAAGGCCGACAATTTGTGGGAGATTATGTGCTCAATTAAAGTCATACCTAATTTTGTTAATTAATTGATTATAACTAAATGAATTAGGCGTGCATATATGATGAGGCCTAATGGTCTGAAATGTACATACAGAGATGACTTTTCTCGATGTGTTTGGGCTTTACATTTACACCGATATGCACGCCTAATTCATTAGTTATAATTAATTAATTAACAAAATTAGTATGACTTTAATTGAGCACATAATCTCCCACATATATATATATTTATAAATATATATTGAAAGCAGGTGTCCAAACGGCTAATCGAGTCACATTTCAATCGCCAGACGAAGGAGCCAGGGATTTAGAATTATCGCAAAATAATATTTTATTGGACGTTTCAATTCGAACGGCCTTATTTATTAGTACATTTTTTTCAATAATTCATTTAAGTCATTAGCATATTTTTCTCTATAGATCATGTCATCTCTATCTCTCTCCCTCTCTCTCCTCTCTTTCTTTCTTTCTTTCTCTCTCTCTCTCTCTCTCTCTCTCTCTCTCTATATATATATATATATATATATATATATATATATATATATATATATATATAGTGCTTGATATTTGAAAATACAAAGCAATCAAAATTCTCTGAGATTTTGAGATAAAAACGAATCACAGTCTCAACCAGAACTATTTATGATTAAAAAAAGACTTGCCGATTAGTGAACTACACAGTTTCACACACACACACACACACACACACACACACACATATATATATATATATATATATATGTGTGTGTGTGTGTGTGTGTGTGTGTGTGAAACTGTGTAGTTCACTAATCGGCAAGTCTTTTTTTAATCATAAATAGTTCTGGTTGAGACTGTGATTCGTTTTTATCTCAAAATCTCAGAGAATTTTGATTGCTTTGTATTTTCAAATATCAAGCACTTAAAAAAAAGACTTGCCGATTAGTGAACTACACAGTTTATATATATATATATATATATATGTGTGTGTGTGTGTGTGTGTGTGTGTGTGTGTGTGTGAAACTGTGTAGTTCACTAATCGGCAAGTCTTTTTTTTTAAATCATAAATAGTTCTGGTTGAGACTGTGATTCGTTTTATGGGTTAAATAGTAGGGTAGACTGGGCCCTTCAACCTTGGGTAGGTAGGAGAGGGATAACTCTGAATTCAAAATTCCTGAGGTCGGTCGTTGATTGTGTTTGTGGCAACCCTTGATGCACCAATTCTTTCCTATCGACTGTGCCAAAAAGTGTGGATGGTCCACCACTATAAACAAATCACTGTGTGGGTGTTCATTGTGTGTGTGAACCCTCATGCGTCGAAAAATCGACGAGAGAGTCCATAATATATATATATATATATATATATATATATATATATATATATATATATATATAGTTCTCGACAATCCAACAAACTGATGTTTTCTCTTCATCCAAGTAGAATAAACCTTCTACGTTAGAAATTCTAATCAATTTTAGAAATTTATTTCGTTTCGAGCCACGTTTACACAGGTTTTATTTAATTTTACCTTTTATATTCTTAAAACTTATAATTAGATTAATATATAAGTTAATATATTAACACATTGTTCATCTATATTTCTGAAGCTATCTCGAAATCATATAAAATAAGATATAGTTATTATAAAATTATATTAGATGATTACAAATATAAAAGAATCATACAACCAATCACAATTTATAGTGGTACCTTGACTTACGAGTTTAATTCGTTCTGCTTGTAGCTCAATTTCCTCGTATATCAAATCATTTTTTTCCATTGGAATAAACTGAAATGCCATTAATCTGTCCCCTCCAAAAGTTTTTGATACGTTTTTTTAACTACTTTAACCCGCTCATAGCGGCTCTTACACCACTGCAATCCTACCGTAAGCAAAGTACAGAAACTGATAGGTAGTTCATTATAATTGAGCAGAAGGGCACAGAGTACAATAATAATAATAGAACTTTATTTGAATAGACTGAATTCTGAGTTGAATAGATAGTGAAATTTGAAATATCCCATTATAGAGGTAAGTGAAATAACATGAAAATTTGGTATTGCCGTGGGGGAAATTTTGTAGGTAAAGAGTTGAATAAGAAAAGCAGCAATTTATTGAATAAGATCATAATAAAAAAAAGAATGTAATGAATTATATGTTGTTATATGTTTAATGTTATCATGAATAATATTTTTCTATGGTGTAATAACCCCAGTCGGTAGAGCGTTCGGCTAGAAACCACAAGGTTCCTAGTTCCATACGGGCCCTCGCCAACTCAGCGTATCAGTAGCACAGGGACCAGTGCGGTATAGTAAGGAGCTGATGGTAGGTGTGGCGCTCCATCTCAGACGCAAAAAAACAATCTTCTTGATCAAGCGCTATTGAAAAGGGGATAGACTCCTTCGCTGATTGGCTGATACCGACTCTAGGCTACCCCGACGACTTTACCTTCTAACTTTTTATGGTGTAATAAAATTGGAAACATGAATTTATAAAAATAAGTGTATTTGAAGTTCACTTCAATTTTAGCTCACAACGCAAAGCAAAAAATACTAAAAAAAAATTTTAAAAAATAAAAACGACCGTTAGAAACTCGTAACTCCGAAAACTCGTAGTTGGGTCATTCGTAAGTCAAGGTACCACCGTATAAGGAAATTAAAAGAAGAAAAGAAAAGAAGAAAAAAACAACAATCATAACCTAAAGTATGATAGTAAGTAAATAAACAATGTGTTTATTTGATATGGCTTTTAGCCGACAATTTTTCGAGGATATGTGCTTAATTGAAGTCATACCTAATTTTGAAAATTAATTAGTTAATAATTAATGAATTTAGGCGGGCATATATGTTCAAATGTAAGGCTAAACAAATCGAGAAAATGCCAATCCCTGAATGTACATTTCGACCTATTAGGTCTCATCAGCAAAGTACCTGGGAGACTGCTCCGTGTGTGACTTGAAACCTCGACTGCCAAGCCGACAGGCGGGGATTCTAACCACTAAACCTAAATATATATTTACCAATCCCCTCTGCACGAGCAGGATGTGACACAAAGTCAAGTTCTTAAGTGGGTTTTAACAGATTTGAATTCAGAGTTTTCCTTCTCCGAGACGGGATACCTAGCCATGGTTAAAGAGCCCAATCTGACCTACTATTTGCCTATAGATAGTGGGAGGGTAGTAGAATTCATACCTTTCCCAAGGGTATTAGCGCTGTGTAAATGTGAACAGCTTCGTCTAGAATTTGAACTCGGGTCGACAAGTCCATTTCCTATGACTCTTACTATTACACCACACACCTCCAACGTCTATTTTATTTATTTATTTATTTATTTTATGTATCTATTTATTTATCTATTTGTGGGGATCCTACTCTTCTGCATACAGTCAGTGTGTTCTAAGCCTCACCGATAATGCACAAATAGTGCGACCTGGTGACTCCTCGTCAAACAAGGAACGAAAAGGAGTGAAAACGAGAGGAAAGAAGCCGCCACAGAAAAGAAAGCCAAAAGGAAGGAGACACAACAGCAATTCCAGCAAGCATCACTATTTGTTTGCAGTCACTGCACCAGAGACTGCCATTCAAAAATTGGTCTGTCCAGCCACTCACGCAGTGGACACTACGCCATCGTCTTTAATAAACGGACGGATGCCAATACACACAACACATTACATTTTAAGTTAAATACGATTTTTGGATGTTTGTTTTTTAGAAGCATTGTTGAATAAAGTATATATTATATTTTTGCTTGAAGGCAATTACAATGCATGTATCACATAAAATCCATCGCATATACATCGCTGATGAGACTTAATAAAGTCGAAACAGTCTGTACGATGTTCTACACACCGAGCGATCCTTTGCCAGGATTATACTTGTCAAGTTCATTTTCTATAAAATATTTTTTTAAAGTATCGAATTTTATGCGATACATGCATTGTAATTGCCTTCAAGCAAAAATATAATATATACTTTAAGTTAAATATTTCAATAGCATACTCATATTATAGTATATCTAAAGTTTGGACTATATGACATTTAGGATCCCCTTTTTGATCACGATTAAGAAAGGACATGTTTTTCATTTACCCAATTAAACTAACCCCTAACCCCTAACCCTAACCCTAACCCCTAATCCTAACCCTTAACCCTAACCCCTAACAAACAACCAGATATTGACGATGTAAATGAAAAACATGTCCTTTCTTAATCGAGATCAAAAAGGGGTTCCTAAAGGTAATATGGTCCTAAAATTTTGTGCACTGCTTAGAATAAACTCAGAAAACCCACAGACTATTCCACTCACCGGAGAACTCGGTATTTATTACGTTAGTGTTCTAAAACCACCTTTAATATTCACACAACCGAATCTATGGAAGGCTATGTTACTACATTGCAAAAAGAGGATAAACCTTACTCAGACAAAACTGATTGCCATTGCTCGAGGGGATCAAAACAATCAGAGGAAATAAATAGAAAATTATTAATGACTGTATTAATGAAACATCTGGTTTAATGTTCAGATGACAATGACATTTTGAAGCTTCTCAGAGGTGTCATTTATAATCTTCATTAAAAAGTATTTTCGCCAATTGTGTGATCAGTAAAAAAATATCTTACTTATATCTTATTATAATGGAGATTGTGTGTTTTTCTGTCTGTAACCGAAACTATATTCCTACTCAAGTAACAATTCTCTTAGTTATTGACATCACATTCTCCATGATTTTATTTTTATCTAAACCTCAATTATTAATAAAATTGTCTTACATTATTAATACTGTTAACTATGTTTACATACTGTCAACATGCAATTATATTTATATATACAACAAAATAGCGGTTTACAGTGTGAACGGGAAAGCTAATTTGCATATTAATATTAAAAAAT
>CM042151.1:56275822-56313322 GCA_023376005.1 Doryteuthis pealeii | reverse complement strand
ATGCCCGTGCGTCTTATATGCTGTCAAATACGGTAATTTTTTTGTCTCCTTGACAAGTTTCATATTGTCCTGAAGAAAGTTTCGGTTAAATCCTACTTAACGGACATAAATTCGACCATCGTATGTCACCCCTCCGATGAAAGGAAGAAAGCATACAACATTAGACATACTAGCAACATTAGACATACTAGCAAATATATGCACCCTCCGGGTGCAAGTATTTATGATTAATGTAATAAAATATTATATTAAATTAGAAAGGCTAATGAAACTAAATAAGAATACCGATAAAAAGATTTGAAACAGAGGGAGTATAATAAAAGATTTGAAACAGAGGGAGTATAATAAAAAATAGAACAACTGAAACTTACTCTTCCATCACTCTTGTCTTTCATTGTTATTTTTTCTAATTTAAGTATTTAGTTAAAAGAGGATGTAAAGAATAAAATGACAGTTATTTTTTCTTGTTAATGGATTTCATTTAAGATTCATTGAAGAGATTTTTGCTTATATTCATTAAAATAAAACCAAACAATTAGAAATCAATAATACTAAGCACATATTTATTAAATTCGATTTTTTAATATCAATATGCAAATTAGCCTTCCATTCACACTGTAAACCGCTATTTTTTTGTATATATAAATACAATTGCATGTTATTTGTATGCAGATATGGACAACACTAATAAAAAAGTGAAGCAATTTTATTAATAATTGAGGTTTAAATATAAATAAAATCATGGAGAATGTGATGTAAATAACGAAGGAAATTGTGACTTGAGTAGTAATATAGTTTCGGTTACAGACAGAAAAACACACAATCTCCATTATAATAAGATAATCTTAAGTTTTATCTAAACATGCTGTTAAAAATTTTGAGCTTACGAACTTTTTACATTTGGATGGAATCCGTGGATTAGTCCACCAAAATTTTTATGCCAAGTACATTTGGCACTTTGAAGTGCCATCATCAGGAGTGATGAGTTCCCCTCCTAGTTACTCTCACTACTTCCAACTTGAAAAAAAAACTGGAACACAAACACATCACCCCTGATGATAGCACTTCGAAGTGTCGAAAGTACTTGGGATAAAAACTTCGGTGGAACTAATCCACGGATTCCATCCAAACGTAAGAAACTTGGCCAGAAAGCTCGAAAAGATCGTTAATAAAATTGTAAAACAGGAGACGTGCCTTTTGTTTAATTCTCTCTCTCTCTCTCTCTCTCTCTATATATATATATATATATATATATATATATATATATATATACTTTGGTGCGGTACCAAGTTTCTTGGTACGAGGTGATTCTAGGCTGGTCCTAATTCTCTACCAGTAGTTTGTTGTAGAGTTCAGGTTCCGTTTGAGAGCTCAATATTTAATTAATGTAAACAGAGTTATTTGTGAATAAAAAGGCCTTAAATACCATGGGTATCGTAGTTATGGACCATTTCCACTATATATATATATATATATATATATATATATATATTAGTAGGTGATATTTATCTGCGAATAGTATGTTTTATTAATTTCTTCTTCTTACTAATTGGAGCACTAATTGGTTACACTGAAAATGGTTAATGTAATTTTTACAAGATTATTATTTATTTTTCTAAAGGGCTTAAATGATTCTTATATGCCTATCAACGAGGGTCGGTGGAAAAGTTCATCGACTAACCAAGATACTCGCATAGAATGTGTGAGGATTAAAATAAAATTGAAATGAAAAAAATAACAATCACACATACAGGAAGAACCCCTGAGCATGCGAAAGAAACAGGACCCACTTCCTACCACCAAGATAATCTCTCGGACAATCGGGCTCGAGCCACAACTGGGATCAGATACTATTACTGGACACGAAGAAATTTCCTTTTCACGTGGTAGCTATGACCCATGAATAAAGCCTGAATCTTAAAACTACCTTTTGTCTTACTCTCTTCCTTTTTCTTCCTTTAATTCCTTTTCAGCTCGACCACCAAATAGAATAGGATTAAAAGGAAAACCTGTGAACACAAGAAATAACCAACGACCTTAAACCAACATTAAAATTTATAGAGGTGTGTGGTGTTATGGTTAGAGTCGTAGGAAATGGACTCGTTAACTCGAGCTCAAATCCTAGACGAGGCTGTTTGCATTTCACATAGCACTAATACACTTGGGAAAGGTATGAATCCATATATTCTCCATCCAACTATGGGTAAATAGTAGGGTATACCGAGATTTTTAACCTTGGCTAGGTAACCAGTCTAGGAGAAGGAACACTATGAATTCAAAACCTGTTAAACTCCGCTTAAGAAATTAACCTTGTGTCGCATCCTGCTCATGCGGAGGGGTTGGTAAATATATAAATCAATATTAAAATCCTTAACATCCCACAAATGTGTCCAAATTATTTTTCAACATAGTCCCTCTTGCGTTCCACATACTTCTTCCATCTGTGATGCGGTGCTTGGATCCCATAGGTAAAAATAATCAACAACAGCAGGTATTCCGTCATCATATGAACTCTGTGGTTTATGAACTTTTCAGTCAACTGGAGTGCAATATCTCGTTACCAAACCCCTCCGTACGAGCAGTTGTAACACACGGTCGTTTGAGAGGCAAAAGGTTTGCAATATGTTGGTACCTACTAGTTTGTGGCGCGTAAATCACATAACCGAAACATTCCAAACGTAGTAGGTCCCCGCTGTATATATTTACGAACCCTCCGCACCGGCAGGATGTGATATAAGGTCAATATTTTAAGCGGGGTTTAACAAGTTAGAAATTAGTTTTCCTTCTCATAGAGCAGTTGCCATACCAAAGTTAAAGAGCACAGTCTGTCCTACCTTTTTATCCATTATTGGAAAGAAGGGAGTTGGATTTATACCTTTCCCAATGGTATTAGATCTATGTGAAATGCAAACTGCCTCGTCCCTGATTTGAACTTGGATTGCTGTTTCCATTTCCTACGACGATAACCAATGAGCCCCTACCAAAGTACAGTATATATTTACAGACCTCCCCCTTCCGCATGTGTAGGATATGACACAAGGTCAATTTCTTAAGCGGAGTTTAACAAGTTTGAATTTAGTTTTCTTTCTCCTAGATCGGATGCTTAACCATAGTTAAAGAGCTCAGTGTTCCCTATTATTTACTCATTGATGGAGGAAGAATATTTTGATTCATACCTTTCCCAAGAGTATTAGCGCAATTTCAAATGAAAATAGTCTCGTCCATGATTTGGACTCGGGTCAGCGAGTCCAATTAAACCATTACGTCACGCAGCTCCACGTAACAATTGATTAGGAAATCTATCGTTAAATAGCTTTTATTTGATTATAATTATTTTTTTTTTTAGAATTGTATTTGTGATAAGGAAATAACTTTGGCTCGATTAATCAAGTATTTTATGACGGTTGTTTTCTATTTTTGTGTGTGATCACTATAATAGTTAAAGTTTTTTAAAAATAAATTGTTTTATAAATTGACCATGTGCGTATGTCATCCCCTCCCCCTCTACTGTGCTGATATATTATATATTAGTAGATAGCTAGAATCTTTACATTCCAGCACGGGTTTAGAAAAGTACAAGACACGTGGACTTATACTAAGTCATAACTTAGAAAATTCAAAGGCGCCGGTAACTTTGCACATTCTATATTCTCTTTTCCTTTTATTCTATATAATTTTATTTTATTTTAAATTGTTTTATATATTGACCATGTGCGTATGTCCTGCCCTCCACCTCCTCTGTGGTGATATATATTAGTTGCTAGCCAGAATCTTTATATTCCTGCACGGGTTTTGAAAATTAAAAGACACATGTCCTGCCACTTAAGTAACTTTCTTTCCAGATATTGTAATTTTTTTCACGTGTCATTTGCTGGCCAAAATGAAAACTTTATTCTGTGTTTTAGTCTAACTTTAATTCTTTCTCTTTTCCTTTTATTCTATTTAATTTTATTCTAAATTTTTTAATATATAATAGTTAAAGAGGCAAGAGATATTGTATGGAATTTTCTTGCAGAATGTTTTTCATTTATTCCATGATGGAATGCACGTCTTGACTGGCTGCAAATCTTATAATTAGTTTTATTTTTTATTCTTGTATTTTACTAGTTTTACATAGTTTTGTCTAATATTTTAAACTTTATAAACTTATTAATCCTAAAATTGATTTTGAACGATGTAGTACAACTTGGTCAAATCAAGGGATTATATAATATATATATTATGTATATAATATATATATATAATGTATCTCACATGTTTACAAGTTAGAGACCTCTGGTGAGTTTATTTCCGGTTTAGGAAACATAGCGATTATTCTGCCTTCTATTCTAGGCAGCTGCTTGTGGACCCATCGGTAAGAGACTTGACGAGCGAAAGTTCGTTCGGGTCTCGATCCCGACCAGAGGTAGCTGCTGAAAAATAAGTCTAGCTGCACTGATGAGGGGTAAAACCCCGAAACGTGCGTCTGCAGATTACTTTATATACGCTTCCCAATTTTCAGGTTGAGCACTCTGTCTAGAAGGAACTAATTACGAAAATTCACCGCTTCGGCGAAATGCTAGTCTCACTTGTTCACAAGTTAGAGACCTCTGGTGAGTTTATTTCCGGTTTAGGAAACATAGCGATTATTCTGCCTTCTATTCTAGGCAGCTGCTTGTGGACCCATCGGTAAGAGACTTGACGAGCGAAAGTTCGTTCGGGTCTCGATCCCGACCAGAGGTAGCTGCTGAAAAATAAGTCTAGCTGCACTGATGAGGGATAAAACCCCGAAACGCGCGTTTGCAGATTACTTTATATATTATATATATATGTATTTATAGATGATATGGAGAAAAATTGAGCTCTATTCTTTTAGGTTTTTGGCTAATATGAAGAAATCAATTACCAGATATATATTATAGGTTAAGTAATTTTGTTAAATATCATTTTTTAATTGAACATGTGGTAGTTAATAAAACTAGGACCAAGAAGCGACCCCATTGCAACGCCGCCAGTCTGTATGTAGATATTACAACGATAGTCATCAAAAAGGACTTGTGTTGTGCAAGGCAGAAGTTTATGTGGAATAGTGGTTTTTATATAAAGTGGAAGGAAGTTTAGGGATACAATAAATAATTATCTCCCTTAGAGAATTACTCTGTCCGTTAGGGTCCACGTAGGTTCTCACATGGCAATCAAAAAACCAATTCTTGACCCCTTTTTGCTTCTATTCTTTGACGTTGTCTATCACCATGCCAGTGAACGGTAAAACCACATTAGTTAAGTAGGCTTTTCCCATTTTTCTTTTACATATATAGTTTGTTCATGGAACAATATGTGTATAATTATACTATGAAGCACGTTTGTGCATCCTTTCTTTTAATACTACTTGTATAAATATTATGTAGATAAAATGTTACATGTTCTAGTATGTGTAAAAAAAATGTCGTCGGGGTGGCCCAAAGTCGGTAACAGCGCTAGACGAAGGAAATTGTTTTGGCACACCTACCATCAGCTCCTTGCCTTACCGCACAGTTCCCTATGCTACTCATACGCTGAGTTGACGAGGGCCGGTATCGAACCAGGAACCTTGTGGTTCCTAGTCTGACACTCTACAGACTTAAAGTAGAACAAAAAAGGAGGCGCGTGGTCTAATGGTTAAAGTCATAGGAAGTGGACTCATCGACCCGAGTTCAATTCCTGGACGAAGCTGTTTGAATTTCACATAGCACTAATACCCTCGGGAAAGGTATGATTCTAATTCTCCCTCCAGGTGTGGGTAAATAACAGGGCAGACTGGGCTCTTTAACCCTGGCTAGGTAACCAGTCTAGGAGAAGGAAAACTCTGAATCAAAACCTGGTAAACTCCGCTTAAGAAATTGACCTTGTGTCACATATTGCTCGTGCGGAGGGATCGGTAAATATATATAGTAGAACAATTCACATACCTAGGTAGTAATATCTCATCCACAGAGAGCGATATTAATACACGAATAGGAAAGGCATGGCTGGCCACAAACAAATTATCAGTCATATGGAAATCCGATCTCGTTGACAAGCTAAAGCGACAATTCTTCCAGGCTATGGTTATATCATTATTGCTGTATGGCTGCACCACCTGGACCCTAACGAAGCGCCTTAAGAATAAGCTAGATGGGACCTGCACAAGAATGCTGCGTGCAGTCTTGAACAAGTCGTGGAAACAGCACCCCACAAGGAGGCATCTGTATGGCCACTTGCCCCCCCATCTCCTAAACTATACGAGTAAGACGGACTAGGCATGCAGGACACTGCTGGAGAAACAAGAACGAGCTCATAAGCGACATACTCCTGTCGAAGCCAACACATGGGCATGCTAATGTGGGCCGCCCAGCCAGGACCTACATTGAGCAACTATGTAAGGATGCTGGATGCTGGATGCTGCACAGAAGAACTCCCAGAGGCAATGAATGATAGGGAAGGTTGGTGAGAGATTGTCATGGATATCCGTGCTACTTGCGCGACATGATGATGATGATGATGATGGTATCACTGATATACAAATATTGGTCCTTGATGACTAGGGACTTAACAAGTCATTTTCCCTTATACCAAGCATCCCCATAGAAGAAATGTTTATATACATATATTTTACTACCCAACCTTTCCTTGGGATGGAGCAAAGCCGCTAGGCAGCGGAGGTTTTGTGTCGGACTTTTCCTTGACATAGATGAGTTGCCGACCAAGGCTAAGGAGAGATAGGATAGGGTCAGTTGATTAGTCATTTTGTATACGGGAGTTGTAATTTGGAAAATAAAGGTTTTTTACTGTACCTTATAAGTAATAGATAGGGCCTGGTTAGCTCAGTAGAGCGTTCGGCTAGAAACCACAAGGTTCCTAGTTCGATACCGGTCCTCACCAACTCAGCGTATGAGTAGCACAGGGATCTGTGCGGTAAAGTAAGGAACTGATGGTAGGTGTGGCGCTCCACCTCAGATGCTAAAAACAATCTCCTTGGTCTAGCACTATTGAAAAGGGGATAGACTCCCTCGCTAACTGGCTGATACCGACTTTAGGCCGCCCCGTCGACGTACTTTTACTTTATAAGTAATAGTTTGGTTTGGTTTATATGGTTAACGGCTTATCAACTTCTTATGTATTATTCAATTGTGAAATTTGTGAAATTTGTAAATATTTGATTATAATCACAACTATCTATTAATAATGGAGATTGTCTGTATTTCTGTCTGTAACAAAAACTACGTCATAGCTCTACGTAACAGATAACGTCACAATATTCTTATGCTACACCCAAAATTTGAGTAAGCAATTTAAAAAATTGTTCTTTACTCGTCCTTTTTTTTAATTTTTTTTTTTACAGTAACAAGAAGTTAACTAAAAAGTTTACAAATAAATAAATACCTACGATTTTGTGTAAAATTGATGTGGAAAATATTTAAAATAATTGTTTGATTATTACATGCACGCAACATTTTATTTGAGAGGGACGGGGTTCAGTTTTCATTTCAAATTGTTTTATTATTATTTTTTTTTTTTTTACTCCTTTGATAAATATGAGAATTTTGCTTACTTATGATACAAACCCTCTGACATTTAACTCCCACCCTCTCAAGCAATGTCTTTCAAAAATTCATCTTTACGACGCCCGGAGGGTGTTTTCTGTTGTTAGTACTTTCAATACCCCATTGTATTTGTATAATCAATTGTTTGTACACATATATATGATACGAAGTATTCCATGGTTTCAATATTTCAAGCAATTATATGAATTCAAAACTAATATTAATATTCAATTATAGTTTTAAATACAATATTGTACATAATATAATAATCATATAATTATATGGTTTTGTAACTATTTTTTATAGACAGTTATATGGTTTGAAGTAACTATTTTTATTTGATAATAATCATTCATTTAGACAGTTATATGGTTTGAAGTAACTATTTTTATTTGATAATAATCATTCATTTAGACAGTTATATGGTTTTGAAGTAACTATTTTTTATTTGATAATAATCATTCATTTAGACAGTTATATTTGAAGTAACTATTTTTTATTTGATAATAATCATTCATTTAGACAGTTATATGGTTTGAAGTAACTAATAATAATCTTTAGTAAACAATAATAGCTTTAGGTAACTAATCTTCATACAAATAATTTGTGCACAGTTATATGGCATTAAGTATTACTAATGCACATCATTTTCTGACAGATTTATTTGTTGGAGGCGCGTGGTCTAATGGTTAGAGTCGTAGAAAATAGACTCGTCGACCCGAGTTCAAATCCTGGGTGAAGCTAAGTTCGCATAGCGCTAGTATCCCCGGAGAAAGGTTTGAATCCAGCTTCTTACCCTCCAGCTATGGGTAAGCTTTAGGGCGGACTGGACTCTTTAACCTTGGTTAGGCAACCACTCTAGGAGAAGGAACACTCTGAATCCAAACCTGTTAAACTCCGCTTGGGGTGGTCAACACAAGAATAGGCTCAGTCCTAATTAGTAATCTATTTCATGAATTTTTTTTTTACTATTTTTTTTTTACTCATAGATGGGACCCTAACATGTACTACCACTTTTGGGTAGGACTGGATCTGGGAGTAATGGCAATAAAGGGATATTCCACACTTCCAGAACTGGAGCCACGCCATATATGCAGTTAAGTGTCATACACAGAACACTACTTTTGTGAGGGGGTCTTACTCTTAAATAGATTATGCATTCGGCGTATTCTAAGCACCGATGACAGGGTTTAAAGACAAGTAAGTGGGATAATAATTTCTTCTGGTTTTGTAAAGTTTAAAATATCCTATTTCCATGCGTTATGTAATAGATTTGGTGGATGCTAGTGTTGTTGGGTACCGTTAAGGCGTCGGACCTGCAACAGTGGGCTCTGATTGACAGAGTGAAGGTCACAAGATCAGACCAAGCGACGATAACGGTGTAGGGGGGGAATAAGCGTTTGTAAAGTAGGACACTCATTGGTTAATAGATGTCACGTGATAGGAAAACGACAGAGTGAAAGCTTTCTTTGTGAGTCTCTAGATTCAGTTAGTTTAAGACACTCGTCTGGCTGGTCGAATTAGACCCGCACTGATGGTACAATGTTTTCAAGAATGACATCTGGAAAAATGGAATTTTAATAGTATGTAGATTTGAAAAGAAATCTTTTTTTTTTTTGTTGTAACTTTTGGTTGTAGTTTGAAATTATTACCCGACTGGTTAAAATAACGACTCAGAATTTAATTTTATAAAATCATTTTTACTCATTTAATGAACATATTTAGTCTCTTGCTTTTTTTTACGCGAGGAAACAAAATTTTTTCAAACTTAATTCCATTTAATCTAATTATTTACTTTAATGACATATTTTGGTACTAATGCACAATAGCACGAAAGAGATAATATCATTAGATTACGTATAAAAAGCATTACATTTTACGGAAATAACCGAAAGGGTTAGGGTACTTCGGGAGTTTCCGTAATCCCATGCTATTTATACGCAAAATGCAATTCTAATGATATTATATCTTGTGTGCTATTCTGAATTTGTACCCATATTTTAAAACATTGTCTTACTTTAATGACTAAAAACCAGAAATATTTTCTTCTGAATATTTGTTTACCTGCAGAAACTATGGAAAGGCTTATAATAGGTTGACTGTATCCCATGCGGAAGGGTAAGACCCCCCTTTCCAAATAGAGTATCCTGAATAGAACACTAAACTGTATTTGGTGATGAGGATCCAGTTTTGTATATCACAGTTACACTGGGCATTGTGTTGTAATGGTTAGAGTAGTAGAAAATGGACTTGTTGACCCGAGTTCAATTCCCGGACGAAGCTGTTTGCATTTTCATAGGCGCTATATCTCTGGGAAAAATATGAATTTAATTCTCCTTCCATATATGGATAAATAGCAGGGAAGACTGGGCTCTTTAACCATGACTAGAGAACCAGTCCAAGAGGACAACTCCGAATTAAAACCTGGTAAATTCCGTTTAAGAAATTGACCTCGTGTCGCATCCTGCTCGTGCAGAGGAATTAGTAAATATATACACCCGACAGGTTGGTGTGATTCCCCTTCATTAAAAATCAATTGCTCTCCTCCGCGAATATGATGTGCCCTAATTCTGAGACATAAGCCATTTTTACTTGCGTCAGCACATTTGTACACTCTGCCTCGGATTTAATACACTCACCCCTAACCCCAACTCTCAATACCCTGGTGACGTGCCTCAGTTATATCTACTTTTTATAATTTCCACATTCATCAGATCGCAAATTTCGAAAATAACACTACAATACTTACGTTCTTGATAATGGCCAAAGATGGTCGAAAGTACTTGGACTATATTTTTTTAACGGCTCCATTCACATCGGCGGCATCTTACTCACCAGAAAAAAGAAAACATGAACGAACTATCCTTGTTTGTCATAATCAATGAAACATATATCCTTATGGTGTCTAAATACACATTCATACACAGACACACACACAAAAACGCAGACAGACATACAGACAGATAAACACACACACACACACACACACACACACACATATATATATATATATATATATATATATGTTTGTGAATAAACAAATCGTTTAACGATGTTTTTATAAAATCAAGAGAGTGCTCAAACACTTACCATTAGAGCAATATAAAATCTAAATTTAAAATGTTATCTCACCCCTTCATGTCAACTGATTCAATATTTTTACGTGTTAAAAACAGAATCATCACATGATATATATATATATATATATATATATATATATATATATATATATAAGTGTGTGTGTGTGTGGGCGGGTCGCGCGCGTTTATACAATCTTTTATATTTTTAGAACCACATGCAGAAATGCATTCAGAATCAGAAAATAATGGTGATGATCATTTTAAACGGGACAAGTAAGTAAAACTCCTTTTCTTCCCAAATATTAATAAAATCTTCATTATTTTGCTCAAAAACCAAGACCTGGTGATAGTGAATGCATATATATTTACTTTGTCATTAATGGTTTTATTTTCGAAGTTTCCACCGGACATACACATATACACAACTGCCCTTTATATATGTATAGATAGATTATTGACTCAACTTCTATTTTCGGACAAGGCTCAGCAACATTTGACATTCCAAGAAAACTACAATATTTAACAGACCCTCGAGGTGTAACGGTTATCGTCGGACATGGTGACCCGAGTTAAGATCATGGCCAAGACTGTTTGAATTCAACTAAGCGCTAATACTCTTGGGAAAAGTATGAATCTCTGTGTTCTCCCCCAGCTATGAGTAACTAGTTAGGAAAACTGAGTTGTAAAAGAAAGTTGACGTCGGAGAGACCTATTGTCGGTATCAGCCGGACAGCGAGGAAGTCTATCCATTTTCGCAAGCGCTAGACAGAGAGATTGTTATTGGTGAGATGGAGTGCCGCACATATATACAGCTCAGTACTTTACCACACAGACCAAATTACCCAGTCTGTGCTACTCGTTGAATTAGCGGGGACCAGTATCGAACCCAAAACCCTGCGATTCCTAGAGTAAATTAAACCATGCGATTCTACCGACTGAGCCAAATCGGCCCAGTTGTACTCCCTTTAAAATTGGCCTTGTATCGCATTTTGGTCGTAGTGGAAAGGCTGGGTAAATACATCAATATTTTAAATGAAAAAGAAACATTGAATCTATCTATCTATCTATATATCTGCCTATATATATATATATATATATATATATATATATATATATATATAGAGAGAGAGAGAGAGAGAGAGAGACATAGTCAGAGACAGTGACAGAGACACAGAGACAGACAGATAGAAAGAAATGATTCCCCCTCTCTCTCTCTCTCACTCACACATACACACACAAGCACACATAATCATACATGCGGCTCACTCATCAATATATATATATATATATATATATATATATATATATATATATATAGATAGATAGATAGATAGATAGATAGATAGGTCAAATAATTTATAAAATGAAAACAATTCAAGGCACGTATATTAATGCTTCCAAAGATTGAAAATCTGGACTGACTTACCTCCCTTGTACTCAAGGCTGGCGCCATTAATATTTTGCGCCCTAGGCAAAGTTTAGATACATGCAAATCACAATTCTTCATCTTTTTTAGATATCATCTTTTTTAGATATCATTTTTATCTATCATTTTTAATTTTTTTTAAAGTTAACTAAATAAGATAAACATATAATTTGGAGTGGGAAATTCTAGTCTTTGAATGATCGTTTATTTTTATTCATGCAAATCCGGCGAATAAGCATTTGGAGAGTATCAGGCGGGTTCGGCATCTCACATTCCAGTATGTTTCATCACTTTCCCTACCTCGGCAAAAGCATCCTGAACTGCTGTATTGTGCTTCACGTTACTAAAATATCCAAGTACTTTGATATTAAATTTTTTCGGTGCTTATGTTAAAGTACGGTAGGGTAAAAAAGTAAAGTTGTCGGGGTGGCCTAAAGTTGGTATCAACCAACGAGCGAGGGAGTCTATCCCCTTTTCACTAGCGCTAGACCAAGGATATTGTTTTTGCGTCTGAGGTGGAGCACCACACCTACCATCAACTCCTTACTTTACCGCACAGATCCCTGTGCTACTCATACGCTGACTTGGCGAGGGCCGGTATCGAATTAGGAACCTTGTGGTTTCTAGCCGAATGCTCTACCGACTGAGCTAACCTGGTCCCTTATACTTACACTTAAACCCAACGGAAAGACGAAATAAACACATTTACACATACAAGACCATTAAAAAAGTATCTACATGATATACATACCTACAGTACCGACTGAGCTAACCTGGCCCTATTTAAAAACAACGTAATTCTAAATTACAGGGCTTTGATCTTTCACAGACCTTATGGCTGTTTTTTGGTTGGTCAGCTCAGTTCATGGAAGCACAAAGTGAACTTAAAAATTGTGGAGTTCTAACTCAGGTTTTAAATGGAGGCAGACATGTTTTCAAGATGGCTAGTTATTCTAGGCGTGATGATTAACTTTCAATTTAATTCAATTCCTGGGCGAAGCTATAGTTCACATAGCGCTAATACCATTGGGAAAAGGTAAGAATCCAACTACTCTCCCTCCAGTTATAGGTAAATAGTAGGGCAGAATGGGCTCTTTAATCTTGGTTAGGCAACCAGTCTAAGAGAAGGAAAACTCTGAATTTAAACCTGTTAAGCTCCGCTTGGGGTAGTCACTACTAGAATAGGCTCAGTCCTAATTAGTGATCTATTTTAAAAAAAAGATAATGCTTGCTCAATGTCAAAGCGCATCTCTTGTGTGATTTGAACTCACATCGCCCAATCCATTTCGACAATAACCGTCCACATGTCAACAAATGTGTACAGCACTAAACCACTGTCAATAGCTTTAAAATAAAAAAAAACTAAAATGAATATCTGAAACAGCTTTATTAATTGACACCAACTAAAGCGAAATAGATATTACTGGTGAAAAGTCAACTGGGAATAATCCGGTGGAAATTCCAAACTACTGAAATCAGGCAGACACTGTCCACAAAGACACATCGCCAAAATCAATATTACTATAGTGACCAGCTAAATTCCTGTATTGTTCTCACCTATCTGACCTATGTACAAAAACTAACGGTGAGTACATTGTCAGATTTACAAAGTCGATATAATAAAGGCGCTACATGGAGGCACGTGGTGTAATGGTTAGAGTCGTAGGAAATGGAATCGTGGGCCCAAGTTCAAATCCTGGACGAGGCTACAGTTCAAATAGCGCTAATACCCTTGGGGAAGGTATGCATCCAACTACTCTCCCTTCATCTATAGGTAAATAGCAGCGTGGACTGGACTCTTAACCTTGGTTAGGTAACCGGTCTAAGAGAAATAAAAAACTCTGAATTCAAACCTGTTAAACTCCGCGTAAGAAATTGACTTTGTGTCACATCCTGCTCGTGCGGAGGGGTTAGTATATATATATATATATATATATATATATATATATATATATATATAATATAACAAATAAATATATAAAGGTATTACATATCTATTTATTTGGTGACAAAGGAACAGTCACAACCATTTTGGTTTCATGTGTCAACAATCATCAGGTGAAATGCAAGGAAAATCGAAAAAAAAATTTTTTTTTCGTTTTCCTTGCATTTGAAACAAGTTCACCTGATGATTGTTGACGCATGAAACCAAAATGGTTGTGACTGTTCCTTTGTCACCAAATAGATAGATATGTAAAACCTTTATATATTTATTTATTATATTATATAACAGCTCTATTTTATATTGAGCACTCTACCAATAATATTGCGTTTGGCACACCGTTCCAGTAAAAGCTGAAACAGTGACAATCCCACACACTATATATATATATATATATATGTGTGTGTGTGTGTGTGTGTGTGTAAGGCAGAGGTATAATTCCAGCAAGTTATACATATCACAAAAAAAAAAGTTGGGGGCACAGATTTCTCAGCTAAGTAACCAAAATAAGCTTATACTTGGAGCCGCAGGTATTTTCAGAATGTTTCAGCGTTGGTTATAGACTAGGATGAGTCTGAAGTTTTGCAATCCATTGGTACCTTGACTTACGAGTACATCACCTTACGAGTTTTCCGAGTTACGGCTTTTTTTTTTCATTCGGTCAATTTTTTGCTTTGTGTTGAGAGCAAAAATTTGAGGCACGAGCGAGCTTCAAATACGCTTGTGTTAATAAGTTCACTGAAACATTTAATTTCCAAATTTATTACGCGAAAATATTACTTATATAAAAAATAAACATCAAAACATATTACATCACATTATTCATCACGTTCCCTTTCATTATGTTCTTTATGTGGTCGATTTATAGGGCCGGTTTAGTTCAGTCGGTAGAGTGTTCGGCTGGGAACCTCAAGGTTCTGGTTCGATACCGGTCCTCGCCAACTCAGCGTATGAGTAGCACAGCGATCAGTGCGGTAAAGTGAAGAGTTGATGGTAGGTGTGGCGCTCCGTCTCAGACGCTAAAAACAATCTCCTTGATCTAACGCCAGTGAAAAGTGGATATACTCCCTCGCTGTCTCGCTGATATCGACTTTAGGCCACCCTGACGGTTTTACTTTACTTTGTGTTCTTTATACAATACAGTGCTATTTTTTTCTATAAACAAAACGTAACAAAAAGTGGGTGTTTAGTGAGTGACTGGAACGGATTAATGGCATTTCAGTTTATTTCAATGGGAAAAATAATGAGATATACAAGAATATTGAGTTACGAGCGGAAAAAAATTAAACTCGTAAGTCAAGGTACCACTGTATTTTGGTAACGTGAGTCATAATTCGACAGATTCAGATGCTTTTGCCGAAGCCGTGAAAGAGATGAACCACATTGGACTGTGAGATGCCGAGCTCATCTGATACTCACCAAGTGCTTCTCGCTGGATTCGTATCTGTGTCTTGGAACACAACCTCGGAATCATTGGTTTAGGCCTACCTGACCTTGCCTGATTTTCAAGGTTCTTGCAAACCGAGTGAAATTTCTTGAACCATCTGGTTACTGTCCTGTGATTAACTACGTATTTACCTTTCGCACAAGAAATGTTTTTGATCGCTAAACCGAGAACAAATATGCATGGGTGCAATAAAAAGGAGAAATGTATGTAAACCAAGAGGAAAATCTATATGAGCAACAACATTGGAAAAATGGAGATTTGCTTCCGGTTTTTGTCTGTAACGAAAATTACGTCACTGCTTACGTCACATTACCCAAAATCGTCATAACAGAATAAATACACTCAAAATTTGAACATGCAACATTAGACAGTCCTCGTCGTTTTTTAAAACAAGTTTTAATAAATAAATGACTGGTATTATATATCTATATATAGTTTGTTTTTATTTTAATACATATTTAAAGTTTACATTTCAAATTGTTTTATTTTTTAATCCTTTAATGAATTTGATGGTTTTACTTACTTAGGGTACAAACTCGCTGACATTGAATTTTTTACTCCCACCCCTCAGGCGATATATTTCAAAAATCTCCCGGGGGGTGTTTTTTATTTTGTACAAGTATATATATATATATATATATATATATATATATATATTATATATATCACACTATCACACTTGAAAAGGCAGTAGTAAGCCAACGTATATTATTAGAAGACTGATCAATATCTGTAATAAAGCGTTAATAATTGAATAAATAAATAAATATTTTTAGTATATATCAATGGGTTCATGCTATCAAAGTTAATTATTTCCCAAAAACTTTCGCTGCCCGACGATTGCTACGTTTAAACAATTAAGGTTGGATAGCTTGAAACCAATGGTAGCAGACTTGTTTCCATACAAATAAATATATACTAAACACACACACACACACACACACACACACACACACACACACATATATATATATATATATATATATATATATATATATATTTAAAAAAATGTTTTTTTTAAATTGGGCGTTATTATGAAGCATTAAAAATGTATAAATGAATGAACTCGATATTATGGAGTATTGGATTCACTTATTTTTTTAAATTATTTTTTCTCATAAATTTTCAGGTTCGTTAGATACCCTTTGTCAAATGTTATTACTGTTTAACGTTTTCTTTGTCTCTGTTGTTATCGATAGTGGCAGCGTCTGTAAAATATTTGTAATAACGGAGAATTCCGATATCTGCGTTTAATCCCTTCACGTGCGTTTGTAATTTTAGAATCCATTTAGTTTCTGATTGTTTTCTAGATTGCGTTGTTGGGAATGCGTGTTCTAATAAGATGCATTTGAGGTGTGTAAGGTTGTGTGATAAGGTGTTAAAATGAAGTGCTATTCTACTATGCGGGGATTTGAGATTTATAGTGGATTTGTGGTTATTTAGTCTTAGTCTAAAGGGTGTTGATGTTTCTCCCACATATCCACTATTTCTACATTGTGTGCAGTATATATAGTATATAATGTTAGCGCTATCGCATGTTAGGTGTGGCGGATGGATTGTTATGTTTGTGTAGAGTATATATATATATATATATATATATATATATATATATATATATGCGGGGATTTGAGATTTATAGTGGATTTGTGGTTATTTAGTCTTAGTCTAAAGGGTTTTGATGTTATATATATTATATATATATATATATATATATATAATATATATATATATATATACGTGTGTGTTTGTATGTGTGTGTATGTGTGTGTGTGTGTGTGTGTGTGTGTGTGTGTGTTTCGGTTATATGAAATCCTACCTACTTGAGTCCATTAAGGTCTGCAACCTGACGCATCATTAAGGCATGTGATGCTGTGCGGAAAGGATTTGATTTTGCCGCTCTCTCGTTATATACTACCTTGATCACGTCCTCTAGTGGTCATTAGCAGAACCATTTTGGCGGATACGGGAGGTACTGACCTTTTGTGTCACCTAACACCAAATAGTAAAATTCAATAGGCAGCAAGAGATGCAGTCCCATAATATTCGATACATTTAGTGTGCAAAAATTATATGCAAATGTTACAATTATTATGTGAAATAATAGAGAATAATTCAGCCCCCGTCCCATAATAGTTGGTACATAAAATGTGTGAAACTCATGAGCAAATCGAACAACTATTATGGGACAGAAAGATAATAGTAATACGTGTAGATCAATTGTGACCATATTTGCAAGGAGGCGTCGTAGGAAATGCACTCGTCGACCCGGGTTCAAATCCTGGACTGTTTGCATTTCACGGTTATTTACTATAAATCTAACATGATCCAAGGGAACCATTCTTGACTGATAAATTATTTATTTATTTATCAATCTGCTAGGAAAAAAGACGGGATTAGGGTTAGGGTTAGGGTTAGGGTTAGGGTTATGGTTAGGGTTAAGGTTATGGTTAGGGTTAATTTAATGGGAAAATAAAATCTAAATGAATCCAATTACCCTCCTTCCAGAGTTGTAGAGCAGGCTGGGCTCTATAGCCTTGGCTAGGTAACCACTCTAGGAAAATGTAAACTCTGATTTAAAGCCTGTTGAATTCCACTTAATAAATTGACCTTGTGTCGTATCCTGCTCGTGCGGACGAGTTGGTAAAAAATATTTGCAAGTATTTATCTATTCACCTAAAACACATAAAAGCCGGATGCGACATTAGGTCAGTTTTTTAAGCGGGGTTTAACAGTTTTCTTACTCTTAGATCGGTTGCCATACCAGTCGGCCATACTATTTGGAGAGAGAATAGTTGGATTCATATCTTTCCCTTGGGGATTAGTGCAATGTGAAAGGCAAACTTTCATGTCTAGAGTTTGAACTCGGTTCGACGTCTTCAATTCTAATTACACCACAAACGCCACCACAAATTTAACAGGTCTGTATCAGAGTTTTTCTTCTCTTAACCAATTGTCATACCAAGGTTAAAGAGCCCAGTCTTCCCTATTATTCACCCAAAGCTGGAGGGAGAATAATTCCCTAAAGTATATTAGTGCTATGTGAAAAACAAATAGTCTCACCGCTTTAAAAATGACCTTGTGTCACCCCCTGCTCGTGCAGAAAGGGTGTTAAATACACATAAGCCGACCCATATGTACAAATAAATACACGAATACAAACTACCTCACCGACGAAGCTACAACTACCGTCTCTGGCCTCTTCACTTCTTCGTGTTGGCGAGCGATTACAGTTGATCGTCCGCCTATATTTTGTTCCCAAACAGAATAATCTTATTTAAAAAATGCTACAAGAACCCTAACTACCTCATATACGAAACTACGACTGCCATCTCAGACCGTCTCGCGAATTATATATATTTACCAACCCCTCCGCACGAGCAGGATGTGACACCAGGTCTATTTCTTAAGCTGAGTTTAACAGGTTAGAATTCCGAGTTGTCCTTCTCCTAGACTGGTTACCTATCCATGGTTAAAGAGTCAGTCTGCCCTGCTATTTACTCATAGCTGGAGGGAGAATTGCATTCACACCTTTCCCAATGGTATTAGCGCCATGTACAATGCAAGCTGCTTCGTCCCGGAATAGAACTCGGGTCGACGAATCCATTTCCTACGACTCTAACCATTAGAACACGCACCTCCATAATTCTCTTATAATTCGTCTCGCGAATTATAAGAGACCGAACTTAGGCCCGTCGATTGTTGTTGCGAGTTCGAGTCTAACCGAGTGTCCTTTATTCCTTGCGTTGCAATAAAATAAGGTTAGCTTAATAAATGACTAAATTACCGTCTCTTTCAAAATTGTCTCTGCCAGCCATACTTTCTTACCACCTCCCCGCAGATAGTTTTATTTTTAAAAAATGTACAAATTCGGAGCAGACTAAAGTCGGTATCAGCATGACAGCGAGGGGGTCTATCCCCTTTTCAATAGCGTTAGACCAAGGTGGTTGTTTTGGGGTCTGGGGTGGAGCGCCACACCTTGTTCGAATATTTTGGATATAAGGTGTGCTACAATACACCACTTAAATCTATAGACTAAAGCAGGTCACGTGGTTTAAACCTCAGTCGATCAACTGCCCGAATGCGTGGTTGTTTGACTACTTAATCACTGATACGAAAAGGCGTCCATTTGCAATCATTGACGATGTGCTTGCAATACTGAGGAGCACCAAGGAACAACCAACGGATTCTTTAACAAGCGCTCTTGCTTGAAGCCTAAAGGATGGCCCATAAAATTGTAACCCAATATGAGTTTTGACTTGAGTGTGGCTCCCTATAGTAAAATTATTTCATGTCAATCCTGACTTGGTAGAAAATCAGAAAATTACTTATTTCCTTTTCGGATGTAGGGCATAAACAGGGCAGATAACCAAAACCCATTTCCATATTTTTCCTATTTTTCCAATTTTCGTATTTTTTGCATCATGGGAAAAATGTATTTTATCTTAATTCTTTAATATTATTTCATTTATCTATGCTATTTATCTGATTCTCCCACAGAGTCCGCTATAAATATGCGATTATTATTATTATTATTATTATTATTATTATTATTATTATTATTATTATTATTATTATCAATATTTCTTTTATCTATACAGTCTATCTTATTCTCCCAAACTGATACTGTAAATAAGTATGAAGTTTTTCCCTGTTTAAAAGGATTTAACACTTTAATAATACATAGGCTCTTAAAACATTGATATTGCAACTATGAAGTGTTTTTAAATTGTGATCCAGCAACTATTCTTTAAAAAATTAATATGCACAGTCATATAGTTTCAAATATTCCTGTTAAATATAAGTAATTTACACACACCGTTATATAGTTTTAAGAATTCTTAAATACTACAAATAATTTACACACAGTTGTATGGTTTCTAGCATCCCTATCTAATACAAATCATTACACTCTGTTATATGGTTTCAAGTATTCCTACAAACATGCGATCCTCTTTTATTAACTGATGCCGGCTTTTAATATGTACTAAGCTTAACTTGATGAAAAGGGTGCCTTGAAAATCAGCATTTGAAAAGGTGGTGTAGGGAAACAATGAACTTTATTTAAAAAAAAAACAATTGTGTAACATTAAAGAGTTCAAACAATTTTTTAAACTGCTTTCATCCATAGTTGTGATATCTACTAATCATTTTATAGGGCCTCACAAGTGAATGTATTCTCTTTAACATTTACTACTGACCGAGGGAGAATTCGGATGGATGATGGATGAAACCCGAATGACATCCTCTATGCAGAGCTTTTGTCAAGTAAGAGACAGATTAGTCACCCCCTGCTGAATTTTAAGGATATCTGCAAGAATGATCCCAGGTGCTTTGGCATCACCCCTTCCAACTGGGAAAATTTGGCTCAGGACCACCCTCGGTGGCAGCAGGCTCTCCGTAGCGGACTGTTCATGTCTGAAATCACCTTGACGCAACACTATGAAGCTAAGAGGTGCTTTGGCATTACACCTTCCAGCTGGGAGAATTTGGCTCAGGACCACCCTCGGTGGCAGCAGGCTCTCCGTAGCGGACTGTTCATGTCTGAAATCACCTTGACGCTAAACTATGAAGCTAAGGTGCTTTGGCATTACCCCTTCCAGCTGGCAGAATTTGGCTCAGGACCACCCTACATAGCGGACTGTTCATGTCTGAAATCACCCTGGCGCAACACTATTAGCCAAGATATCGAAAAGAAAGCGACGGCAATAAATCACCGGCACATCAACATCTTCAGGGACAGCCTCCACATGCGACATCTGTAGTCAAAAATGTTTTTCAAACATTGGACTTCATAGTCACAAGAGGCGCTGTAACTTCAGGGACACAAGAACTATATAGTCTTCTGAGACTGCAATGCCGATGAGGGAGAATTCTTTCACACAGAGAAATAGCATAGTTAGATTGTAATGAATATTTCCAATTAAAAAATACCATATCTCTTCAGTTTGAATAAAGGTTAACAAATGGACGGTTGCATCATTAAAAACAAAACACCCTGAAATTGCATATAAATTGAAATCAAACGCAGCAGACAACAGTTGGACAATGATATAATCAAGAAAACTGAAACAAGAAAAAACTATTAAGCAATTAAAAATATAGAAGTAAATATATAACATACGTTGAAAACAAATCATATGACAAATGTGATAAAAAAATTTATTTATAAATCGCAGCCAATCATTTGAACACAAGATTTGTCAAATTTCATTATTTATAATATATATATATATTTTTCCCGTGAAAAGCTATGACCCGTAAAAGTAGGTGCTAGAACAAGTCATGTTGTTGCGTCTCACCTGATAAATGCCATCTGTGGGTTTTTGTCCCTTACTCAAGTCTTCTCCAAGGCATGGTCCCCGAGTGGATCTTCCTGTTAGTGTCCGGCTCAAATCTGGCTCGGTTGAAAGGGCATCGGGCCAAAAGGCCGACTGCTGCGATGGACAGGTGTAGTGTCCAGACTCACTAGCACATTTGCAAGAATTATCTACGTCCCTGTTGGGGGCGTGTCTCCGACTGTTACATCGAAGGATGCAAACCGACATTCCCGCCGTGATCGCGACTGACAGTGTCACGGCAACTAACACAATGACTATCATCAAAACAAGATGGATGCTTTCGTCGGATTTTACGTGGACAGAGTTTATTCTTTTCATGGTCTTGTTGCTAACGGTCAGTGTTATGATCATGTCCACATTTGCCGAAAGGACTGGGGATCCGCTGTCCTTGACGACAAACTGGAGTTCGTAGGACCCGGAATCCTGTTTGGTAACCACTCGTGTAAAGGACAAGAGGCCAGTGTAATGGTTGATGGTGAACAATTGTTTGTCATTGCCCGAAACGATCTCGTATTTTAGAAAGGCGTTTTCTCGACTGTCACTGTCTGATGCCCTCAAGAATGTGATGTTATTGGTGACATGGGGGATATATACAACGTGCATTGTGTGAGGGCTGACGTTCGGGGATGTAAAATGAGGGGCGTTGTCGTTTTTATCTCTGACCTTCACCATCACATTTGCAGTATTGTTAAGGGAGGGGGTACCGTTGTCTTTTACAAAAACTTGAAAGTTATAGATTCTTTGAAATTCATGATCCAAAGAAATCACTGTAGAAATCGATCCATTACTGGATATTTGAAAAGGTAAAAATTTTTTGTCTTTGGCCAGTAATGAGTAGGTTAGTTTCCCACCGGCACCCAGGTCCGGGTCAGTGGCATTAATAGAACCAATAAAGTACTTCGGGCTCTCATTTTCATAAATCCAAAATTTGTACACGTCTTTTGAAAACTGGGGTCGCACGTCATTGACGTCCACCACCTTGATTGAGAAAGAGTTTTCGCTGTGAAGAGGTGGGGACCCATAATCCTGACACCTGATTGTAATGTCGTAGTGTTCTTCTGTCTCCCTGTCAAGCGAGTCTGTGACGGTTATTTTGTATTCTTTCGTGCCAAGACTCTGGAGTTCAAATTTGTTATGCCGGAGATTGCAACTGACCTGTCCATTCTCGCCAATGTCTGGGTCAGTGATCATTACATAGGCAATGAAACTGCCGACCTCGACGTCCTCAGATATGGCAGCAGTGTTTCCCGACGCTGTAAAGAAAAAGTTTACGTTGATGGTGGGAGCAATGTTCTGCTGGTTGATTACATTAACCAGAACCATGGCAATGGAACTGAGAGGGGGACTGCCTCCATCAGTGGCTATAGCGTATAGTTCATAAATCAAGTTCTGTCCCTGTGGGAAAGACTTCATCAGAAATATCTCACCGGTGTCCTCTTCGATCTGAAAGTAAGACTTTGCGCTCTCGGATGTCTTCGAACTGAAATGGTACGAGATCTGTCCGTTGATGCCAGTATCAGAATCCCTCGCCGTCAATATGGCGATGGGGGTCTCTTCGTCATGTTTATACCTTATGGAAACATTGTAGACATTCTGAGAAAAGACTGGAGCGTTATCATTGACGTCTCTCACCGATATGCGGACGTCCAGCACACTCTGCTTTGGTGGGGACCCCCCATCCTTGGCGATCACCTGGATCATATAAGAATCCTTCATTTCCCTGTCGAGTCTTTCCTTCAGGATCATACTCAGATCGGACGTTCCGTCGACGCTCTTCGAAACGAGCAGGGCGAACGGATCGTCCATGTTTTTCTTCATTTGATAATTGATCTGCGAATTGCGGATGCCGACATCTTTGTCAATGGCGCTCGGGATGGAGATTTTGGCCCCGATGCCGACGTCTTCCAAGAACTCGATGTTGATCTCTTTCTCTGGAAATTCAGGCTGATGGTCGTTGACGTCTTCTATCATCACCTTGACTTTGATGATTTTCATGAAAGACTTTGCGCGGCTGACCACGACTTTGACCATCTCGAAGCACTCCTTGTTCGGCCGGCACAGTGCCTCGGCATCAAGCGTTTGTGTTGTGTACAGTTCGCCAGTGTTTTTGGCAACGCGAAACAGCTGTACGCTGCCCGGGTCGCTATGTGGAATGCGGTCGAATTTGAGTAGACTGTGATCTTGGGCGGGGACGTTGTCCATTAAATGAGAGTCAGCGGCGATGTCGCCGACGTAGGTGTCCGGGCTTTTGCCTTCCTGTACATAGTAAGTTAGATCCACACAAAGACACACACGAAAGACAGAGAGTAGCACAAACGTTCGTACCAACATGTTCAGCTGGGCCATTGGCAAGTTGGAGATATCAAATCCATTCAATGCAAGAGACTAAGTTGCTACAGGATCTGAAAAGAAAAGAAAAGAAAAAAAGATCCATTATTATTAATAATTTTGACTAGCATTATCCTTCATCTTCTTAATTCTAGTTGTTTTTTTTATACAAAATTATGACTATCCTAATTCTAATTGTTTTTCTTATTGATAACTTTCAGTAGTATTATACTTCGTCGTCCTAATTCTAGTTTGTTTTTTGTTAATAATTTTCAGTAGTATTATCCTTCATCTTTCTATTTTTAGCTGTTTTTTCTTTTATTTTTTTACACAAGATTTTGACTAGTGATATCCTGTATCTTCCTAATTCTAATTGTTTTTTTTTATTGATAACTTTCTTTTTTTAAAGATTTCTAAAAAGATAAAGTATGAAGTGTTGGCTGGAAGATTCAACCTCTACTACACAACCACCAACACACACCTCTGACGTTCTGGTACAACAGAATAAAATAGGAAACACTACATTTAGAACAGCAAGTGAATCGGGCATTTTTTCATTAATCAGTGGCAAAAAATGCAAATCCAATGTTAGGTTACTGGCTTCTTTGGTTTCTTAATGGCATATCATACTTCGTGGGTTAGTTAATGCCGAATCTATTCTTATAGAAGAATAGTAATAGTACTATCTAACCCATAGCTAGTGGGATGAGGGAGTTCATACCTTTCCCAATTATATTTGTCCGAAAGTGAACGCAGTAGCATGACTGGGGTTCAAACTTTCTTACTCCGATATCACAGTCTAGAACGTTGGACTCTACGCCACGGGGATCCCCCCCATCCCCAATGGTGGGCTATTTTCTGTCCCTTAAGCGTTTTTTTCTGCTGTGTCATTTCATTTTATTGGAAATTAGTTTTCAAATTTCCTATTTTCTATTTTCCTGTTGAATCCATTTTTAATTTTAGAAAAATAACTTGATTTTGGATATCTGCTGTTAATATTTCTATTTGTTATTATCAACTAAACGAAAAAAGAAAACATGTCTGTCAATCCAAAATCTCTTTAAATATCAATAAAGATTGTACCAAATCCCTTGAAAAGGTAATAACACTAAAAAAAAGACCTTATACATGAGTCTCAGTTTCAATACACAATTTTGATGAAAAAAAAATGACACAACAGAATCGAATAAAGTTAAATTTCTTGAGATGATCATGGACGCCATTTTGTTTATGGAAATATTTAGCCAAGTGATTCTCCAAGTGGGTGGTACCGCTCCCCAGTGGCGGTAGAAACATCTAGGAGGCGGTGAGATAAAAAAAAGGGGTGGTGGTGCGGAAGGGGCGACAGGGTGACATTATGAGCAGTTAATTAATAACTTGATTTTAAAAAAAAACTGAATGACAAAAAATATGTAATAAATACTAAAGTAAGGGAACACGTATGCAGTTTATAGAGAGTAAAACTGACATAAGAATTGGAAATGAATGCATATTTTTTTAGGTAATCCGAAATCAGATTCAAAAGTCATAACATTTGCTTGACGCCTGTACGCAACACGTACAATGGTATGTCAGTTACCACATACAGTGCATTACTGAATGTTACGATCTACGACATCTTCTTAGTGAGTTCTGATATTCAAAAGCTGATATCCCTGAATCTAATAATGAGATACTCCTTATTTGGCACCTTATCACGTATATATATATATATATATATATATATATATATATATATATATATATATAGAGAGAGAGAGAGAGAGAGAGAGAGAGAGAGAGAGATTACTAGTGCATTTAATTTTGAGTAAATAAAACACATTCAGGATGTTGAAACTTTATTTTCCGTCAGTTTACATAGACTGGTTATCCCCAAAATAGCAGAAATATATATATATATATATATATATATATATATATATATATTATATATATATATATATATGTGTGTGTGTGTGTGTGTGTTGTGTGTGTGTGTGTGTGTGTGTGTGTGTGCAAAAGCCCTCCAAAAACTTGCAATATTGTACTCTCCCCACTGGAACTGAAGTGTGATAAGGTTATACAGCTGTCAAAAATGCGCTCATTCGATATATATATATATATATATATATATATATATATATATATATATATATATATATATATATATATATATATATATATAATCTAAAAACCAATAGTGCACTCTTTCCACTTTAATTGGAGTTTCATATGTTTACACAATCACTAGACAGCGAAAATGGTTCCCATTTCACTGTCTGGTGATTGTTTAACCACATGAAACCAGTGTGAGTATGAAGGCAGTGCAATATTGCAAGTTTCTTTTTGTTTATATAATATATATATATATATATATATATATATATATATATATATATATATATACAGTTCAATTAATCATTGAACATTTTCATTTTCTTTTACATACAATAGTCATATATATATATATATATATATATATATATATATATATATATATATATATATATATATATATATATATATATATATATATATATATATATATATATATATATATATATATATATATATATATGAATATATATATATATATATATATATATATATATATATATATGAATAAAAGGAGGAAATTACTTAGATTTTGCTTCACGTAATAACATTTTATCTGCAACAAGCTTGTTACATCTTCTACATCACGGAACAAAACATGGACAGTGCTCTGTTCATTCACAAACCCGAAACAATATACATCGAGCTCTCACTACAGATTAGCTGTATCACTGCAGAAGAACTCCGTGTGATCCTCAACACCAAGAATATATATATATATATATATATATATATATATATATATATATATATATATAATAGCTTTAATGCTTCATAATAACGCCCAATTTAATAAAAACATTTTTTTATTATATATTATATATATATATATATATATATATATATATATATATATATATATATAAAAAAATCCAGGAAGAAATATTCCTTACGACATAGGATTTTTTAAAAAACCTGTCGCAGTTTGCAGAGCTCTATGTGTGCTATTATTTAGAGTCACGGACCAAATTTATAAGTAAAAATATAACAGAAGACTCAGGTCTTTTGCATTATAACCTATTTCAGGAAGCTTATACAAAGTGCCTAACGCCCTCAAAATCATCAGATGCAAATGATGAATTCTTTATTAATTTTAATGCATTTGGGAACAGATTTATATATATATATATATATATATATATATATATATATATATATATATATATATATATATATTTGTATATGTATAAGTATTAACTTACCGGTGGGTATAAGAACGATCGTTGGAAGCGCACAATATCCAGAGGTTAAGGTTGAGAAAAAACAAATACAAAGTGCTCAATACAATGTAGAGCATAAATTTATTTTAAGAATGTAAAGGAGTAACCTACTCGAGTTTCATCGATTGATTCTTCAGGGTTACTTTAAATTAATCGAGTTTACGATTAATCTTAGGTGTTATAAACATGCCCGTTGGAATGGGACTTAAATTTAAGTCCCATTCCAACGGGCATGTTTATAACACCTAAGATTAATCGTAAACTCGATTAATTTAAAGTAACCCTGAAGAATCAATCGATGAAACTCGAGTAGGTTACTCCTTTCCATTCTTAATATATATATATATAATTATATATATATATATATATAAGTAACGTCGTCAAGGTGCCTAAAGTCGGTATCAGCCAATCAGCGAGGGAGTCTTAAAAAATGTATGTATATTTATTTATTTGTCACATAAAAAAATAATACTGGGGACCTCACAATACCAGCAGCTCGGGAAATGGCTGCTACACAATCTTTACTGGATATTAATATATTTGGGTGCTTTGCATGGCATAATAGTTAGTGTGCTAGGCTAGCAAACTTTTGTTCGTGAGTTCGCTTCTCAGCTCCCCATGTTTCTGGTCTTTTACCAAACTAAATCAATCTAGGTAAATGACTATGCCCCATGGTTCACTTGATTAAAATATTAAATCGCAAAAAGATTTGTTCTATGCCACTACTTACTGCCCCGCCCTAAATAAATACCCCCTACTTTCTCTAATCAATTATAAACCATGACAGCTCTCTCTCTCTTCGCGTCCAACCCTCTAATATTTCACCTCACACCCTCTTCCATCACTCCCCACTCCGCCACCTCAAATCTCAGTCATCACACAGACCAACTAAATAATAATGAACATGTGACCATCTACTGATAAATTGTTCTTATAATCAGCGGGGTGTAAAGGTGGCGATGTACAAGGCACTGGGAGGGGGGAGGGGGAGATGCATTGGGTTTGGGTGGCGGGTGCATTGAAGGTGAGGGCAAGCAATCAATTTGCACCCCCCATCTTCCTGCTTGGCAGCTGTGACTGGAAACTGACACCTACTTTTATGCTTACAACCGTGTAAAGCAAGGATGGGTTTATTAAATTCCTCGTGTATATCTATATTGACCAGTGTGTACATACTGACAGGTCAGCTGGTGTCTACAGTGAATGATAATCGGAGCCAAGTGAAAGACAGAGGCAATTAAAGCGGGCGGGGAGGGGGAATAGTTGGAAAGGTCTGAAAAGACAGGGATAGAGAAAAGCACCCCCACCAGTCAATAATATGACCACGAAGACGGTCTAGTGAGTAATTTCAGGTTGGCAACCTTCATCAGCAAATCTGAACACTGTTAACCGTTTTACTGTTCAAGACAAATTAGAGCTCCCAATTCATACTTTTTCCCAAGATTATATCCTTTATTTCAAATACGGTTGAGAGCCACATATGGTCCTCAAAATGAGACTGGCTTTATTTTCCAGTACTATTGAGATATTTTTCGTACTGTTGACCTCATCTTCGCGTGTTTTTTGTCGAACTCAGGAATTTTTTTCGAAGTCAGGAACCTTCTTGTCGAAGGCTTCGAGTTTGAAGAGAAGGTTACTGAGTTCGAAAAAAAAATGACCTGAAGAAGGTCAGAGAGCACATCGACCGAAACGCTATGTATATATCAATAAAGACGAGGACATCAGTCCAAAAAATCTAAATAATACAAATTATCAAGCCTCATATAAAAAAATCAGACAAATTTTATATTTCAGGTTGGCAACTATAATCAGCTAATCTAAACAGTTACAGTTAACTGTTCTGCTGTTCAAAACAAATTACAGATGTCTACTCACACGTTTTCGCAAGATTATATATTTTATTCTAACTGCGGTTTGAGTGCCACATGTGGTTTTTAAACATGTTACGGGAACACTGAGAGCCACATGTAGCTCTCAAAATAGTGAAAGGGTTAAGTGATTGGACAATTGATAGAAAATTGAAAAAAGAAGAGAGACTTTTTGTTAAATTATTTTTTGATTGGAGGAAAAGATAGAAAAATAAAAGAAGGGAAGGATAAGGTAGAAAATGAAGGAAAAATGGGAAAAAGAAGGGGAGAAGGGAGACAGATAAAGAGAAAGATATTAAAAGACAGAAAGATGAAAGGGAGAGAAAGAGGAAAGAAAAGACAGAAAAAAAGAGGGGGAAAAGATAGAAAAGAAGAGAGGGAGAAAGAGGAAAATACTGGAAAAAGAAATAGGAGAGAGAGAGAGAGAGAGAGAGAGAGAGAGGAGAGAGAGAGAGAGAGAGAGGGGAGGAGAGAAGGAAGAAAAGGATGAAAAAGAAAAGGAAAAAATAATGATGAAAAAGAGATACAGGAAAGTACATGAATGTTGACCAGAAGTATGGATGAAGAGAAAGAGAAAGAGAAAGAAAAGAAGAGAGAGGGGGTGAGAGAAGGGGAAGAAGGATGGGAAAAGAAAGAAAAAAGTAATGAAGAAAAAGTGATACAGGAAACTAAGTATGTGAATGTTGACCAGAAGTATGGGTGAAGAAAAGAGAGAAAGAGAAAGAGAAAGAGAAAGAGAGAGAGAGAGAGAGAGAGAGAAGAAGAGAAGAAGAGAAGAAAAAAGATGGAAAAAGAAAATGAAAAAAAGTAATGATGAAAAAGAGATAAATGAAACTAGGTACATGAATGTTCACCGGAAGTATGGGTGAAGAGAAAAAGAAAGAGAAAGAGAAAGAAAAGAGAGAGAGAGAGAGAGAGAGAGAGAGAGACAGACAGACAGACAGACAGACAGACAGACAGACAGACAGGAGGAGAGGATGTAAAAGAAAAGGAAAAAAGTAATGATGAAAAAGAGATACAGGAAACTAAGTACATGAATGTTCACCGGAAGTATGGGTGAAGAGAAAAAGAAAAAGAAAGAGAAAGAAAAGGAGAGAGAGGGAGAGAGAGAGAGAGAGAGAGAGAGAGAGAGAGAGAGGAGAGAGAGAGAGAGAGAAAGAGAGAAGGAAGAGAAAGATGGAAAAAGAAAATGAAAAAAGTAATGATGAAAAAGAAATAAAGGAAACTAGTACATGAATGTTTCACCGGAAATATGGGTGAAGAGAAAAAGAAAGAGAAAGAGAAGAAAAGGAGAGAGAGGGTGAGAGAGAGAGAGAGAGAGAGAGAGAGAAAGAGGAAAAGGATGGACAAAGAAAAGGAAAAAAAGTAATCATAAAAAGGAGATACAGGAAACTATGTAGATCAATGTGAACTTGAAATACCCGTTAACCTATTCAATTCTTGCTGATCTCTCAAAATACCCGTTACGCGGTGAAACTTTCAATTATTACAAATGTGTTTGATCTAGAGCATCGCGGAAATTAAACATATTTTTTTTTCAAACTTAATTTTCAAAAGACAAAACATTTTCTAAAAACCCATTTTTGATTTATTCAACCCATGGGATCCTAACATGTACTACCACACCGGGTGACCGGGTACTTCACCACTAGATTCAGTCCGAACTTATTCTATTCAATTAAGCAATCGGCTGGTCACATCAAGCCCTAGCACCTATATGATTGCCCCAACCCTATTGTTCTCATGGCAAGTCCCAACCCTTTTGATCATATGGGTGCTAGAAGGCCGTGACTGAAGGTCTATATGTCCTGGGAATTATGTTAAACTCTATCTGAGGGTGAGGTTCCAGTTTGGGAGGTTTGGGGAATGTGGAGCACCCCTTCATCACCATTTCTCCCTGGTCCACTCTGACCCGGAGTGGTAGTACCTGTTAGAGTCCCATCTATGGGTTAAATAGAAAAATGTATTTATAAAAAAAATGTGTATCTATTAAGAATTGATTTATTTCAAAACTTTATCGGCATTAAATGACCCACTGAGGTTGATATGCCGTAAAACAACACAAACCAAACTATTCAATTAAAGTCCTATTATTATCATGATCTGAGTCCTTCTCCTCAATCATAATGAACTAATCACCAGTTTTTGTATTTTGCTTGGGTATGGTATGCGTAGAAACGGGAGAGCCGCTGTGAGCGATTTAAAGTAGGCAAAGAGTTAAATTGTTGATTTGGTTACATGAAATAAACATGGCAATAAACATGTTTTCCGTAGTATTTTTAAAAAAATGTGGTATCTTATTAATTCTGTTGGGGGGTTCGCCTTTAGGTACTGAGCTATATCGTATAACGACTGACTCCAACACTACGTAACTTAAATTTAAATTTGATACGAATTTATATCGCGATTTATGCCCCTTGGGTCAATTTTAATTATTTGATTCGTTTGCGCACAAATAAACGTGTTGATCATTCTACCTATGACTTGTCGGTCTGAAAAGGGTTAAGCCGTTAAATGATTACTGACGGTTAAACGCTTTCAGTACTTTTAATTGCCTATATGAGGATTAAATTGTTATCATTTTCTCTGCAATAAATTATCGTAATTATATAAAGTGATGGGTTTAGAGTTAAGATGTTCTGGCAGATTTTCTCTGTGAGTTGACTAAAAATAGAAAAGAAGGGAGAGGGAGGTCAAGACGGAAAAGGAAGAGGGGGAAGAAAAGAGGGAAAAAAGGGAGGCCAATGCGGAAAAGAGGTGAGGAAAAGACAGGAAAGGAAGAGGGGGGGAAAAGACGAAAAGAAGGGAGAGGGGGGCCAAGACGGAAAAGGGAGGGGGAAGAAAAGACGGAAAAAGAAGATGGAGGGAGGCCAATGCGGGAAAAGAGGGGGGAGGAAAAGACAGGAAAGGAAGAGGGGGGGAAGACGGAAAGAAGGGAGAGGGAGGCCAAGACGGAAAAGGAAGAGGGGGAAGAAAAGACGGAAAAAGAAGATGGAGGGAGGCCAATGCGGAAAAGAGGAGGAGGAAAAGACAGGAAAGGAAGAGGGAGGGAGGAAACGATGGAAAAGGAAGAAGAGGAGGAAAAGACGGGAAAAGAAGAAGGAGGGAGGAAAATAGGGAAAAGCCGAGGGGGGCGGGGAACGATGGGAAATGAAGTGGGAAGGAAGCCAAGACGGAAAGGAGGGGGAGGAAAAGACAGGAATAGAAGAGGGAGGGAAAGAAAGAAAAAGAAGTGGGGGAGGAAAAGACAGAAAAAGAAGACGGAAAAGAGAGAAAATAAGAGGGAGCGGGGCAAGACGGGAAAAGAAGAGGGGCGGAAAATAGGGAAAAGGAGGAGAAGGGGAGGAAATCATGAAAAAAGAAGAAGGAGGGGGAGAAAAGACAAAAATAGAAAAGAGAGAGGAAGAAAAAGAAAGAAAAGAAGGAAGGGAATCATGAAAATAGAAGAGGAGGAAAAACGAAAATAAAAGTGGGAGGGGGGGTAGACAAAAAAGACGAGGGTGAGGAAATGATGACAAAAGAAGAGGAGAGAGGAAAAACAGAAAAAGAAGAAGGGTGATAAAATTATAGAAAAAGAAGAGGAAGGAGGGGAAGACGGCAAAAAGAAGAGCGAGTTGAGGAAAAGACGGGAAAAGTTGGGGGGGAATCATGAAAATAGAAGAGGAAGGAAAAGCTAAAATAGAAGAGGGTAATCTAAACATTAGCTACATAAATGAGTGTAACCTCCCCTTGTCTATTTCACTTTGAAGAAGCCATTTGTTTTGGTCGGCCATTTTCATTTCACCGTAATCAATACAACTGTATGTTTTAACACGAAAATATCATGAAATGTGTTTTTAATAACAATTAAGTTAATTTCAAATAATGCACAAGCACAATTAAGAACACATTTTATGATATTTTCGTGTTATAACATTCAGTTGTATTGATTCGAACAAATTCGTATTTTCAGTGTAGATTTTACATATGGCTTCCTCAAAGGGAAATAACCAAGGGGAGGTTACTCTCATTTATGTAGCTAATGTTCAGATTACCAATTTTTCACCTTACTACCAATCGTATATGCACAAATCAGAATCTGCCCGAGAGAATGAGTCATATAAAAATTCACTGGGACTTTGAGATGCAAACAGATCACCTAATCCTAGTCAGACGACCAGACATAGTATTAATTAACAAGAAAAGGACTTGTCATCTAGTGGATTTTGCTGTTGTGGCAGGCCGACCGAAACAGACGGCTTCCTCAAAGTGAAAGAAACAAGGGGAGGTTACTCTCATTTATGTAGCTAATGTTCAGATTACGTAGAAAAGGATGATAACATGATAGAAAAGAAGGGGAAGGGGTGGGGATGGAAAAAGGGAGAGAAAGTTGAGAGAAAAGAAGAGGGGGGTAGACAAAAAATAAAGAAGGGGAGGAGAAGATGGAAAAAGAAGCGATAATACCCTTGAGAAAAGTATGAATCCAATTATTCTCCCTTGTGCAATTGGTAAATAGTAAGGTCGACAGGGTTCGTTAGTATAGACACCAGTCTAGAAAGAAAACTCTGAATTTCAACTTGTTAAACCCCGCTTAAAATTGGCCTTGTGTCGCATCCTGTTTGTGGAAAGGGGTTTGGTAAATACCGTAAATCCTCGAGTATAGTCCGCCCTTGAGTATAATACGCAGGGGATTTTTAGGGGGCTGTACCTCTGAAAAAATGCGTCTGAATAAACATTGCCGGACAGCAAATTGAGACTCGGACATTGCTTAGAAAATATTTTTCATATTTCACCTCGTATATAGTACGCCCTAAGGTTTTGACCTTTAAATTTTTTTTGGAAAAGTGCGGATTATACTCGAGGATTTACGGTACATATATAAAGTGAGGAGATCTCCGTGGCGTAGAGGCTAACGTGCTGGATAAACGAAGTCGTAGTAAACGAGTTCGAACTTCAGTCGCACCACGACGTTCACTTTCGGACTAATACCTTTAGGGATGGTATGAACCCGCTCCCCCAACTATGGATTAAACAGTACCACTACTGCTTTTATACAAGTATGGATTTGACTTTAAATAATCCACAAAGGTTGATATGCCGTTAAACAAATAAGCAACCCAAAACCAAACAGACCAGAGATGGGACCCTAACAGGTACTTACCACTACGAGTCAGTGTTGACCTGAGATTAATGGTGATAAAGAGATACTCCACACTCATCGGCGGAGTGGTAGTATATATTAGGGTCTCACCTATAGATTAGATAGAAAAAATGAGTAAAAAAATTCGTTTTAGAAAATTGTGTTAAAATGTCGAATACCCTTCAAGAGTAAATAAAACAAAACGTCTTCCGCATAAAATAACCCAACAAGGTTTGACATGCCATAAAATCCAACGAACCAGCCAATCAAAATGCTTCAGAGCTCTTGAACGAGAGCCTCGCTGCTGGATGCAGTTTAGCGTCAGATGACTTCAAGGGAGATAATCAGTATTTACTCTTTTTTTTTTTATATATATATAAGTTTCGGCAGTTTTTAATAAGTGTGTACATTTTTATGAAATTTCAATAGCAAATAACTTAGAAATGAAAGCAGATTTTTAATACAAATTTATCAATAACTTATGATCAGGTCAATAAAGAACCATAAATGAATAGGTCAAACATTTTGCTTCTCATATCTAAAGAGTTTTTTTAAAAACGCATAAACTGATTTTACAGAACATAATAAAAATGAGAACCAAGGTAAAATAAATCACAGAAAAAATGAAAGCAAAGAGAAAAGCGAGCAAGATAAATATTTACCGTATCGTCCATAAATAAATATACCCCTAACATTTTTAATAACATTTTTTCACCTAAACCAAATCGTCCTGAAAGGTTGGGGGTTTAGAATACACCAACTGGGCCTTGGGGTAAGATACCTCCCAATGAGACTGTCTGTTAGCTGTAGTTAGTAACCCATTGTCGCATCAATGAATAACTACATTCACCCCATAATAGTTGTTATATTTGAATATAAATTTCTCATACAAAATGGCATAACTATTTAACATATAACAGAGGTACCAATGCACACACAGAGAGAGAGAGAGAGAGAGAGAGAGAGAAAGAGAGAGAGAGAGAGAGAGAGAGAGAGACCGAGACAGACAGACAGACAGACAGACAGAAACAGACAAACAGAGAAAGAGAAAGAGAAAGAGAAAGAAAGAAAGGTAGTGGAAGAATACCATTATAAAAAATTCTATAGAAACATCTCTTATTATAATGGAGATTGTGTGCTTGTCTGTCTGTAACCGAAACTATATCACTACTCAAGTCACAAGTCCATTATCTATTTATATCACATTCTCCATGATTGTTAATTTTATTTAAACCTCAATTATTAATAAAATAGTTTGACATTATTAATAATGTTGACCATATCAACATACTAATAACATGGAATTGTATTTATATATACAAAAATACCAGTTTACAGTGTGAACGGGAAAGATAATTTGCATATTGTTATTAAAAAAATTGTGCTTAGTATTATTGATTTCTACTCGTTTAGATTTATTTTAATAAATATGAGCAAAAATCTATTCAATAATTCTTAAAAGAAATCCATTAACAAGAAGAAATAACTATGATTTTATTCTTTACTTCCTATTTTAACTAAATAGTTATATTAGGCAAATTTATCAATAAAAGACGGCATTGATGGAACAGTAATTTTCAGTTGTTCTATTTTCGATTATACCGCGCCCTACGTTTCAAATCTGTTTATCTGTATTCTTATTTAGTTTCATTAGCCTTTCTGATTTGATATGATATTTTATTACATTAAAACTTAAATACTGGCACCCGGAGGGAGCATATATTTGCTAGTATTTTAATGGGGAAGATATACATCTATTGGATTGTCTTCCGTTGGATCTGGAAGAGTTATCTTCCCTCTAGGTTCCCGTTTTCACCACCAGGGGTCTGTGGTATTTAAGCGCCTGTTTCAAACTCTCTCACTCTCTTGCTTCCCGGGACGTGACTACAATGGGTTAGACATTTATGTCTACACATTCTCGTGTGTGGGCTTCGGCCCTCATTACAGACACTAGTAAGTGACCCTAGTCTATGGACTCTCCATAACTAAACATATCTTCTATGTAACTCTTCTTATGTATCTATGTACGTATATTATCCACTATGTATCTTGTTTCGTGTATATGTACTTCTTGCTATAAATGTCTCTCCGTGTGCTTTTATTAAAGTCCATATTTTATGTTCAACACTCGTGTCGGAGTTGTTTGTTTCAACCAGTTATAATATATATATATATATATATATATATATATACTAGCAAATATATGCACCCTCCGGGTGCAAGTATTTAAGTTTTAATGTAATAAAATGTCGTATTAAATTAGAAAGGCTAATGAAACTAAATAAGAATGCAGATAAAAAGATTTGAAACAGAGGGGGGCTATAATCGAATAAATAGAACAACTGAAACTTACTCTTCCATCACTCTCGTCTTTCATTGTTATTTTTTCTAATTTAAGTATTTAGTTAAAAGAGGAAGTAAAGAATAAAATGACAGTTATTTTATATTGTTAATGGATTTCATTTAATATTCATTGAAGAGATTTTTGCTTATATTCATTAAAATAAAACCAAACAATTAGAAATCTATAATACTGAGCACATATTTAATAAAATCACATTTTTAGTATCAATATGCAAATTAGCCTTCCCATTCACATTTTAAACCGCTGTTTTGTTGTATATATGAATATAATTGCATGTTGTTAGTATGTATATATGGTTAACAGTATTAATAATGTAAAACAATTTTATTAATAATTAGAGGTTAAAATAAAAATAAAATCATTTAGAATGTGATATCAATAACTAAGGCAATTGTGACTTTAGTAGTAATATAGTTTCGGTTACAGACAGAAAAACACACAATCTCTATTATAATAAGATATATAATATATATATATATATATAACCTTGAACCTTACACATCCTTGAAGCTGACTTTATTTTTTCACCGTGTCACGTGATACACTTGTGTGTTATGATCGTTTTATTTTGTTTTGTCTTTTTTAACACAAAAAAAACTCAAGGTAAAAAGAAATACTTGGAAAATGAACTGGGACAACAAGAGATTCGAGGAAGAATTTAGAACATCTAGACCACAGCCATCTAGGAATCGCAAGGTTCCGGTTTCGATACCGGTCCTCGTCAACTCAGCA
>CM042151.1:56243322-56260822 GCA_023376005.1 Doryteuthis pealeii | reverse complement strand
AAAAATTACAACTAACATGAAATGTTCACCTATTTAAATTGACTGAGATGCATATTTTTCTTAAAGATTGAAGATACATTTTTGTACTGTATATAATTGTAGACAACAATTGTTTAAACTAACTTGTAACACGAGCATTTGCTTGGAACAAGACTATGTTGAGTGTTACCATTCAGTTCTATAACTGTGTCTTGTGTGTGTATGTGTGTGTGTGTGTGTGTCAGAGAGAGAGAGAGAGAGATAGATAGATAGATAGAGAGAGAGAGAGAGAGAGAGAGAGAGGGGGGGGGAGGACTAATGCTGACATCTTGTTTTCAAATGCAGCCAATATTTTGAGTTGAAAAAATCAGTAAACATATTTTGATATTAATATGAAACTGAAATGACTTTTATATTTTAACTGCTTATTAAGATTAATTTCTCAAAGAAATTTATATTTCAAATATTTTGCCAGTAAGTCAAAATTGCTTTGGCTACAGCACACCTTAGAATAAGTTACACAAATAGGCTCCAGTCATCAGAGATAAGAATGACAGCTCATCGATATGAGATTACTCATATATATATATATATATATATATATATATATAGAGGAGAGAGAGAGAGAGAGAAAGAGAGAGATAGATAGAGAGAGAGAGGGAGAGAGAGGGAGAGAGAAAGAGAAGAGGATCAAAATCGAAGGGTTTAAAAACTACCTACTTAAGTTTCTCGCAGTAATCTTCAGGGTATTTTTCCTACCATCGTTATGTATTCTATAGCTGGGTAGTGCCCATTTTGAATTTTAATCGTAACTATGATATATATATATATATATATTATATTATAGAGAGAGAGAGAGAGAGAGGAAAGAGAGAGAAAGAAGAGAGAGTGTTTTTAAATATTACCCTATAGATAATCATATATTCTGATATTATATATATATATATATATATATATATATATATATATATATTATATATATATATATACTGGCCTTTACAGATGTATGTATTTATCAGTTAAAATAGCCGAGTGATTAAGAAGCCTGATATGATAAATTGACTGGGTTTCTATCACGGCTGGAAGTAGCCTGCTAATGTCTAGCCACACTGAAGAGACGTCAAAGTACGGTGCCTGTGGATGACTATATATGTATATATATACATGTCTGTGTGTGTGTGTATATACATACACATATACATATATATACACATATATATGTGTATATATACATATATATATATAGAACATATATATATGTATATATATGTGTGTATATATATATATGTTATATATATGAATGTGTATGTGTATACACACCACATGAATATATTATAGTATATATTAGATTATATTATATATATATATATATATGTATATAATAGACATATATATATATATATTTATATATATATATATATATATATATATCTAATATATACTATATATGTATTTGTATATATATATATATATATTATATATATATATATATATATATAATTCATGTGTGTGTGTATACACATAAACACACATATATGTATACACATCTAATCTATAAAAGAGAGATTTTGGTATGTACGTGTCGACGTATAACTCCAAAACGGGAGGTCACTCAGATTTAAAATCTTGCATACACATTGATATCGTTCTAACTAAGAAACACTCCAAATTTGGTTATTGATTTTTACTGATTAAGGGATATAATTAATTAATCAAACAAAAATCAAACGATTTTTCGAAAGCCATAGCATAGCTGCTGCTGCTGCTAATGCTTGGTATATCAGCAGTAGCTCGGCTGACTGTTTTACCAGCAGAAAGAAAGAAAGAAAGAAACAACGAAAATGTTAGCGACTCGCCTAAAACAGTCAGGCGAGTCGCTAACATTTTCAGCAGCAGAAAGAAAGAAAGAAACAATGAAAATGTTAGCGACAAACTTGAACTATGACTAAATTTTAACGTAAAATAAATTCGTTTTTTTTATAATCTTTCTAAATATTATTTATATTTATCGTATGTTTTTGAAACTAACTTTTATTTTACAATGTACACTCACTTAAATTAAATTGTTGTCATGCACAAAAAATTGTAGAAAAATGAAAATTGTTTCAAAACACAAGTTTACGGTTACATTTTTAAAAAATAAGATTTTAAATGTCAATAAAAATCAGTCACCAGTATAGGGTTGTATAAATGTAAATTTAAAATAAATGATAAAACGAGTTGTTTAGTAATTAATACTAATGGTTTTAAAAAAAAGTCTTAATAGTTTAGAGAACTAATGAAAACGTTTTAAAATGTAAGCAAAAATAGATATTGCATTCTTTTATCGTTAAGAACTAGATTTGAATTGTCATGTAGAAAAAATTCAAAGAAATAAATTACAATGTACTTCTAACTTATCAAGCAATTAAAAACTGAATTTAAAATTGTCCCAAATACTATTATTATTTTCAAACTGGAGTTTCAGTGAAACTTTTCATGAAAAGAAGAGAAAATAATCTTGCTCAAATTTGTACGGGTCTTTATCAATTGAATTATTTTTTATAGCGAATTATAAAAAAAATTATTTTGCTTCGACAGCAAAAGTATGTTTTAAGGAAAATCAAATCTTATTCATATCGCAATCTTTTTATTCCTGTCTTTAAAATATTAATTTAGTTAGAAATGAAATGAATAATCTATCTTCCAAATATTTATTTGGTAAGAAAGAGCGAAGTAAAGTAAAAAAAGAAAAAAGTAAGCGCTTATTGTTTATTTAATAAATATAATCTAACTCAACTTTGTATATATACGAAAAAATTAAAAACAAGGAATTTTAGAAAGAAAAGCCTTTTACAAAAATAGGCAGTTAAATTATAACTACTTATTTCGTAACTAAGTAAACATAGTTGTATATTCGTATTGTAATAAAAACAAAATGATATATAATAAAAATACGATGTCGTTAACATTTCATATATAAACAAAACAGTGTATGATATGTTCTTACCTTAAACATAAAATAAAAATGATTCTAATGTACGTAACTTGAATGAGAAAATTTGTTCTTTAATTTATCATAATTCTAATGATAAATAAATAGGCAGATTTTTTTTTTTTTTGACTATTTTTTATTTTTAGTCCGGTCATGGACCGGGTACTTTAGCTAGTATATGTATATATGTATATATACATATATAGACATATGTATATACACACACATATATATGTATATATAGATATATATTCATATATAAATTAAAGGTAACACACACATATATATATATATATGTATATATATGTAGAAAGAGAGAGAGAAAGAGGGTGGTAAAGAGAGAGAGAGAGGCGGGAGAAACATAAATAGATAGACAGGTAGATTGAGAGAGAGGTAAGTTGTGACAAATTTATAAATATAAACCAAGTAGGCATTGCAAATTTTATGAATACATGATTTTAAGGCAGTAATAATCAGTATTCATATCTGTCCTTCACCTAAAACAGAGTGACTTTTCTCTCAGCCGCTTAGAAAACATAGATAGATAGACGCATCATTAATTATATTTATATTTCAAAATACTGAAAAAAAATTTTTCTACTTTCCAAAATTCCCCAAAATACAAAGTCATTTTTCGAATAAAAATACTTTCTCATTTGACTTCATTGTCGTCATACATAATACGAGGAATGCTGCATTCTTTATTGAAATTGGATATTTTACAATCTTAAAACCAGAGCCGAATGCATTCCTCTGAATTAAAGAAAATCAGATATTACAATTTGACTTCCAATAAACGATCTGCAGAGTTTTATTTTTGGGGATTTTTTTTTCTTTTTTGTTTCTTTTAAACAATTTTAGAGGAAATCTCTCTCTCTCTCTCTCTCTCTCTCTCTCTCTCTCTCTCTCTCTCTCTCTCTCTCACTTTCTGATTGTCTCTGTTTCTCTGTCTCTGTTTCCAAAAATTATCGCAGTTTCTCCTTTCCATTCTATCTATATATATATTTGCCTTTGTCTCTTTCTCTCTCTCTCTCTCTCTCTCTCTCTCTCTCTCTCTCTCTTTTCTCTCTCTTTTTCTCTCCGTCTTTCTGACTCTCTCTCTCTGTCTCTCTGTTTCTGTCTCCACAAATTATCGCAGTTTCTCCTTTCCATTCTCTCTCTCTCTCTCTCTCTCTCTCTCTCTCTTTCTCTCTCTCTCTCTCTCTCTCTCTCTATATATATATATATATATATATCGCTCTATCTATCTATCTATCTATCTATCTCACACACACTCTATCTCTCTCTCCCTCTCTCTCTCACACACACACACTCTCCTCTCTCTCTCTCTCCCTACGTCTTTCTGACTCTCTCTGTCAGTCTCTCTCCCTCGTCTCTCTCTCTCTCTCTCTCTCTCTCTTTCTCTCTATCTATCTATCTATCTATCTCTCCACAAATTATCACAGTTTCTCCTTTCCGTTCAATCTTAAGTTATTATAATAAAAGTGCACCTGAAAAATTAATCTTAGATGATTAATGATGATTGACGTTACCTCATGGATTGCTGAATCCCATTTCTTTTATATATTGGAAAAGATAAGAAGAGGATATATACATATATATATATATATATATATATATATATATATAATATATATATATAATAAAAAGTCATATGCATCAATGAACGCAAGATTAATGTTGATATATATATATATATATATATATATATATATATGTATATATATATATATTTATTTATATATGTATGTGTATGTTTTGTATATATGTATGTATATGTATATATGTATATATATGTACATATGTATATGTGTGTGTATGTGTGTGTTTATGTGTGTGTCTGTGCGTACATGTTTTTAGAGCCAAAACATCATTAACTCTGGGTTAATGGTAATGATATTTAGTCCCTGAAACCATACCTGACCCCAGAGTCATCATCTGATAAAGACCTTCTTGGCAGCACTGCTGTTGTTTTTATTTTTGTGTTTTTTTTTTCACTGCAGAATGTACACACACACACACACACACACACATATATATATATATATATATATATATATATATATATTATATATATATGAATACACATCTATATATTCAGCATATATCTATATCTATATCTACATCTATAGATATACGTATATGTGTGTATGTATATGTATATGTATATATATGTGTGTGTGTGTGTGTGTGTTTGTGTGTGTTTGTGTGTGTGCATATGTATACACATATGAGGGGCACTTTGATGTAGGAAATTCAATCAAGATCAAATCCTGGATGAAGTTGTTTGTGTTTCACTTACCCCTAATATCCTCGGGAAAAGCATGAATCCAGGAAGACAGAATCCATGAACTAAGATTACAAAGATTAGATTTTGTGAGAAAACACACACACACACACACACACACACACACATACACACACACATACACACACAGACATATATATATATATATATATATATATATATATATATATATATAAACATTATTATTATTATTATTATTATTATTATTATGTTCCTTTAACTGGAAACTTACTGTCAAGGCAGATTTCAAATACTAAGTCTGTTAATAGATAAATATATTTTTGCAACAAAATACCTAATCTGATCAAAAGTCGCAATATGTTATTTCTTAAATGCTTATGTTGTAAAATGATAGAAAATATTTGCAGTATTTTCACTTCAAGTATACTATTCAGTTTCAAAGAAATTCAAATTAGAATGATCTATCTATGCAATTATGTGAGTGCAAGAAAGCATGTATGTGTGTGTGTACGCACACAGACATACACATATATCAAACCTGTTTGTTAGTATGTGGGTTATAGTCAAATAGGTTGCTTGCGTATGTGCATGTATGTGTGTATGTATCTATATGTGTGTTTATATGCATATATATACTTTTATATCCATCCACTTTCCCACCCCAACTAACCTACCTCCTCTGTTGACCCTCAATTGATGATCTACTTGATCATAATATACATATATGTATATATGTATATAAAATACGAATGAATATATATCTTATTATAATGGAGATTGTGTGTTTGTCTGTCTGTAACCGAAACTATATTACTACTCAATTCACAGTTCCCTTAGTTATTTACATCACATTCTCCATGATTTTATTTTTATTTAAACCTCAATGAATAATAAAATTGTTTTACATTATTAAGACTGTTGACCATATCGACATACTAATAATACGCAATTGTATTTATATATACAACAAAATAGTGGTTTACTGTGTGAATGGAAGGCTAATTTGCATATTGATCTTAAAAAATTGATTTTAATAAATATATGCTAAGTATTATTGATTTCTAATTGTTTGGTTTTATCTTATTGAATATGAGCAAAAATCTCTGGGATAAATCTTAAAAGAAATTCATTAAGAAGAAGAAATAACTGTAATATTATCCTTTACTTCCTATTTTAAGTAAAGAGTTAAATTAGGAAAATTTACCAATGAAAGACGGGAGTAATGGAAAATGATGGACGAGTTAGTTTCAAAGCTGTTCTATTTTTCGATAATACCCCCTCGGTTCCAAATCTTTTTGCCTGCATTCTTATTTAGTTTTATTAGCCTTTCTAATTTAACATATTTTATTATATTAAAACTTAAATACTTGCACCCGGAGGGTGCATATATTTGCTAGTGTATATAATTAATACTCATTTATAATCAGTAATTTTTATCTAATCAAATTAAATATTATTTCACTCCTGATTTTTTTTTACACCAGCATTAGCTGATGGTCTTTTACTGGGGTCTGAGTGACAACAAGTCTTTTCAGGTCTCTAGGACTCTTCTGAGTATTCTAGCTGATTGCAGCAATGCAGTAGTCTGGATGGTCTCAATACTTCCTCTGATTTCCAGTTCCTCCAGTCTTTTTCCAAGCTTTTGGCGACCATTCCAAGTGCACCAACTATAATTGGTATCACTTTGACCCTCATATTCCACAGCCTTTTCAATTCTCTGGTAAGGTCCATGTATTTGTTTATCTTTTCGTTTTCCTTCATCTTTACCCTGTGATTTGCTGGAACTGTAAAGTCCACCAGTAGACAAGTTCTCTTTTCTTTTTCTTTCTTTTTGGTAATTAATACTAGGTCTGGTCTCCTGGCTGGGATAGGGTGATCCGTCTTTATCTCGAAGTTCCAGAGAATGTTATGTATTTCATTCTCAAGAATAGAGGGTTGCATATCAGGGGACCACTTAGTAATCGGGTCAGCGACTGCCCAGTCATCACAATCCTGTTCTTAGGCATTAGGGTTCGCCAACAATCACCAACAGGTGGCCTCATTGGGTGAGTCTTACCCTTCTACAGCAGGATCGGTTTAGTTCAGTCGGTAGAGTGTTGGACTTGGAACTACACGGTTCTGGGCTTGATACCATCTCTCGTCAACTCAGCGCATGAGTAGCACGGGGATCTGTGCAGTAAAAGAATGTAAAGTAAAGTGAGAAACTGATGATAGGCGTGGCGCTCTGTCACAGACGCCAAGAACAATCTCCTTGGTCTAGCGCTTGGGAAAAGGGAATAAACTCTCTCTGGTGGATACCGACTCTAGGCCACCCCGTCGACTTACATATAATTAAGACACTTTGATTTTGGAATCCAAAGTAAAATAAAAAACATTTTTCTTGTTTCCACTGTGAAAAGGGAATAGACACCCTCACTGTCTTGCTGGTACCGACTTTAGGCCACTTTTACTTACAGCTTTAGCTGTCAAGGCGATTTAAATTAGGACATAGGATTCTTCAACTTGAAATTTCCAACCGTTCATCATGAGATAAATTAGTAGATTGCAATGATATGGAAGGCGGGGAAGAATTTTCAAGGAAAAAGAAAGAAAAAGGAAAGAATATTAAGTCAAATACAAAATCCTTGAGTAACATTGAAGAAAGTGATTTCATTTTCTCATTCTTGCACTCCCAGCAAATCTATTGTAATTCCTGCCTAGTGAACCGATTCCACTACACCCGCCCCGTACTGCTACCCCCCCTCCGCACCCCGGCATTCACCCTCCTGCCTCTTAACCTCTCCCCTACACGAACGTCGATGAATAAGAACCTGATGGAACCTTTTATTTGTTGTTGATAATTTGATTGGTCACTTCATTGTTGACTATTCATGCAAAAGGGAGGCTTTCTTTTGGTAGTGTCAGGCGGGGAGTGGGTAGAGCTTTCTTTTGGTAGTGTCAGGCGGGGAGTGGGTAGAGCTTTCTCTTGGTAGTGTCAGACGGGGAGTGGGTAGAGCTTTCTTTGGTAGTGTCAGGCGGGGAGGGGGAAGAGCTTTCTTTGGTAGAGTCGGGGAGGCTAAGTCAATGAAGTTAAGGTGATGGGGAAAGGGGCGAGAGTGGGTGAGCAGTTTGGGCGGCATTGGTTAATAATGGCAATTTCAGACCGGGGTTTTTGAGACACCATCCTTACCACCGGCACAGAATCGAACGGGTCTGAACCAAGCAAGCACCTCTTATCCCGGGATTTTCATTCTTGCACTGACGTGGGCAAATACTTTTCTTGAGTTTCTGTATTTTTCTTAGCCCTGGTCAGAATTGATTGATTTCCTTCTTTCACTCCACAGATTCAGCAACCCCCCACATCCCTGCCCCGACCGGCTCAACAATGGACAGTCATTAACGGTGTAACACATGAGAGATTTGTTCTTTTCTTGGAAGATTTTCAATTGCTTATGCTGTATTGTTTGAGTGCTTTGAGTGTTTTTAACTGAACTTATCCATTTCTTGGCTTCAGTCTCAGCAAGATTATGTACCTTAAAATTTCTTATTCTTATTCTTATTCTTATTCTTGTTCTTATTCTTATTCTTGTTGTTGTTGTTGTTGTTAAGTTCTGGCACTTATTAGAATTATCATTATTTTTTTTTATTATTCATTTATTTTTAGCTTTTATGAAAATTATCATTATTTTTGTTATTATCATAATTATTATTAAATTCGGGAACTTATTGAAATTATCATTATTGTTGTTATTCTTATTCTTCTTCTTATTAAATTCGGGAACTTATTAAAATTCTTATTATTGTTGGTATTCTTATGATTATCATTATCATCAAGATGTGACTTTTATCAAAATTATCAATATTGTTGTTATCATTATCATTATTATTATTAAGCTATTATTGCTACTATTAAAATTATCATTACCTTTATTATTATTATTATTATTATTATTATTATTATTATTATTATTATTATTATTAAGTTGTGGCTATTATTAGAATTATCATTACTTTTGTTATTTTTATCATTATTGTTATAAAGCTGTGGCTCTCATCAAAATTATCATCATTGTTGTTATTCTTATCATTATTATTGTTAAGTTCTGTTCTTCTATAACATTATCATTAGTTATTCTTTTCATGACCAGAATGTTTCCCAAAATCATTTTTTATATTATTTACGTGAAATACAGCTAGTTTGAATTCAAAGTACTCCCTTTCCTAGACTGGTTGTCTTACCTATGGTAAAGAACCCAGTCTGTCCTTCTATTCACCCATAGCTGGGGGGAGAACTCATGGATCCATGCCTTTACTAATAGCATTAGTATGAAGTGAAATGCAAACAACATCGTCAATCATGTCACCGATTTCATTTCATACATAACCATTACATTAAGTGCAACAATTGTTGCATAGGGTTAAATTCGAATTGTAGTATTTGTCGTTAGTAGTAATAAGAGTCATTAGTTCAGAAACAACGTATTCAAGTCGTATAGTCACAAAGGGGTTGTTTATTCTTTTCTAGGCTCGTGGGTTCTTTTTCAAAGAGAAGAGAGAGAGAGAGAGAGAGAGAGAGAGAGAGAGAGAGAGAGAGAGAGAGAGAGAGAGAGAGAGAGAGGGTAAGGTAAAATTATTCTATCGTAAATCATGTTTGGTACTACTATGCGAAACCCATAAGGGGGAAACTCGGGAAGCCCCGTCTGCCCCTGGCGAAGGCTTTAGCCGAAAAAATGACCGACTTTTTCTCTCTTTTTTTTTTTTTTTTTTTTTGTCCCAAAGTGAGAGGATCACCCACTTCCGCTTCCAGTCAAAACCCGGAACTTCTGGTTTTTATTTTTAAATCTCATTCCGGGGTCATTCGATCAATTGCTGGCACCCCTTTGAGTGTTTACCCTTTAAACTTTAACCTTTGTTCTTATTTCTTTTTCTTCTCTTTCTCCAGAAATCCAAACACGTTTTCCTTTCAATCCTCAATTTCCCCGCAGACCATAATAATTACACTACACAATTTCTTGATATTAGATCGATGACATATTTAATATAAAAACTAATCTAACACTTGAGTGCCTGAATATGCCTGCTTAAATCTTGGCTCTTCTCACTCATTGGTCCAGTAACCTAGTTTAGTCATGGGGGTGTTACTTATGATGTCAGAGCTTACTGGCATATGATATGTGTCCAAGGCAAGCCAAATCATAAGAACACAAACATTCAAACATTAACTTTGTCTTCATTCCTTAAAAGAAAACCATTCCTTTCTTGTATAATTCTGTTTTAGTCTTATTCTTTATAAAGCACTAGCAAATATATGCACCCTCTGGGTGCAAGTATTTAAGTTTAATGTAATAAAATATTATATTAAATTAGAAAGGCTAAATAAGAATGCAAATAAAAAGTTTTGAAACAGAGGGAGTATAATAAAAAATAGAACAACTGAAACTTACTCTTCCATCACTCTCGTCTTTCATTGTTATTTTTTCTAATTTAAGTATTTAGTTAAAAGAGGAAGTAAATAATAAAATGACAGTTTTTTTTCTTGTTAATTTAAGATTCATTGAAGAGATTTTTGATTATATTCATTAAAATAAAACCAAACAGTTAGAAATCAATAATACTAAGCACATATTTAATAAAATCACATTTTTAATATCAATATGCAAATTAGCCTTCCCGTTCACACTGTAAACCACTATTTTGTTGTATATATAAATATAATTGCATGTTGTTAGTATGTAGACATGGTTAACAGTATTAATAATGTAAAACAATTTTATCAATAATTGAGGTTTAAATAAAAATACAATCATGGAAAATGTGATGTCAATAACTAAGGGAATAGTGATATATGTAGTAATATAGTTTCGGTTACAGACAGAAAAGCACACAATCTCCATTATAATAAGATGTGTATTTGTCACTCAGATTTTGCTATTAAACACCAACCAACCAACCAACCAACCATATACCATCAAAACACTTATCTCTGACTTAAGACAATAAATTAAGGTAAAACCATAATATATATTTATCTAACTGTATGGTTTAAAAAAAAATAATGGAGCTACTACGATAATTTCGTAAATTCACACCAGTACACAAAACCTTCGGTACACACACGAAGTAACGACTACAATCGTGTTTCAAGTCCTTCCATGTCACTTATCTAAATCCTGCAGGAAAAAAAACTGCTACCCAACGTCCACTCGCCTGTTTTTAAAATGTCTTGCAGCTATCTTATACAAATAAGTATGTAGCATAAAAATGGCAGTTTTGCGAACGACACTCAGGGAGTAGATCGACACGTGAGGCAGCGAATGCGTTTAGCTACTGGTAAGTCACTATAACTTCTACTACAATCTATCTAAACAGAAAAGAACCCCGAATGAAAAGTTAATTTTTTTCAATGGTATTCAACTCTAGTATTCCAGTGAGGTTTCCATTGGTCAAAGTACCTGTAAAACTCAAATATTTAGTATGGTGTCCAGCTGTGGAGTTACGTTTTTTAAATATACTCTATACCCTGTTTCTAGTTCGATACTGGCCCTCGCCAACTCAGCGTATGAGTAGCACAGGTATCTGTACGGTAAAGTAAGGAGCTGATGGTAGGTGTGGCGCTCCACCTCATATGCTAGAATAATCTCCTTGGTCTAGTGCTTGTGAAAAGGGGATAGACTCCCTCGCTGTCTGGCTGATACTGACATTAGGACGCCCCACGACTTTACTTATACCCTGAATAAAAAGTTAATTTTCATCAACTCAATGGCATTCAACAGAGGTATTCCAGTGAGGTTTCCATTGGTCCAAGTACCTCTAAAACTCTAAACTTGCAGAATCGTGTTTATCTTTTTTAAATATACTCCACATCCTCAAATATTACCATTGACGTTAATCTTTAGTTTAGAAAAAAAGAAAAGGTTTTCTGGAGAGTGATGTGCTAATACTCTTGGGAAAGGTATGAATCCAACTACTCTCCTTCCAGCAATGGGTAAATAGCTGGGCAGACTGGGTTCTTTAACCTTGGTAGGGCAACCAGTCTAGGAGAAGAGAATGAATGAATTCAAACTGGAAAATCTGCTTAAAAAGTTGAACCTGTGTTGCATCCTGATCATGCAGAGGGGTTGGATATATACATATAAGAGAAAATCTCTCTCTCTCTCTCTCTCTCTCTCTCTCTCTCTCTCTCTCTCTATGTCTCTCTCTCTCAAACAATGAAATGTTTAGAGCAACATACCTATCACTGTGTGTGGCTACCATTCTCAGTCGGTAGAGTGTTCAACTACGAACCACAAGGTTTCTGGTTCAACACCGGCCCTTGCCAACTCAGTGTATGAGTAGCACAGGGAACTGTGCACTAAAGGGAGGAACTGATGGTTGGTGTGGCGCTTCACCTCAGGCACCAAAACAATCTCCTTGGTCTAGCGCTTGTGAAAAGGGGATAGACTCCCTCTGGCGAATACCGACTTTAGGCCACCCCCGTCGACTTGCATATAATTAAGACACTTTGACTTTGGACTACAAAGTAAAGTAAAACCATTTTTTCGGACCATATTACCTTTAGGCACCCTTTTTTGATCTCGATTAAGAAAGGACATGTTTTTTATTTACACTGCCAATATCCGGTTGTTTTTTAGGGGTTAGGGTTAGGGGTTAGGGTTAAGGGGTTAGGTTTAAGGGTTGGAGTTAGGGTTAGGGGTTTGGGTTAGGGGTTAGGGTTAAGGTTAGGGTTAGGGTTAAGCTTAGGGTTAGGGTTAGGTTTAAGGGTTAGGGTTAGGGGTTAGCTTTGTAATTTTTTTAAAATCTAAAAATCGTCTGTTATAATAACCAGATATTGACGGTGTAAATGAAAAACATGTCCTTTCTTAGTCGAGATAAAAAAGGGGTGCCTAATGGTCTAACGGTCGTATAGTCCATTTTTTCTTGTTTCTATTATTCTCTGTTCTGCCCACTTTTTCCTCAGAGCCCACTTGGATCATTCCGTCCCACCGAGGGATGCCAGTGTCCACTTTGAAAATGGCCGGTCTACACTTATAAAAGAAAATATCTCTCTCTCTCTCTCTCTTCAATACAACAAATTGTTTAGACCAACATCCTCATCTTTGTGAGTGTCGCCCATTTTTCATCTGCCATATTATTACTATTCTATGAATTATTAATCTCAGAGCATCGGACAATACTCACGTATTGTTCTTAACCACAGTCCTGGAATCTTTGAACCAGAAAATTTGACTTTGTGATAAAGTAGCAGTTTGATTAGAGATGTAAAGATTCGTTTTCAAACTAAAGCTGCCAGCTTGACTTCCTTGTGGTCGACACTGTTTCTTTCTAAATGCCTTCTAATCACACAACATAAATATGTATGAATTTCATTAACTAAAGCTTAAACATTTCTGAGATATCATTACAGATTAATGAGTTGTACTGGCTAATATTTTTCTCATTCATTTCTACTCTACTTTCCTTTCTTATTCCATTTCATACATAAATGTATATCTTTACATCTATCTGTTTATTAATAAAATGCTCATTATGTACATAAATATATATTCGTATAATAAATATAAACATTGGAAGTTGCACTTAACATGGTGGTCATCGTTGTTAGAAATGAAAGTTGGTGACCAGAGTTCAAATCCTGGACAGGGCTATTTGTTTTCAAAGCTAATGCTTTCAGGAAAGGCATGAACCTGTCAGTGCTCCATCACCCCAGTTATGGTTTAATAGTTGGTCAAATTTGGTTCTTTAGCCTTGGTGTGGCGACCAGTCGAGGAGAAGGAAAACACTGAATTCAAGCTGTTCTTAACAATGCTGTTGTCCGGAAGGTCTCTATTCTTTCTCTAGTTTCCAATTCCTCCAGTCTCCTTTCCAAACCTATGGGTACTATTCTGAGTCTTTTATGTGAGTTTTTCACATTAGTGGAAACCTGATCTGTAGTCATGTCAGTGTTACTGTATAGCTGCACCACTTAGGCTTAAATGAAAGGATGGGAACTACACCAGGATGCTGTGTACTGTCCTGAAAAAATCCTGGAAACAACAACCCACAAGAAAGCAGCTGCACAGCCACTTACCTCCTATCACACAAACCATCTAAGTAAGACAAACAACGCATGCTGCACACTATCAGAGAAGTAAGAACAAACTCATAAGTGACATTTTCCTATGCACACCTAACACATGGACATGACAGATGGGCTGACCAGCAAAGACTTACAATGATCGGCTGTGTACAGATATTGGATGCCGTGAGGAGGACTTGCTAGGAGCAGGATGACCAATAATGATGGATGGCAAGAGAGAGAGAGAGAGAGAGAGAGAGATCAAGGGAATGCATGCTGTCAGTGCAACTGGGCCTCAAAGCAACTGAAGTCGACGGGTGACCTAATGTCGGTATCAGCCAGACAACAAAGGAGTCTATCCCCTTTTCCCTAGCATTAGACCAAGGAGATCTTTTTTGCATCTGAGGTGGATGGCAACACCTACCATCAGGTCCTCACTTTACTGCACAAATTCCTGTGCTACTCATATGCTGAGTTGGCGAGGGGTAGTAGAGAACAAGGAAACTTGCGATTCCTAGACAAGTGCTCTACTGAGCTAAACCTGTCTATATAGCTCAGTCGGTAGAGCGTTCGCCTAGAACCCACAAGCTTCCTAGTTCAATACCGGCCCTCTCCTACTCAGCGTATGAGTAGCACAGGGATCTGTGCATTAAAGTAAGGAGCTGATGGTAGGTATGGTGCTCCACCTCAGATGCAAAAACAATCTACTTGGTCTAGTGCTTGTAAAAAGGAGATAGACTTCCTCGCTGGTTGGCTGATACAGACTTTAGGCCCCCCGACAACTTTACTATTGTAGGATTGGAATAAATTGAAACAATATCTGGCTATACTGCCTAATAGTGGTTTAAGTAGCAAAAAACATGGGGGGGGCTTTTTCTTGAAATTTATCCCTTGAAATATATTATCCCAAAAGTAGATGACCATAAGTTGATACTTTAAAATGTAAGGCAGAGGTGAATGTTGCCAAAATTTAATGAAGTTTTGTTGAGAAATATTTTGAATAAACTGCATCATGAATTACATCATCTATCTCTATGACCTACTGCATACAAAGTGTTACGATTTTATGGGCCATCCTTTAGGCTCCAAGCAAGAACACTTGTCCAACAGAAATCTTTGGTAAAGAATCCTTTGTTTGTTCCTTGGTGCTCCTCAGTATTGCAATTCCTTTGTCAATGATTGCAAATGGATGTCTCTCAGTATCAGTGCTTAAGTAGTGAACCAGCCACGCATTCAGGCTGTTGATTGGCTGATGTTTAAACCACATGACTTCACTTACTCTATAAATTTGAGTGGTATATTGTAGCACACTTTGTATACAAAATAATCCAACACAAAGAATTTAAATCATACACACACACACACATACACAGATATGTATATATATATATATATCTGTTGAGTCTAGTTCTCAATGTGAATATTTTATATTTGTATATATGTTTTATATATATGTATATGTCTCTAATATATATTTGGGGGGATCCTCCAAAATTTATATCATAGACATATATATATATGTATATATATATATATATATATATATATACAAATATATACAAATATAATATATTCACACTGAGATCTAAACTCACCAGATCTACCAAAAAAAAGCATATGTGTATTTCCCAATGACAACACACACACACACACACATATATATATATGTATATATATATATTTTCAGGTGAAAAAGAGAAGAGATAGTTTAATTGAAATATACCTGATGTAGTGCATCATATAAGCTATAAAAAAAACATAGTAGCACTCTCAAGAGATTTCTTCTGAATTCTAAGTTGATTAAAAAATGAATTTCTTTTCAGTCCATTATGAGATATATTGTTATTTTTCCTTGTCATTTTCCTTCCTCAAGTTGAAAACAAATTATAATATCTATCTATTACAGTTAAAAGGAACATCATGTTTATTTACTTATTTGTCTTTTTATATCTATTTATTTGCAATGACATTAACACACACACACACACACACACACACACACACACACACACACACACGCGCGTACACATATATATATATATATATATATATTCCTAAACTTCGACAGTATAAAAAAATTATAGCCTGTAATTACACAATACAAACTTTTGCCTGGAGAAGAAAATATACAAAAAAAAAAGAAAATACCAAATCATATGCACCTCCTGAAAATAATCAGATGGTATTATTGAAATGGGCCAAAGAAAAAAATACTGAAAGAGTTGTCTAAGTTAAATATACTAAAGTGCTCAATACAAAAAGTAGAGCTAATAAATAATAATAAAGTAAGCCTTTAAATTAAATGTAAATAATAACAAATTAAATGTAAATAATAATAGTAAAGCAAAGCTTTCTTTATTATATATATATATATATATATATATATATATATATATATATATATATATATATTAACAAAAGTTCCCTAAAAACAAAATTCATCATGAGCAGCAGCAGCAGCAGCAGCAAGAATAATTTTAAACCCTGATTTTAAAGTTTTAATATTCTTGAAAAATAAAAATCTCTAAAAAGAAAGGCAAAAATATTTTAATATATTTGTGTTCATCTGTTGAAAAAAAATGAGTTTATATTTTATGCATGAATATCTGAACACATAAATAAATAATGTAGATAATCTTGCATTATACTTACTCATCATTTAGTTGGTTAGTATTTTCATACAAGTGTCTATAATAACTTACTAAGTTAATCATTTGGAATAATATTCCTATCTGTATTAATAAGAAATTGTTTGTCTTTCCTCTCTAGACTAATAAATAGTTTGATGCTTTTTATAGTAAAATAATTTCCAATGTATTTTTATAGCAAAATCATTTCCAATACATTTTTATGGTAAAATTATTTCCAATGCATTTTTATGGTGGAAAATAATTTCCAATGTATTTTAATAGTAAAAACCTTACCAATGTATATTTATAGTAATATCATTTCCAATGCACTTCTACAGTAAAATCATTTCTAATACATTTCTATGACGATATCATTTCCAATGCATTTATATAGCAAAATCATTTCCAATGTAATTTTATAGTGAAATCATTTAAAAAGCATTTTTATAGTAAAATCAACTCCAATAAAAAAAAAATTTTTTTATTAAAAAAGCTATTAAATGTGTAGTTATCTATAAGCAATATTGTGCAGTAATTAGGAAAACAGACAATTATTTTGTCTGATACAGTCTTATATAAAATTAGTGTTCGATTTACAATAATGGTATAATACA
>CM042151.1:56230822-56238322 GCA_023376005.1 Doryteuthis pealeii | reverse complement strand
TTTGTTTTTCATCAATATTCTTTCTTTTATTTTCCCTCTTTTCCTTCTTTTTCTTTCTTTCTTTTCATCTATTCTTATCATGGTTCATTTTACTTATATATTCTTTTCCCCCATTCTTTTACTTCCTTCCCTATTTTTCTCTTTCTTTATTTTTCTCTAGCTTACATATTTCTTTATTTCTCTTTCAGTAATAGTTTTTCTTTTTTCTTTTCTTTTCTCTAACAGTCATTCTTTTTTTTTTTAGCTATCTTCATTTCAACTTTTACAGGAAAAAAAACAAAAGAAATACAATGAACGAAATTATCCAAAAGAAAAAGTCTAAATTGACCAAGGAAAACAAGAGAAAAGAAAAAAACAGATAAAATGAAAGATACAAATATAAAAAAAGATAAAGCAATATTTCTTTCCCTCTTTCTTTTTCTTTTATTCTTCTCTCTCGCAGCCATTTTCTTTTTTCTTTATAGCTATCAACATTTTAACTTAATAGCTATCTTCATTTCAACAAGGGAAAGAAAGAAAGAAAGAAAGAAAAAGAAAGAAAGAAAGAAATATAATGAACAAAATTGTTCCAAACAAAAAGTCTAAGGCAAAAGAAAGAAAAAAGAAAAGGAAAGAAAAGAAAGAAATATAAAATGAAATATACGAATATAAAAAAAGAATAAAACAATATTTCTTTCCCAATTTCTTTTTCTTTTTCTTTTTTTCTCTAGCGTCCATTTTTTTTTCCCTTTATAGCTATCTTCATTTCAATTCTTATAAGAAAAGAAAGAAAGAAATATGATGAACAAAATTGTCCAAAAGAAAAAGTCTAAATTGACTGGTGAAATAAAGACAAGAAAAAAGAAAGAGAAAAGAAAAGAAAAGAAAGAAAACATAAAAAGAAATATATACATATATAAAAACAAAATCCCAAAGCAATATTTCTTTCCCATTTTCTTTTTCTTTTCATTCTTTTCTCTAACGGCCATTTTCTTTTTTTCTTTATAGCTATCTTCATTTCAACAAGGGAGAGAAAGAAAGAAAGAAAAAAAGAAATATAATGAACAAAATTGTCCAAAGAAAAGTCTAAATTGACTAGTGAAATAAAGACAAAAAAAGAGAAATAGAAAGAGAAAAGAAAAGAAAAGATAAAATGAAATATAAAAAACAAAACCCAAAGCAATATTTCTATCCATTTTCTTTTTCTTTTCATTCTTTTCTCTAACGGTCATTTCCTTTTTTCTTTTAAAGCTATCTTCATATCAACTTTTATAGCTATCTTCATTTCAACAAGGGGAAAAAAAAAGAAAGAAAAAAAGAAATATAATGAACAAAATTGTCCAAAAGAAAAAGTCTAAATTGACTGGTGAAATAAAGACAAGAAAAAGAGAAAGAGAAAGAGTAAAGAAAAGAAAAGAAGAAAGAAAAGATAAAATGAAATATATACATATATAAAAACAAGAACCCAAAGCAATATTTCTTTCCCATTTTCTTTTACTTTTACCCACCAATTTTCTTTTTTTTTCCCCTTTCATTTCCTTTTCTTCTGGCCATACTGGTGATGGAGGCTGATTTGGAACCTGGTCTCCTGACACTCGGTATTTTGTTTTGGAAAGTGTTTTAACAAGAAGTAATGATGCACCGTGGGGCATTGGGTTGGTCTGTCAGGCGGCCAGGTCAAAGCCTGAGTTATTGGTATTATTTGCTTTGGCATCTTATTCCCAGGGACACTGATTATGACCGTGGACCTACAAGGACAACTCCTCTCGGCAGGGTCTTGGAGAAAATAAGGTTGAGAAAAAGACAAAGCAATAGAAAAAGAAGAAAGGCCCCTGTTGAGGAAATGAGCCAAAGGAGACTAGATTACAGCCTCACAAATCAAAGGACTGGTAGATAAAGAGCGGAACGGCACTGGAGTTTCCATTTTGAACAATACTTGTTTTTATCTTCGCCATAAATTAACATGCTCTGACTTGTGTGTATGTTTGGGAAATAGAAGGGAGATAAAGAAAATGGAAAGGTAAATGGGCAAAATAAATCGAAAGGTAGGGGGATGGAATAGTGGAGAAAGAGAGAGAGAGAGAGAGAGAGAGATGTATAAAGGTAATAAAATAAATGGAAAAAAGGAAAGAAGGAAGGAATATTGAATAAAAGAAAAGTAGTAAGAATCAAGGGGAAAATGAAAGGAATAAAGAAAGCAAAAGAAAGAAAGAGAAAGAAAGAAATAAAGAAAGCCATCAAGAAAAAAAAGAATGTATGAAAGAAAGAAAGAAAAAAGAAAGAAAGAAAGCCACTAAGAAAAGAAAGAAAGAAAAGAAAGAAACCATCAAAAAAGAAAGAAAGAAAGAAGAAAGAATGCCATCAGAAAAAAAAAGAAAGAATGTATCAAGAAAGAAGAAAGAAAGAAAGAAAGCCAAGAAAAGAAAAGAAGAAAGAAAGAAAGAACCCACCAAGAAAAGAAAGAAAGAAAGAAAGAGAGAAAGCCATCAAGAAAAAAAAAGAAAGAAATGAAAAAAGAAATCAAGTATGAATGTAGAATAATTGAAAGAAAGGAGAAATGAAAGAAAGAAAAGATAAAGAAAGGGGAAGAGAGAAAGAGATATACAAAGCAACCAAGCAAAAAAGAAAGAAAGGAAATAAAGAATCAAGTAAGAAATACAAGAATAAAAGAAAGAAAGGTGGAATTAGATAAGGAATGAAAGCGATATAGAAAGAAGAAAGAAAGAAAGGAAGAATGAAAGAATGCCATCAAGAAAAAAAGAAAGAAAGGAAATAAGGAATCAAACAAGAAATTCAGAATAAAAGAAGGAAAGGGAGAATTAAATAAGGAAAGAAAATAGAAAACAAGTAAGAAAAAAAGAAAGAAAAAAGAAAAAAGAATAAAGAAAACTAACAACAAATAAGAAAGAAAGAAATTATAAAGAAAAGGGAAGAAAGATAAGAATATAGAAAGTAATAAAGCAAGGAAGGAGGAATGAAAGAAAGAATGAAAGGAATAAAAAAGCAAAAAAGAAAGAAAGAAAATGTAAAGAAAGTGAAAAAGAGATAAATGAAAGAAGTAATCAAGTAAGGAATGCAGAATAAAAGAAAGAGAGGAGGAATTAGATAAAGAATGAAAGAAAGAAAGAAAGAAAGTCATCAAGAAAAAAGAAAGAAATCAAAGAAAGAAATGAAAGATGGAATCAAGTATAAATACAGCATAAAACAAAGAATGGATAAATGAGAGAAAGGATAAAAGGAATGAATAAAGAAAGATATAAAGAAATAAAGAAATGAATAAAGAAAGAAAGTAGGAAATAAAATTCAAAGAAAAAGGGAAAAAGAAAGGAATAAAGAAAGCACTCAAGAAAAAAACAAGAAAGAAACAGAAGGAATCAAGTAATATAAGAAGGAAAGGAGAATAAAAGGAGCATAGAAAGAATGAATGAAAGAAAGAAAGAAGAGGAAAAAATAAAGGGATATAGAAAGTAACTAAGAAAAAAAGAAAGAAACAAAAGAAGGAACCAAGTAAGGAATGCAGATTAAAAGAAAGAAAGGGGGTATTAAAGAATAAAAAGAATAAAGAAAATTAACAAGCAAATAAGAAAGAAAGAAATTATAAAGGAAAAGGAAGAATTATAAGAATATAAAAAACAATAAAGAGAGAGAGAGAGAGAGAGAGAGAGAGAGAGAAGAGAGAGAGAGAGAGAGAGAGAAAAGAAGATGAATAAAGGTAATAAAAGATAGAAACGAAAGAAGGAAATAAGTTATATAGAATAGAATGAGAGAAGCAATGATAAAAAGAATTAAAGGGATTTTGAACACAAGAAAGAAAAAATAAAGAAAAATGAAAGAAGGAATTAAATAATGAATCCAGAATGAAAGAAGGAAGGAGGAATGAAAAAGAATGAAAAAGAATAATGAAAGCTGACATTGCTTGTCAGCTTTCATTATTCTTTTTCAAGAAAGAAAGAAATTATGAAGGAAAACGAAGAAAGGAATATAGAAAGCAATAAAGAAAAAAAGAAATATATGAAATAAGGGAAAAGGAAGGAATACAGAATAAAAATAAGAAACGATAGAAATGATTTGAAAAATAAAGAAAGCAAGAAAACAAAAAGAAATACATGAATGAAAGAATAAATGAAGACAGAAAGAAAAACTATTAATGAGAAAGAAAGGAAAAAATGGAAGGAAAAAAAAGAAAAATATTTTGGAAGAGAATGAAAAAGAATGAAAGAAGTAAAGAAGGAAATGAGTGTTAGTGAAAAATATAAGAAAGAAAAAAATATTAATAAAAAGAGGATAGAGCAAGTCATAAAGTAAAAAAAAAGAAAAAAAAAAGAAATACACGTCTGAGAAATGAATGAAAAAAGAATGAGAGAAGAACAGAAAATATCAGAAATGAATGAAAATTAATGCAAGCAAAAAGAAAGAAAAACTATTTATGAGAAAGAAATGAAAAAAGAAAGAAAAACAGAAATAAAATAAAATAAAGAAGGGAAAGAGGAAGAAAAACCTATTGATGAAAGAAATGAAAGAAATGCATGCTTATGAAGTAAATGAAAGATGAGGAAGAAATAAAAAATGAAAGAAAGATTATTAATGAAAAATAGAGGAATAAGTAAATTAAATAAAAAGTAAGAAAAATAAAAATAAATAGGGGAGTAAAAGAATGAGAGAAGAGAATGAAGCATCATAAGATCATGGAAAGAAAGAAGGAAATAGAAATGAAAAAGGAAGAATTACCTAAGAATGAAGAAATGAAAGCTTGTAAAGTGAATGAAAAAGAAGGAAATAAGAAAATAAATAGTCTATTAATTAAAGATAAAGAAAAAGTAAGTTAGAGAAAAGGTAAGAAAGAGAAAAATAGGGAAGGAAGTAAAAGAATGAGGGAAGAGAATATATAGGTAAAATGAAGTATGATAAGAATAGATTAAAAGAAGGAAGAAGAAGAAGAAGGAAAAGAGAAAGAAATGAAAGAAAGATTATTAAGGAAAAATAAAGAAGCAAGTAAGAGTAAAAGTAAGAAAGAGAAAATAGCAGGGAATTAAAAGAATGAGAAAAGAGAATTTATAGATAAAATGAAGAATGATACAAAGATGGAAAAAGAAGGAAAATAGAAAAAAATGAAAGAAAGACTATAAATGAAAAATAAAGAAGCCCAAAAGAGTAAGATTCAAAAATAGAAAAGGAAGTAAAAGAATGAGAAAAGAGAATTTATAGATAAAATGAAGAATGATACAAAGGAGGAAAAAGAAAGAAAAGAGAAAGAAAGGAAAGAAAGACAATAAATGAAAAACGAATAAGTAAACAAGAGTAAAATTTAAAAAGTGAAAAATAGTAATGGAACTAAAAGAATTAGATAAGAGTTTATAGGTAAAATGAAGAATGGTAAGGATAGACCAAAGGAAAAAGAAGGAAAAGAGGAAGAAATAAAAGAAAGGCTATTAATGAAAAATAATGAAGCAAAAAAGAATAATATTAAGAAAGGTAAGTAAAAGAATGAGAGAAGAGAATATATAGATAAAATGAAGAATGATATAAGGAAGGAAAAAGAAGGAAAAAATAAATACATGAAAGAATGACTATAATTGAAAAATAAAGAAGCCAAAAAGAGTATAATTCAAAAATAGAAAGGGAAGTAAAAGAATGAGAGAAGAGTATTTATGGGTAAAATGAAGAATGATATGAAGAAGGAAAAAAGAAGGAAAAGAGAAAGAAATGAAAGAAAGACTATGAAAAATAAAGAAGTAAACAAGAGTAAAATTAAAAAAGATAAAAATAGCAAGGGAATTAAAAAATGGTGGAAGAGAATTGGTAAAATGAAGAACGGTTAGAATAGACCAAAGGTAAAAGAAGGAAAATAGGAAAAAATGAAAGAAAGACTATTAATGAAATATAAAGAAATAAAAAAGAGTAAAATTCAAAAATAAGAAAAGGAAGTAAAAGAGAAGAGAATATATAGATACATTGGCAATTATACAAAGAAGGAAAAAGAAGGAAAAGAAGAAGAAATGTTAGAATGACTATTAATGAAAAATAAAGAAGCAAAATAGAGTAAAATTCAAAAATAGAGAAGGAAGTAAAAGAATGAGAGAAGAGTATTTATAGGTAAAATAGAATAAAGTAAAGACATGTTAGAAAGAATATTAATGAAAAATAAAGAAGCAAGAATAAAATTAAGAATGGAAAGTAAAAGAATGAATGAAGAGAATTTATAGATAAAATGAAGAATGGTACAAGGAAGAAAAAAGAAAGAAAAAAGAAAGAAATGTTAGAATAACTATTAATGAAAAATAAAGAAGCAAACAAGAATAAAATTAAGAATGGAAAGTAAAAGAATGAGAGTTTATAGATAAAATGAAGAATGGTACAAGGAAGAAAAAAGAAAGAAAAAGAAAGAATCAGTCTAATTATTCTAGTTATTCTAACATATAACTATTAATGAAAAATAAAAAAGCAAACAAGAATAAAATTAAGAATGCGAAGTAAAAGAATGAGAGAAGAGGATTTATAGATAAAATGAAGAATGGTACAAGGAAGAAAAAAGAAAGAAAAAAGAAAGAAATGTTAGAATAATTATTAATGAAAAATAAAGAAGCAAACAACTATAAAATTAAGAATGGGAAGTAAAAGAATGAAAGAAGAGAATTTATAGATAAAATGGCGAATGATACAAATAGATCAAAAGGATATTGAAAAAGAAGAAATCAAGAATAGAAACAAGAAAAACAGGAAAGAAGGTCATGCTTGAAAAATGAAGAAAAGAAAAAGAAAAAAGAAAAAAAGAAAAAAATTGAGAGCAAAGGTGTATATGATCCTTGTCATTGTTTCAAACCTTTCCCTGTAGGGCTGCGGAAAGACAAGCATCTTGCCACCAAAGGAATGGTGCTAACCAATAATTATTATAAGAAAGAATCGCAGAACTCGCTTTCTGCTTCTCTTTTCTCTTTTTGCTTCGTACACTAAACACTATTAATTATCACAATGAAGCAAACGTCCAGAGAAGGCGGCTATGATTACCTCGTCGATAGATTTGTGTGTCCCTCAGATAGTGTGATAACAGAGCTTTTAACAGCTTCGAAAATTCATTCATTTATCCTTGGCAAGGCTGAACACATATCTATTTTTACAATTCTTACCGGAGAATAATATAAATAACTGCCTCTGAAGTAGTCTTGGTATTTGGTCTATTGATTATGTTCCTAATTGTTTTGGATGTGCTCGTACCATTTACTAATTAGAACTAGCGATAAATCAGAATTTAAAATATGCTGTAAATCAACCAACCATGTACATTCCTACTGACATATGAAATTCATAGCAGTTTTTATACTGCTTTGCTTGTGAGCATCTGAGCACTTTTATTTTATTGCCAATGTTTGTTTTTTGCATTTTCTTATTCTTATTGTTATTATACAAGGTGTGTGTCAAAAAGTATTGAGATTTTTGTACTTTTTGACACACCCTGTATTCTGTATTCCAAACTGGCCAAAGATTCATCATTTTCAGACAGCTTCATTAACCCTTAATGTCCTT
>CM042151.1:56195822-56215822 GCA_023376005.1 Doryteuthis pealeii | reverse complement strand
TTATTAAAACTGAAAGCGGTAATTTATGAGGAAGTGCATCCCAGTCTCCTGCCTCAAAAATTGCTACCCGGTGACTATTAAAATAACGACCCAGCTCAGTCTATTCAAAACTATCCATCTTCATATCTATCTATCTATCAATCTTAATTTGTTCATATTTATCTATATTACTTTAAATACTAAGATTTTTTTTTATTCATGTTTGTTTAATGTCTTGTTTTCAGTTTAAATAAACAAGAATTACGACAAAAAAAGATGCCCCCCCCCTAAATACATTTACTTGTCGAAAATATCTATCTCCATTTGTTCATATTTATCTATATTATTTTGTTTGTTTATCTATCTATCTATCTCAGTCTATTCCAAACTATATATCCATCTTCCTATCTAAACAAGAATTATGACAAATTACAATAAATAAACCAGAATTACGACGAGCTGGGGTTATTATTTTGATTGTCACCGGGTAGCAATTTTTGAGGCAGGAGACCGGGACGCACTTCCTCATAAATTACCCTGAAAGCAAAAACATAATTCAAAGTTTTATTCCTTATAAATCATAAATATCAACATTTTATGTGTTTAATCTTGTTGCTTTCAATTCAAAGCATACCAAAAAAAAAAAAGTCTGTGTACACATATGTGTATGAAGGGAGTGCTAGGAATCCATAGTAAAGCCAACAGGGTGTTAACCTGAAAAAGTTTGGGAACCACAGTAGTAGAGGATAGCGCAATCTAGATCATCAGGGAAAGAATTGGGAATGACTTTTGTCCAGCAGTGGATCCAAAATGGCTGCCGTTGATGGGGTAGTTATAGATTGTATTATGATAGGGGTTCAAATAAACGCTACATACTTAAAAAAGATTTTTACGTTATATGCTGTCAATGCTAAGATTACTGCCGTCATTTAAACACTACCACAAAAGAATACAATCGGTAGCTTTTACTTCTTTCTTTTCTTTTGTTATCATGAATGTTAAAATAAATGAATGAAAATGACACGTTGCTTTTGAAACTGAGCTGGGATGGATGGATGGATGTTTAAGTGAAGGGAAATGCCTGGATGTTTAGGAGTGGGCTTTGATATATTTAGTAATCCAAAGATAGAATTGGATGAAGAGGACAAAGCCATGAAATAAAATGTCAACTTCAGGCAAAAATCATTAGATAAGATGCAACAGAATAGCAAGACAAAGACGAATAGAGACAAAGACAAAACTGTTTATCACATAATGAGTGAATGCAGCAAACGAGCACAAACTAGCATTATTTGGATTATTCGGACTATTGTCCTTATCTTTATTGTTATCTGTACTATGTTTTGGCTGATGTGCCCTCCGGCCTTCTTCAGGTATTTCATGTCAGACTCGGGGCCCTCTCAAACTCAGAAACCTTCTTTTCAAACTCGGGAACCTTCTTTTCAACTCAGAAACCTTCTTTTTCAAACTCAGAAAATTCTTTTCAAACTAGAAACCTTCTTTCAAACTCAGAAACCTTCTTTTCAAACTCAGAAACCTTCTTTTCAAACTCGGAACCTTCTTTTCAAACCTTCTTTCAAACCTTCTTTTCAAACTCAGAAACTTCTTTTTCTTTTCAAACTCAGAAACCTTCTTGTCATAATCAGGAGCCATAATAGAACTTTGAACCCAGCTCTTTATTTAATCCATATGAATATCCGGTTCTCATTCTATAGCAAAGATGAGGACAATAGTCCGATTAATCCCAATAATACTAACTATCAAGCTTCATCTCAAAAATTCAGAGAAATAGCACAAACTAGTTTTCTACTGAAACATTTTACAATCAAAATGGATATTGTTAGGTATTATAAATGACCAAATTCTACAACATACAAACTCTAAGTAAAAATAAAACTGCAACATTTCTGTAACCAAAAATAAAATTATTTCTCAGAATGTTTGAGATGAGGTTTGATGATTAGTATTATCTGCGTTATTTGGACCATTGTCCTTATCTTCATTGTTATCAGGAGCTAGGTTCAAAGTTTTGTGATGGCTCCTGATTACAAGAAGATTCCCGATTACAACAAGAAGGTTCCCAAGTTCGAGAAGGTTCCCAAGTCTGAAAAGAAATACCTGAATAAGTCCAGAGGGTATATCGGCCGAAACGTTGTACAGATAACAATGAAGATGAGGACAATAGTCCAAATAACACAGATAATACTAAAAATAAAATTGTATCAATAAATATAAAAGGTGTTTGTGATGCAATGGTTATCATTGTAGGAAATTGACAGGGCAAACAGAGTTCAAATCCTGGACACGGTTGTCTGTATTTTGTTAATACTCTTGGGAAAGGTATGAATCCAATTATTATCCCTCTAGTTATTGGTAAATAGGAGGGCAAACTGGACTCTTTAACCTTGGTATGGAAACTGATCCAGGAGAAAGAAAACTCTGAATTCAAACCTGTTAAACTCTGCTTAAGAAATTGACCTTGTGTCACATCCAACTTGTGTGTTGAGGCTGCTAATAATAAAAGTTAACATAAATGAAATTGTTTTAGGTGAGCATATATCTAAAATAAAACCTTATTTAATTACCTTCACACAACAGTTGATTATTTTTATTTAATAATTACCAGAGAGCAAAAATGATATTGTTCACAAAATTAATTTTTTTCTTAAAAACATATTTAAAATTTTGATCAGGTTGGCTGGTTGGTTGGTTGGTTGGTTGGTTGGTTGGTTTTTATGGCATGTCAACCATTGTTGGGTTATCTTATGCCAAAGACATTGTTGTTTTATTCATTCTTGTCAGGTATTCAAATTTTTTTAAAACTCAATTTCTAACTACATTTATTTATCTATTAACCCATAGATGTGACCCTAACATGTACTACCACTCCAGGTCAGAATGGACCTGGGAGGAATGGCAATGAAATACAATGAGTAATTCTCTCCAGAGCTCCAGAATTGAAACCTCACCACTAGATGCAGTATAGAATCATACACAGGACACACATTCAGTGTGTATAGAGTGAGTGATTTTACTGATTGGAGAGGCTGGTTGTCACTTTTGACAGTATATATTTCGGAAATAGTGACAGGAGATGAGGGAATAAGAGAGAAGAGTGAGGTGTAGTGAGATGTAAGAAAGGAATTGGAGAACAGTTGGATAAGAAACAAAATTAAAAATAGAAATCAAGACTGATTTAACCCAAGAAAAAAAAAAGAAAGAAAGAAAGGAAGGAGAATGATTGAAATGATATATATGGGGGGGGGGGGATGAATATTTGATGGATAGAGAGGGTGGAGAAAAAGGAACAATGGTAATGATATGGAAAGGGGGAAAGCTGATGATGATGATGTACAGAATAAGGATGAAGATGAATGATTGAAACGAAGAGGGGGAGAAGAATGAAGATGATGCTGATGCTGAAGATAGAGGAGGAAAGAAGAATGATCGAAGAAAAGGAAGGATGATGATGATGATGATGGTGATAAGATTGGAGGAAGAAGTATGACGTTAAAGACACAGGGAGGAAGAAAAATGATGATGAGGATTAGGATAAATAGAGAAGGGAGGAGGAACAAGTATGATGGTAATGATATGGGGAGTAGGGAGAAAGCCAATGATGTTTATGATGATGATGATGATGATAAGGAAATTAAGGAGGATGAAGAAGAATGATTGAAATGATATGAGGAGGAGGAAGAATGAAGATGATAAGGAAAAGAGGAGGAAGAATGATGATGATGATGATGATGATGATGATGATGATAGAAGAGAGGAGGAGGAGGAGCAATGTCAGTAATGATATGGGGAGGAGGAAGAATGAGGATGATGATGAGGAGGAGGAGGAGGATGGAGGAGGAGGAAGAAGAAGAATTATAGATGATGATTAGGATGAAACGAGAAGGGAAGAGAAAGAAGAATAATGATGATGATGATGATTAGAATGAATGTGAAGGGAGGAGGAAAAAGAATGATAGATGATGATGATGAAGACAGAGAAGAGGAAAAAGAATTATGGCAGTTATATGGAGAGGAAGAAGAATGATAATGATAATGAAAAGAGAAGGGAGTCAGAGGAAAATGTCATAGTGATGATGATGATGGTGATGATGTCTAAAGAAGGTTGAAGAAGAATGATATTGGAGGAGAAGCAACGAAGATGATAATGAAGATAGAGATGAAGAACAGTGTTATAAAGAAGAAAAAGAATGATGATAATGTCTAAAGTTTTATGATTTTTTTTCCTTTTCAGGTATAGAAATGCCATTCAGTGAAAAAAGAAAGAAATAAGTCATTTAAATATTAAACATGGAATTTTGAGTTGTTTCTTCACCTGATGTTAAAATTTGAGATCATTTGAATGGTTGGTTTATTGATTTTAATGACATATCAACCAGTCTGGGGTTATGTCATGTCTAAGGGTTACAAAGTAATATATGTTGTGTATTTATATTTATAGTTTTTAGTAATTGGTTTTAACAATGTGTTAGCACCATTGGGGATTATGTTGAATGGTATTGATTTGTTTCATGTCTATATTCTATGGTATAATTTTATTTCCCTCAAAAAGGACAGAATGTCCTCCGTGTTGACATTTTCAAATAGATCTTTCATTTTGTTTGCATTAAAATTACGGTTTCTTAGGTGAACAAAAAAACCTGCATTCCATAAATAAGTGTTTAACAGTCAAAAGTGTTTGACATGTTTCATATTGTGGTTGTTGTTCTTGTTTGAGTATATAGGAGTATGTTAGTCTTGTGTGGCCAATGTGCAATTGGGACACAATGACTTGTTCCTTTCAAGACTTTCTTAAAGTTGGTCTCCATGGTCAAGTTATTAGAATACAAAATGATATCGATTTTTTTTTAAAACACCCTGTACATCTTAAATGATATCAACTTTTTTTAAACCCCCTGTATATCCAAATAATACATACATTTGAATAAGTGTCATGATCATTTCACCTGATGAAGGCCTGAGTATACAGTGGCTGAAACGTTGTGTTTTTACATACCACTATAAAGATGAGGACAACAGTTAAAAAAAATCAAAATTATTCATATCAAGCCTTGTCTCAAAAATTCAAACAAACAAGGTACAAGTATATTAATGTATAGTGCCAGTTTAGCTCAGTTGGTTGAACATCCTACTAGGAACCACAAGGTTTCGGGTTTGATACCGGCCCTCGCCAACTCAGCATATAAGTAGCTCAGGGATCTGTGTGGCAAAGTGAGGAGCTGATGGTAAGTGTTATGCTCTCCTTGGTCTAGCACAAGTGAAAATGGGATAGACTCCCTTGCTGTCTGGCTGATACAGACTTTAGACCACCCTGATGATTATACATATATTAAAATTAATTTTTTTTTTTTAAATTGAAATAAATCACTAAGTAGGACTAAGCCTATTCTAGTAGTGACCACCTCAAGTGGAGATTTAAGAGGTTTGAATTCAGAGTTTTTTTTCTTCTAGACTGGTTGCCTAACTAAGGTTAAAGAGCCCAGTCTGCCCTACTATTTACCCATAGCTGGAGGGAGAACAGTTGGATTCATATCTTTCCCAAGGGTATTAGCGCTAAGTGAACTTGGGTTGACCAATCCATTTCCTATGACTCTAACCAGTACACCACCACGCTTCCCTAGTAAACCACCATGCTTCCCTAGCACTAGTGAAAAGGGGATAGGTTCCTTCACTGTCTGGCTGATACTGACTTTAGGCCACATTGATTACTTTACTTATATTAATGCATAGATTTTAGCTAAATAATAAAGCTGCCTCTGTACATTTTTGTATGCATGTATGACTTTTTGGAATCCTCTGTAAAACTGGATGCCAATATGAAAAGAGTTTTAGACAAGAAACACCACTAGAGAGGTGAGAGAAGTGTACGTCAGAATGAACAAACAATAGATTTTTGAGATGGATATTAAGGGTGACTTAATGTAGAGGCTTAACAATGGAGAGCTGAAATGCAAAACTAAAAATAGGCAAGAAAGAAAAGGCGGGATAATAGGAGATAGACTAGAAAGAAATACAGGAAAATGATAGAGAAGGAAGAGATGGAGTAGTGGAAAAGGGAAAAGGAGAAAGAAAGTGGAAATAATAATAATAATAATAATAATAATAATAATAATAATTGTAATTGGTGCCCTTGGAACAGTCCTCAAGGGGGTCTGGAAAAGAGCCTGGATTAACTAGAAATCAGAGAAAGAATTGAGACCATCTAGACTACAGCATTGTTGAGATCGGCTAGCATACTAAGGTCCTGGAGACCTTAGGAGACCTGAGGAGACTTGCTGTCATTCAGCCTCCAGTGAGCCACATGCTATGGCAGATGTGAAAAACTCGAATAGATTGAAATAATAATAATAATAATAATAATAATAATAATAATAATAATAAGAAGAAGAAGAAGAAGAAGAAGAAGAAGAAGAAGAAGAAGAAGAAGAAGAAGATTTAAAGAGGGGGTGAAGGAAAAACAAAGAAAAATTAAATGAAAAAAGAAGTAAAAAGAAATAAGAAAGAAAGAAAAAAGAAAGTGAAAGTGAAATTGAAAGTGAGAAGGAGAGAAGTGAAAGAAGGAAGAGAAAAGTAGTTAAAAATGAAAAATACAAGGAAGGCAGGATAATAATAATAATAATAATAATAATAATAATATAATAAGAAGAAGAAGAAGAAGAAGAAGAAGAAGAAGAAGAGGGAGGAGGAGGAGGAGAAGGAGAGTGAAAGAGAGTGAGAGAGACAGGAGTGGGAAGTGAAAGAAATGAACGATTATATGAAAATGGAAAGTAAAATCAAAGTGAAAGAAGAAAAGAAAAAAAAGTGAAAGAAAAAGGGGAAGGAGTAAATGAAAGAAAAAACATTATAATAAACGGAGAAAGTCAAAGATGAAAAGAAAAAACTAAATAAAGGAATGAAAGAAGAAGAAGAAGAAAATGATCAATAAGAAAAATGAAAGCAAAAAGAAGAAAAAAAGATTTTTAATAAGTTGCACTGAGTAGAGAAAATGACGATGATGATGATGATGATGATGATAGTTGGTGGAAGTGTTGTTATTTTGTTGGTGACAATGAAATATACAGCCTAATTCTATCCAGATGATGAGATTCTTAAATCTTTGGTGATATTTCAATAATAACATAAAATAAATGTTTAGTAAATATTTATAAATAGTATAAAATAAATGTAACCTCCACATAGTCACCGTTTCTCTCAATAGAAATGTTCCACCTTCGAATGAGAGCATGTATCCCTGTCCCGTAAAATTCTGTTGACTGTTCTTTGAGTCACTTCTTCACTACAGATTTCACTTCCTCGTCACCTGAATAACGTTTGCCTGTACAAACCCTCTTTCATGGGGCCAAAGAGATGATAATATGAAGGCACTAAATCTGGTGAGTATAGAGGATGCAGATGTGTAGTGAAGAAGTGGCTTAAAGAACAGTCAACAGAAATTTTATGGGGCAGGGATACATGCTCTCATTCAAAGTTGGAACATTGCTATTGAAAGAAACAATGACTATGTGGAGAAGTAGGGATGTGATCCACAGAAGACCAGCTTCATTTTGATGTAGGATACATGTTCCTGTGTTGGTAATTTATACCAGTGCTAAACAAAATGGCATCACTTTTTTACTCACCCTTGTATATATATATATATATATATATATATATATATATGATTTTATATATAAAAATGGTGACTTACTGATGTTTAATATTTATATTTTATAATTTAGAAAAAAAAATCTTTCATTTTCAAAATAACGATCTGGCGTTCATTAACTGTGAATCTGTCATTAACGAACATAACCAAAAAATACATGCATACAATCGGCTGCAATTAATCAATATCTTGATTAATTCAGAAGATTTAACCCTGAAGATCCTTATGGTGAAACTCGAGTAGGTTATACCTGTGTATACCATTAAATATATATATATATGTGTGTGTGTGTGGGTGGGTGTGTATAAATATTTCATAATCATACATCCAAAGAGTATGCAGGATCCCCTCATCAGTAATGTTATTGCGATCATAACAAATTTCAGGTCTTGCAACATCTTAATTCATTCTCCTGAGCAACCGTACCAAATTCACAGTTCTGGCAGTTGACCCTGTAGCAAAAGTCTACCGAGCACAATAACGTTCAGCACACAAACATACAACTGCCTTTGACCTTTTAAGGTATGAGTGACCAATGAGAAACAAAGTACATCACTTCTGTTTCTGTTGTGAAAAAAATAAGAGGGGCACAACCGACTGCTTGTCTTTTTTCCTTCTAGATCTAACACGCTTAAAGGTATGATCTCGCAACAAACATTGTTTGTTCCAAGATAGCAAGTAAGAATTTCCAGCACCAGCTAATTTGGCCAGGAATGTAAATATATGAATCCAAGAAATAAGTCTTTCACTTTAGACAATATATATATATATATATAATATATATATATTAATAATATGCTAATCCTATTAGTAAACCCTTGCGGTAAGAAAAAAAAAACTGGCAAATAATTTGTTAGAAAAATATACTTCCAATCTTCACCTGGGGAAAAAATGAAAATAGAAACAAAAAACAAAAGGGTCACACCAACCGAAAATAATCGATTAACACTATAACACTTGGCCAAAAGAAAAAAATATATACATATATAAAATATGTATATAAATTGCTAGGATTGTCTAAAACTAAAATGTAAAAAGTGCTTGATACCTAAGTAGAGCAAATAATAAAGTTAATCCTAATGTATCAGATATACCTACTAATAGTTTCACCTAGTAGCTTATCAGGACAAGAATCTGGATCCTATATATACATACATATATGTGTGTGTGTGTGTTTGAGAGTGTGTGTGTAATCCTCACATTTGCATATACATACATATATCAAACTCACATATACACAATAAAAACAAAAGGACATATATGAATGTGTATTTATATAGGTATAGATATAAAAAAATATAAAACTTTCATGAATGAAAACTCATATAAATACATAGCCTCATCATTAATACTGAATAGTGAGTTCGATCCTCACTTGGTGTCAAAGGTACCATAATTCGCCATAATTTGCACTGATTCCTCATCAAGTAGATAAAAAAGTTATTTTCCTGACCTTCTACCAGGTCAGATTAACTCAAATGGGATTTTATGGGATCCAAGAATATCAAACTAATGCTAATCAGCAATAATGGATCTGCGAGACTAGCTTACTAACCATTATACCATGAGAAAGGGAAGGGTTATCTCAGTTGGTAGAGCGGTTCGGCTAGAAACCACAAGGTTCCTAGTTCGATACCGGCACTCAGCCCAGGGATCTATTTGGTAAAGTAAGGAGCTGATGGTAGGTGTGGCGTTCCACCTCAGATCCACAATCAATCTCCTTGGTCTAGCGCTAGTGAAAAGGGGATAGTCTTACTCGCTGTCTGGCTGATACCAACATTAGGCCACCCCAACGACTTTACTTTACTTACCTCATCAACTATTCAGCAATAATGGATCTGCGAGACTAGCTTACTAACCATTATACCATGAGAAAGGGCCGGGTTATCTCAGTTGGTAGAGCGTTTCTAGGTTTCTAGTTCAATACCGGCCCTCGCCAACGCACTGTATGAGCAGCCCAGGGATCTTTTCGGTAAAGTAAGGAGCTGATGGTAGGTGTGGCGTTCCACCTCAGATGTACAATCAATCTCCTTGATCTAGCGCTAGTGAAAAGGGGATATTCTTCCTCACTTTACTTACCGTATCAACTATTCAGCAATAATGGATCTGCGAGACTAGCTTACTAACCATCATACCATGAGAAGGTAAATAAATATCATCTCCATGGGAAGAATGCCTATCATGCAACAGTTGTCAGGAAGATATATATATATATATATTCTGAATATATCTTCCCCCCACTCCCCAGAAAGTGGCAGTAGACAACCAAGCTCTGAGCTTGTGTCACGGTAAATAAATTTGTCTAAGAAACTCTGCGTGCTCTAACTGCTTCAGGATCTGAACGCTACCAAATTTTCCAGAACCAGGAACCTCGGATTGATTAGATTAACTTATGAAAACAAGCAAAATCCAAATTCTTTGAAGAGTTGATCCATAATTAAGTTTGAAGACGTTTGAGGCTGAATCAGACAAGAATTTAACGACACTAAGATGAAAACAAATTCTTGGTAAAGAAATAAATTTTGTTACTATGTAAAGTATTACTCATAAAATAAATATACCTCTGACAAATTTTTCCGCCAAGCTTAGAGAGGGGAGTCCTTCAAGCTTAGAGAAGGGAGTCCTTTAAGTTTAGAGAAGGGAGTCTTTCAAGCTTAGAGAGGGGAGTCCCCTTGGTATAATGGCTAATGTGCTAAACTGCAACATCATAGTATGCAAGTCTGAACTTCAGTTGCACTATTACGCACACTTTCAGACTAATACCATGGGAAAGGTATAGACCACCTCACAACCCCCAGCTATGGGTTAATATTGCCACTACTGTTCTTCTACAAGGATATCTTTTATATCAAATAACCATGAAGATTGATATGCCATTAACTCCATGGTACAGTCAATTTTTAAAAAATTGAAATAAGTCTAACTAACTATTAAAGGATGTTTTTGATTTTTAGATCTTTTGGGGATAATCTTCTTTTTCTAATTTGTCCAAATCTATGTAAGAACACGGAGACCAAAATTTCAAAAACTGAATACACCAAAATAAATATTGATTTCCTAATGTTGTTTTTATTATGTAACTAACTGTTATTACAAAGTAAAAAAAAGTAAACAAAAACATTTTGATTTCAGGACATAGGTAGTCTGGAGCCATGATCTTACCCCTCTGCAGGGGACACAGTCAGTATATTCTAAGTCCCACTGACAGGACGAGCTACTGAAATGGAACTTTCTGCATGCTAGTCCCACTTGAAAGGACAGAGATATTTAATAAATATGCTTCCACTTTTGAAAAATAGTTGTTAAACCAGACTGTTCTTTTATTGACTCTTAAAATCCAACCAATTGGAAAGAAGGGTTTTTTTTATAACTAATTTATAGTTTGACATTCTCAATGAACTTTTCATTAAAGAGGGGTGCAACCATATAGTAATACTGACATATCTATATCTTGGAAGAATTCACATTTTATTTTATCAGAGAGATCAGATTTTTTTAAAAAGTTATTGATTTTTATTAATTTTTTTTAACAATTTTATCATAAAGAAAGAAAGGGAAGAAAAAGGACATGCAACACAGAAAAAATATAAGAAAGAAAGAGTAAAGGAAAGATAGAGAGAGGGGGCGAGTGAGCAAAAGTGATAACTTTAATCTGCTTCAATGGAACATAATGAAAAGAAAGAAAGAAAAATGAGTGAAAGAGAGTTCAATGAAGATTATTATACCTTTTACATATTGAACTATTTGGCAATAGCTGTTAAGTAAACATATCAAAAATTGTAATAATTATTTAGATGATCAGACTGTTGTATATCCACAGGTTCTGCTAATATTTTTAATAAAGATTAAAGTGAAAGTACTGATCACATCAGTGAATAAAAAAAAAAATAAGTTTTTATTAATTTTTTTAAAAACATTATTTTCGACCCCATTTTTAATTTGCATTGCCTAAATTTCTGGTGTGTTAATTATTCTTTAAAAATTCATTGCAAATTTTTCCTGACATTTTTTTTTTTTTTTTTTGTAATTTCAGTTCTGGGTCCATGCGAGCGATCTGGCCCAAATGATTCCAACCTGCAGTTAGAATTTTAATATTTCCGATCATCTGCAATACCCGGTGAACTTATAATGACATTAACTCAAATATCAAATTTCTGTAATTTTAAAATTAAGGAAAAAACAAAGTGTTATGTTAAATTAGTTTTTTTTAAAAATATTTTACCATGCCTCATATTGCAAATCTACTGAATTTCAAATTTTGACAATACTATTTAAAAAATTTAAATATAAATTTCAAAAACAAATTTAATAAAATTCATTCAGTTAAAAATTGAATTTATATATTTATCAACCCCTCTATACAAGTAGGATGAGACACAATGTCAATTTTTCAAGAGGTTTGCTCTACGATTTTCTCATAGCCGAAGCAAGAATAGGTGGATTCATACCTTTCCCATGGATATTAGCACTATGTAAAATGCAAACAACCTCATCCAGGAATTGAACTCAGGTTGCCAAGTCCACTTCCTAACGCAATAACCATTACACATGAGTGCCTCTAAATAAACTGAAATTATACTGTGAAAATAATTTATCTCTCTACATAATTAGGAAAGTTTCTTTGCCTGTCCTCTGTAGATAGACAAACAGTTTGATATAAATGCTTTCAAATCTACATTGCTTATATATTTGGAACTGAACTATAATACTCCGAACTTGTCTGATACACTCCGATTACTATTTACCGGATTTGCCACTTTGGCTTGGATCACAGCCTCGGAATACACAGCTTTAGACTACATGACCTTACCTGATCATCAAGTTACTTTTATTATCCTAGTTTGGTTTGTTTTGTTTATGGCATATCAACCTCAGTGGGTCATTTTAATGCCAACTAAGTTTTGGATTTGTAGTGATAGTTTGGTAGAAAAAAAATTAGTATATGTATAGATTTTAACTATTGTTCAAATTACTCATATTTTTTGAGTAAATTCCACTTGTTTTAGAAAATTAAAAATTCTGGATTGTTTTATTTTTTGTGAAAAGTTTTTTTTCGAATTTATTTCCTTCGTTATTTTGTTCGCACTAGATCAAAGTCTACCATCCTAAGAGAGATTTTTACGTGCTAACATATACTTCTAGAGTGTGTAGACTTTGATCTAGTGCGAACAAAATACGGGACCAAAGCAAGTAATTCAAAAAAAACTTTTCACCAAAAATAAAACAATCCAGAATTTTTAATTTTCTAAAACAAGTGGAATTATACTAAAAAATATGAGTAATTGAACAATAATTAAATCTATACATATACTAATTTTTTTCACCCAACTATCACTACAAAATCCAAAACTTAGTTGGCATTAAAATGACCCCACCAAAGTTGAACTATGCCATAAAAACTAAAAACAAACCACAACTAGGATATAAAATAAACTTGATGATCAGGTAAGGTATGTTAGTCCTAAAGCTGTGTATTCCGAGGCTGTGATCAGCCAAAAGTGGCAAATCCGGTAAATGTGAAGCGGAGGAGTTTGTATTCAGACAAAGTCGGAGTATATAGTCCAGTTCCAATATATAAGCAAGTAGAATTGAAAGTTCTTTATATCAAACTGTTTGTCCATCTACAGAGGACAGGCAAAGAAACCTTCCTAATTATATGTAGAGAGATAAATTATTTCACAGTATAATTTTCAGTTTATTTTAGAAGCACTCATGTGTAATGGTTATTGCGTTTAGGAAGTGGGACTTGGCAACCTGAGTTCAATTCCTGGATAGGTTGTTTGCATTTTACATAGTGCTAATATCCATGGGAAAAGGTATGAATCCACCTATTCTTGCTTCGGCTATGAGAAAATCGTAGAGCCAACCTCTTGAAAAATTGACATTGGTCTCATCCTACTTGTATAGAGGGGTTTGATAAATATATAAATTCATTTAACTGAATTGAATTTTATTAAATTTGTTTTTGAAATTATTATTTAACATTTTTTAAATAGTATTGTCAAAATTTGAAATTCAGTAGATTTGCAATATGAGGCATGGTAAAATATTTTTAAAAAAAACTAATTTTAACATAAACACTTTGTTTTTTCTTTTTAATTTTAAAATTAACAGAAAATTTGATATTTGAGTTAATGTCATTATAAGTTCACCGCGGTATTGCAGAATATCGGAAATATTAAATTCTAACTGCATGTTGAAATCATGGGCCAGATCGCTCGCATGGGACCCAGAACTGGAATTACAAAAAAAAAAAAAAAAAATGTCAGGAAAATTTGCAAATGAATTTTTTAAAGAATAATTAACACACCAGAAATTTAGGCAATGCAAATTAAAAATGGGGTCGAAAATAATGTTTTAAAAAAATTAATAAAAACTTATTTTTTATTTTTATTCACTGATGTGATCAGTACTTTCACTTTAAAATCTTTATTAAAAATATTAGCAGAAACCTGTGGATATACAACAGTCTGATCATCTAATAATTATTACAATTTTTGATATGTTTACTTAACAGCTATTGCCAAATAGTTCAATATGTAAAAGTATAATAATCTTTCATTGAACTCTCTTTCATCATTTTTCTTCTTCTTTCATTTATGTTCCATTGAAGCAGATTAAAGTTATCACTTTTGCTCACTCGCCCCTCTCTCTATCTTTCCTTTACTCTTTCTTCTTATATTTTTCTGTGTTGCATGTCCTTTTTTCTTCCCTTTCTTTCTTTATGATAAAATTGTTAAAAAAAATTAATAAAAATCAATAACTTTTTAAAAAAATCTGATCTCTCTGATAAAATAAAATGTGAATTCTTCCAAGATATAGATATGCAGTATTACTATATGGTTGTCACCCCTCTTTAATGCAAGTCTATTGAGAATGTCAAAACTATAAATTAGTTATAAAAAAACCCTTCTTTCCAATTGGTTGGATTTTAAGAGTCAATAAAAGAACAGTCTGGTTTAACAACTATTTTTCAAAAGTGGAAGCATATTTATTAAATATCTCTGTCCTTTCAAGTGGGACTAGCATGCAGAAAAGTTCCATTTTCAGTAGCTCGTCCTGTCAGTGACTTTAGAATATACTGACTGTGTCCCCTGCAGAGGGTAAGATCATGGCTCCAGACTCACCTAAGGCCTGAAATCAAAATGTTTTTGTTTACTTTTTTTTACTTTGTTATAACAGTTATTTACATATAAAACAACATTAGGAAATTCAATATTTATTTTGGTGTATTCAGTTTTGAAATTTTGGTCTCCGTTTCTACATAGAGATTGGACAAATTAGAAAAAGAAGATTATCCCCAAAAGATCTAAAAATCAAACATCCTTTAATAGTTAGTTAGACTTATTTCAATTTTTAAAAATTTGACTGTACCATGGAGTTAATGGCATATCAATCTTCATGGGTTATTGATATAAAAGATATCCTTGTAGAAGAACAGTAGTGGCAATATTAACCCATAGCTGGGGTTGTGAGGTGGTCTATACCTTCCAATGGTATTAGTTGAAAAGTGTGCGTATAGTGCAACTGAAGTTCAGACTTGCATATATGATGTTGCAGTTTTAGCACATTAGCCATTATACCAAGGGGGACTCCCCTCTCTAAGCTTGAAAGACTCCCTTCTCTAAACTTCAAAGGACTCCCTCTCTAAGCTGAAGGACTCCCCCTCTAAGCTTGGCGGAAAAAATTTGTCAGAGGTATATTTTATTTTATTGAGTATATTTACATAGTAACAAAATTTTATTTCTTTTACAAGAAATTTGTTTTCATCTTAGTGTCGTTAAATTCTTTGTCTGATTCAGCCTCAAACGTCTTCAAACTTAATTTATGGATCAACTCTTCAAAGAATTTGGATTTTGCTTGATTTTCATAAGTTAATCTAATCAATCGAGGTTCCTGGTTCTGGAAAATTTGTAGCGTTCAGATCCTGAAGCAGTTAGAGCACGCAGAGTTTCTTAGACAAAATTTATTTTACCGTGACACAAGGCTCAGAGCTTGGTTGTCTACTGCCACTTCTGGGGAGTGGGGAAGATATATTCCAGATATATATATATATATATCTTCCTGACAACTGTGCATGATAGGCATTCTTCCCATGGAGAATGATATTTATTTACCTTCTCATGGAATGATGGTTAGTAAGCTAGTCTCGCAGATCCATTATTTGCTTGAATAGGAGTGATACGGTAAGTAAAGTGAGGAAGAATATCCCCTTTTCACTAGCGCTAGATCAAGGAGATTGATTGTACATCTGAGGGGGAACGCCACACCTACCATCAGCTCCTTACTTTACCGAAAAGATCCTGGGCTGCTCATACAGTGCCGTTGGCGAGGGCCGGTATTGAACTAGAAACCTAGAGAAACGCTCTACAACTGAGATTAACCCGGCCCTTTCTCCATGGTATAATGTTAGTAAGCTAGTCTCGCAGATCCATTTATTGCTGAATAGTGATGAGGTAAGTAAAGTAAAGTCGTTGGGGTGGCCTAATGTTGGGTTATCAACCAGACAGCGAGTAAGACATCCCCTTTTCACTAGCGATAGACCAAGGGAGATTGATTGTGGACTGAGGGAACGGCCCAACCTACCCATCAGTCCTTACTTTACCAAATAGATCCCTGGGCTGATGCCTAGGTATCGAACTAGAACCTTGTGGTTTCTAGCCGAACCGCTCTTTACCAACTGAGATAACCCTTCCCTTTCTCATGGTATAATGGTTTAGTAAGCTAGTCTCGCAGATCATTATTTGCTGATTTAGCATTAGTTTGATATTCGTTGGATCCCCATAAAAATCCCCATTTGAGTTTAATCTGACCTGGTAGAAGGTCAGGAAAATAACTTTTTTATCTACTTGATGAGGAATCAGTGCAAATTATGGCGAATTATTGGTACCTTTTGACACAAAGTGAGGATCGAACTCACTATTTCAGTATTAATGATGAGGCTATGTATTTATATGAGTTTTTATTATGAAAGTTTTATATATTTTTATATCTATACTATATAAATACACATTCATATATTCCTTTTGTTTTTATTGTGTATATGTGAGTTTGATATATGATGTATATGCAAATGTGAGGATTACACACTACACTCTCAAACACACAACCACACACAATATATGTATGTATATATTAAGGATCCAGATTCTTGTCCTGATAAGCTACTAGGTGAAACTATTAGTAGGTATATCTGATACATTAGGATTAACTTTATTATTTGCTCTACCTTAGGTATCAAGCACTTTTTACATTTTAGTTTTAGACAATCCTAGCAATTTATATACATATTTTATATATGTATATATTTTTTCTTTTGGCCAAGTGTTATAGTGTTAATCGATTTATTTTCGGTTGGTGTGACCCTTTTGTTTTTTGTTTCTATTTTCATTTTTTCCCCAGTGAAATTGGAAGTATATTTTTTCTAACAAAATTATTTGCCAGGTTTTTTTTTCTTACCGCAGGGTTTACTAATAGGATTAGCATATTATTATATATATAATAAATATATATATATATATTGTCTAAAGTGAAAGACTTATTTTCTTGGATTCATATTATTTACATTCCTGGCCAAATTACTGGTGCTGGAAATTCTTACTGCTATCTTGGAACAAAACAAGTTTGTTGCCAAGATCATACCTTTAGCGTGTTAGATCTAGAAGGAAAAATAGACAAGAGTCGGTTTGTGCCCCTCTTATTTTTTTCACACAGAAACAGAAGTGATGTACTTTGTTTCTCATTGGTCACTCATACCTTAAAAGGTCAAAGGCAGTTGTATGTTTGTGTGCTGAACGTTATTATGTGCTCGGTAGACTTTGCTACAGGGTCAAGCCAGAACTGTGAATTTTGGTACGGTTGCTCAGGAGAATGAATTAAGATGTTGCAAGACCTGAAAATTTGTTATTGATCGCAAATAACATTCTGATATGAGGGATCCTGCATACTCTTTGGATGTATGATTTATGAAATATTATACACACCACCCACACACACACAACATATATATTATATATTAATGTATACACAGGTATAACCTACTCGAGTTTCCACCATAAGGATCTTCAGGGTTAAATCTTTGAATTAATCAAGATATTGATTAATTGCCAGCCGATTGTATGCATGTATTTTTTGGTTATGTTCGTTTAATGACAGATTCACAGTTAATGAACGCAGATCGTTATTTTGAAATGAAAGATTTTTTTTTTCTAAAATTATAAAATATAAATATTAAACATCAGTAAGTCACCATTTTTATATATAAAATCATATATATATATATATATATATATATATATATATATACAAGGTGAGTAAAAAAGGATCCATTTTGTTTTAGCAGGTATAATTACAACACAGGAAACATGTATCCTACATCAAAAGAAGCTGCGTCTTCTGTGGATCACATCCCTACTCTCCACATAGTCATTGTTTCTTTCAATAGCAATGTTCCAACTTTGAATGAGAGCATGTATCCCTGCCCCATAAAATCTGTGACTGTTCTTTAAGCCACTTCTTCACTACACATCTGCATCCTCTATACTCCACAGATTTAGTGCCTTCATATTTATCATCTCTTGCCCATTGAAAGAGGGTTGTACAGGCAAACGTTATTCAGGTGACGAGGAGTGAAATCTGTAGTGAAGAAGTGACTCAAAGAACAGTCAACAGAATTTTACGGGCAGGGATACATGCTCTTCATTCGAAGGTGGAACATTTCTATTGAGAGAAACGGTGACTATGTGGAGGTTACATTTATTTTTATACATTTTATAAATATTTACTAAACATTTATTTTATGTTATTATTGAAAATATCACCAAAAGATTTAAGAATCTTCATCATCTGGATAGAATTAGGCTGTATATTTCATTGTCACCAACAAATAACAACATTTCCACCAACCTATCGATCATCATCATCATCATCATCGCATTTCTCTTACTCAGTGCAACTATTAAACAATCTTTTTTCTCTTTTTTGCTTTCATTTTCTTATTTGATCATTTTTTTCTTCTTTCTTCTTTTCTTCCTTTATTTAGTTTTTTCTTTTCATTCTTTGACTTTCTCCGTATTATAAATGTTTTTTCTTTCATTTACTCTCCCCTTTTCTTTACTTTTTTTCTTTTCTTCTTTCACTGATTTTACTTCCATTCATATATCGTTTCATTTTCTTTCACTTCCCACTCCTGTCTCTCTCCCACTCTCTTTCACTCTCCTTCTCCTCCTCCTCCTCCTCTTCTTCTTCTTCTTCTTTCTTCTTCTTTCTTCTCTTATTATTATTATTATATTATTCATCATTATTATATTATCCCTGCCTTCCTTGTATTTTCATTAACTACTTTTTCCCTCTTCCTCTTTACTTACTCTCCTTCTTTCACTTCAATTTCATTTCACTTTCAATTTCACTTTACTTTCCCATCTTCTTTCTTATTTCTTTCCGTTACTTCTTTTTTCATTTAATTTTCTTTGTTTTCCTTCACCCCCCTCTTTTAAATCTTCTTCTTCTTCTTCTTCTCTCTTCTTCTTCTTCTTCTTCTTTCTTCATTCTTATTATTATTATTATTATTATTATTATTATTATTATTATTATTTCAATCTATTCGAGTTTTTTCACATCTGCCATAACATTGTGGCTCACTGGAGGCTGAATGACAGCAAGTCTCCTCAGGTCTCTAAGGTCTCCAGGACCTTAGTATGCTAGCCGATACTCAACAAGCTGTAATAGTCTAGATGGTTCTCAATTCTTTTCTTGATTTCTAGTTAATCCAGGCTCTTTTCCAGACCTTGAAGGACTGTTCCAAGGGCACCAATTAAATTATATTATTATTCATTATTATTATTATATATTTATTATGATTCCATCTTTCTCCTTTTCCCTTTTCCATCACTCCATCTCATTCCCTCTATCTATTTTCAACTGATTCTTCTAGTCTATCTCCTATTATCCCGCCTTTTCTTTCTGGGCCTATTTTTAGTTCTGCCATTTCAGCTCTCCATTGGTTAAGCCCCTCTACATTAAGTCACCCTTAATATCCATCTTCAAAAATCTATTGTTGTTCTTCTGACGTACCTTCTCTCACCTCTTCTAGTGTCGTTTCTTGTCTAAAACTCTTTTTCAATTGGCATCCAGTTATTACAGGAGGATTCCAAAAAAGTCATACATGCATACAAAAATGTACAGAGGCAGCTATATTTAGCTAAAATCTATGCATTAATATAAGTAAATTAATCAAATTTGTTGGCCTAAAGTCAGTATCAGCCAGACAGTGAAGGAACCTATTCCTTTTCACTAGGCTAGGAAGCATGGTGGTTTCACTAGGAAGGTGGTGTTGTACTGGGTTAGAGTCATGGAATGG
>CM042151.1:56166717-56195722 GCA_023376005.1 Doryteuthis pealeii | reverse complement strand
CTCCACACGACTCCACAATAATCCTACAATTCTTTTTTCAAATGCTAATGTTATAATCAAAATCTCTCTCAAATCTTAGTTTGCAAAAAAGTTTTTCGGGTGTTATACTAATTATCGGCACGAACTGAATCTATTCTTATCAGTATCATTAGTTGGTTTCTAGCAAGTTTTTGGAATATTTGAATCTACTTTCTAAGTCCTCATCTTAAATTATTTTCATTATTAATTTTATTTGCACTGTTGACATTAATAATATCCGACGTTTAGGGTTCTAACAGCAACTGATGGTGTATAACTGAAATAGTGAGTGACAACAAGTCTCCTCAACACTCCAGCACTCTCCTCAGTATTCTAGTTGTCTAAAAAGGTCATGATTCCATTGGTGGATTCCCAGGTCTTTGTAGGAGAGGGGCTTTTAAAAACATTTCCGTTTCCTTTTACATTGGACAAATAAACTCTCAAATGGTTCCCTCCATTTTTTCAAATTTGTTTAGAAAAGTAATAAACTAATAATCCATTTTATCTGATTTTTTGGTGGGAGTTAGAAGTCCCCGTGGCGTAGTGGTTAACGTGCTGGACAAGCGACCATCTTATTTAAGTGAGTTCCGACTTCAGACCGCCGCTAATTACGTTCAGCTTTTCGACTAATACTCTCGGAAAAGTATGAACCATAACCTGATCCCCAGCTATGGAATATAGTATTTCTACTGTTCTTCTACTAGGTAGTTGTTGGCATTAATAATCCAGGAATGTTTGATATGCCATTAACAAAGAAACCAAAACAAACCTAAACCTAAGCAAGCCTCCTTTCTTTTAGTTTTATACTCTCGTCTGCTGGAACAGCGAAACTCACTGGCTACGTTTGTTCCCTCTTTTACTGATAATTAGGATACATCTTAGTTAAATTTTCGTTATCGCGTTTAAATCTTGTCCCAGAAGGACATTATGTTTTTCCATTCTCTAGCATAGATTTAAGGGCTTCATACATACAACCATATGATCAAATCACTGTCGCTGTTTTATTTATATATATATATATATATAATAATATAATATATATATATATAATAATGTGTGTGTGTGTGTGTGTGTGGTGTGTGTTTGTAAATATCAATGATATAGTTTGACCTATGAATAAAAGTGCTCATATCAGCTATGAAATATGATAATAAAATTCTTTTCATTACAGCAATATTGTGTTGTTTTCTATCCTTTTATCTATACTTCATATATATATTATATATATATATAATATATATATATTATATATATATCATCCTCATCATCATTATCATTATCATTAAGGTAGTGCTGGCAGCAAAGATATCTGTGACAATCTCTTACGCAAGTGTCCCTATCGGTCATCGCTTCCAAGAGGTCCTCTTTGCAGCATCCAGAATCCACACAAAGCTAATCTATGTGATCCTTGCTGGACAGCTCACACTTATTGTGTCTGTGTGCAGTCCTCCACAGGAAAATATCACTTATGAGTTCGTCTTTGCTTCTCCAGCAGTATCCAGTATGTCTTGTCCATCTTATCTAGATGGTTTGTGTGATGGGGGTATTTTGTCCTTAGAACTGCTTTTTGTTTCTACAATTTGTTTATAGAATATATATATATTATATATATAATATATATATATTATATTATGGATTTAATATCTCTAAGGTTTCATGCTTACTGAATTCATCAGACGAGATGGTCAAAATGTTAAGATTTAAAAAAAACAGTTGTTTGTTTAGTGTTTATAAAACGGGAAGCATGTTAACGCAATGGAATGTTATACCGCAAAAGTTTAAAAAAACTGTGGCTTGTTTATAGCATTGGAATATATGCCAATACTTTTCTCATTCATTCTCTATTCATTATATATATATAGTATATAATATATATATATATATATATATTTATATATTATATATATATTATATATATATATAGAGAGAGAGAGAAGAGAGAGAGATGGATAGATACATAGATAGGATATGAATAGATATAAGTATATAGAGTCAGAGAGAAACTTAAGCTGGAAGTTTATAATTAGTTCTTGGAGGTGACAAGAGAGAGTCAGATGATTCTCTAATATGACCTTTAACAAACCATGCCTCCAATTATGCACACACACACACACACACACACACACACACACACACACACACACATACATATATAGAGATAGATAGATAGATAGATAGATAGATATACAACTGGATAGTCAGAGAGAAAGTTAAACTGGAGTTTAAAATCAGTTTTATTGCTTGAGGTTGACAAGAGGAATAAGATCATTCTCTAACATAGCCAAAGAAAAACAACTCTGACTTAATCATGGCCATCGTCACAAAAGACTCAAGAGAGATGAAAACAAATAATGAAAACATTTTGAACTTGTAAAGAAATTCATTGCATTCGGTTTCTGACTTTTCTTCCAGAGGCTAGAGAGCAGAGTCAACTGCAAAGGTCAAAGTTCAGATCAGATTTGTAAGCACTGCACATTAATTTCAATCTTGTAGGGTCCCCAATTGGTAATCTTGAACTTTAAATGACTAAATTACAACCATAGAATTGTACTCGCGCATTATTTAAGATGAACTTAATTTTTACTAAATAGACCTTCTTTTGATATTTTTATGATATTTTCATGTTAAAACATGCAGTTATTTTGTTAATACTCTTGGGAAAGATATGAATCCAATTATTATCTCTTTAGTTATTGGTAAATAGGAGGGCAAACTGGACTCTTTAACCTTGGTATGGAAACTGATCCAGGAGAAAGAAAACTCTGAATTCAAACCTGTTAAACTCTGCTTAAGAAATTGACCTTGTGTCACATCCAACTCGTGTGTTGAGGTTGCTAATAATAAAAGTTAACATAAATGAAATTGTTTTAGGTGAGCATATATCTAAAATAAAACCTTATTTAATTACCTTCACAGAACAGTTGAAAGTCAAAGTTCAGATCAGATTTGTAAGCACTGCACATTAATTTCAATCTTGTAGGGTCCCCAATTGGTAATCTTGAACTTTAAATGACTAAATTACAAACATAGAATTGTACTCGCACATTATTTAAGATGAACTTAATTTTTACTAAATAGACCTTTTTATGATATTTTCGTGTTAAAACATGCAGTCCTAGTCATTTGAACAATTTGGGAAAAAAAAGGCATTATTTAAGGCGATTCAATAATGGCAGTTTATTTACTTCCTGTTTCTTCCCAAACAAAACAGGAAGGGACATCATTCTGATTGACTTATTTTTTTATTTTTTTAAAAGATTTTTTGGCCAAATTCAATTGTTTAAAATGTATTAAAAATATATTACATATGTAATTAATGTATTTTTTTTGTATTTTTTCACTTTTGGGTAAATTCCATTTTTTTTTACCTTTTTCACTTTAGAGAAATTCCATTTTTTCTATTTTCATAGTATTTTATGAGAAAATTGCAATAAAATATGCAATTATTAAAACTGAAAGTGGTAATTTATGAGGAAGTGCGTCCCGGTCTCCTGGCTCAAAAATTGCTACCCGGTGACTATTAAAGTAATGACCCAGCTCAGTCTATTCAAAACTATCCATCTTCATATCTATCTATCTATCTATCTATCTCAATTTGTTCATATTTATCTATATTACTAAGATTTGTTCATATTTATCTATAATACTAAGATTTTTTTTTTATTCATGTTTGTTTAATGTCTTGTTTTTAGTTTAAATAAACAAGAATTACGACAAAAAAAGATGCCCCCCCCCACAAATACATTTACTTGTCGAAAATATCTATCTCCATTTATTCATATCTATCTATATTATTTTGTTTGTTTATCTATCTATCTATCTCAGTCTATTCCAAACTATATATCCATCTTCATATCTAAACAAGAATTATGACAAATTACAATAAATAAACCAGAATTACGACGAGCTGGGGTTGTTATTTTGATAGTCACCGGGTAGCAATTTTTGAGGCAGGAGACCGGGACGCACTTCCTCATAAATTACCCTGAAAGCAAAAACATAATTCAAAGTTTTATTCCTTATAAATCATAAATATCAATATTTTATGTGTTTAATCTTGTTGCTTTCAATTCAAAGAATACCAATAAAAAAAAGTCTGTGTACACATATGTGTATGAGGGGAGTACTAGGAATCCATAGTGAAGCCAACAGGGTGCTAACCTGAAAAAGTTTGGGAACCACAGTAGTAGAGGATAGCGCAATCTAGATCATCAGGGAAAGAATTGGGAATGACTTTTGTCCAGCAGTGGATCCAAAATGGCTGCCGTTGATGGGGTAGTTATAGATTGTATTATGATAGGGGTTCAAATAAACGCTACATACTTAAAAAAGATTTTTACGTTATATGCTGTCAATGCTAAGATTACTGCCGTCATTTAAACACTACCACAAAGAATACAATCGGTAGCTTTTACTTCTTTCTTTTCTTTTGTTATCATGAATGTTAAAATAAATGAATGAAAATGACACGTTGCTTTTGAAACTGAGCTGGGATGGATGGATGGATGTTTAAGTGAAGGGAAATGCCTGGATGTTTAGGAGTGGGCTTTGATATATTAGTAATCCAAAGATAGAATTGGATGAAGAGGACAAAGCCACGAAATAAAATGTCAACTTCAGGCAAAAATCATTAGATAAGATGCAACAGAATAGCAAGACAAAGACGAATAGAGACAAAGACAAAACTGTTTATCACATAATGAGTGAATGCAGCAAACGAGCACAAACTAGTATTATTTGGATTATTTGGACTATTGTCCTTATCTTTATTGTTATCTGTACTATGTTTTGGCTGATGTGCCCTCTGGCCTTCTTCAGGTATTTCTTGTTGGACTCAGGAGCCTTCTCAAACTCAGAAACCTTCTTTTCAAACTCAGAAACCTTCTTTTCAAACTCAGGAACCTTCTTTTCAAACTCAGAAACCTTCTTTTCAAACTTAGAAACCTTCTTTTCAAACTCAGAAACCTTCTTTTCAAACTCGGGAACCTTCTTTTCAAACTCAGAAACCTTCTTTTCAAACTCAGAAACCTTCTTTTCAAACTCAGAAACCTTCTTTTCAAACTCAGAAACCTTCTTGTCATAATCAGGAGCCATAATAGAACTTTGAACCCAGCTCTTTATTTAATTCATATGAGTATCCGGTTCTCATTCTATAGCAAAGATGAGGACAATAGTCCGATTAATCCCAATAATACTAATTATCAAGCTTCATCTCAAAAATTCAGAGAAATAGCACAAACTAGTTTTCTACTGAAACATTTTACAATCAAAATGGATAATGTTAGGTATTATAAATGACCAAATTCTACAACATACAAACTCTAAGTAAAAATAAAACTGCAACATTTCTGTAACCAAAAACAAAATTATTTCTCAGAATGTTTGAGATGAAGCTTGATGATTAGTATTATCAGCGTTATTTGGACTATTGTCCTCATCTTCATTGTTATCGGGAGCTAGGTTCAAAGTTTCGTGATGGCTCCTGATTACAAGAAGGTTCCTGATTGCAACAAGAAGGTTCCCAAGTCCAAGAAGGTTCCCGAGTCTGAAAAGAAATACCTGAATAAGTCCAGAGGGTATATCGGCCGAAAGGTTGTACAGATAACAATGAAGATGAGGACACTAGTCCAAATAACACAAATAATACTAAAAATAAAATTGTATCAATAAATATAAAAGGTGTTTGTGATGCAATGGTTATCATTGTAGGAAATTGACAGGGCAAACAGAGTTCAAATCCTGGACACGGTTATTTGTATTTTGTTAATACTCTTGGGAAAGGTATGAATCCAATTATTATCCCTCTAGTTATTGGTAAATAGGAGGGAAAACTGGGCTCTTTAACCTTGGTATGGAAACTGATCTAGGAGAAAGAAAACTCTGAATTCAAACCTGTTAAACTTTGCTTAAGAAATTGACCTTGTGTCACATCCAACTCATGTGTTGAGGTTGCTAATAATAAAAGTTAACATAAATGAAATTGTTTTAGGTGAGCATATATCTAAAATAAAACCTTATTTAATTTAATTACCTTCACACAACAGTTGAATTATTTTTATTTGATAATTACCAGAGAGCAAAAATGATATTGTTCACAAAATTAATTTTTTTCTTAAAAACATATTTAAAATTTTGATCAGGTTGGCTGGTTGGTTGGTTGGTTGGTTGATTGGTTGGTTTTTTATGGCATGTCAACCATTGTTGGGTTATCTTATGCCAAAGACATTGTTGTTTTATTCAATTCTTGTCAGTATTCAAATTTTTTAAAAAACTCAATTTCTAACTACATTTATTTATCTATTAACCCATAGATGTGACCTAACATTACTACCACTCCAGGTCAGAATGGACCTGGGAGGAATGGCAATGAAATACAATGAGTAATTCTCTCCAGAGCTCCAGAATTGAAACCTCACCACTAGATGCAGTATAGAATCATACACAGGACACACATTCAGTGTGTATAGAGTGAGTGATTTTACTGATTGGAGAGGCTGGTTGTCACTTTTGACAGTATATATTTCGGAAATAGTGACAGGAGATGAGGGAATAAGAGAGAAGAGTGAGGTGTAGCGAGATGTAAGAAAGGAATTGGAGAACAGTTGGATAAGAAACAAAATTAAAAATAGAAATCAAGACTGATTTAACCCAAGAAAAAAAAAAGAAAGAAAGAAAGGAAGGAGAATGATTGAAATGATATATGGGGGGTGGGAGGAGGAAGAATGAATATTTGATGGATAGAGAGGGGTGGAGAAAAAGGAACGATGGTAATGATATGGAAAGGAGGAAAGCTGCTGCTGATGATGATGATGTACAGAATAAGGATGAAGATGAATGATTGAAAAAGAAGAGGGGGAGAAGAATGAAGATGATGCTGATGCTGAAGATAGAGGAGGAAAGAAGAATGATCGAAGAAAAGGAAGGATGATGATGATGATGATGATGATGATGATGGTGATAAGGTTGGAGGAAGAAGAATGACGTTAAAGACACAGGGAGGAAGAAAAATGATGATGAGGATTAGGATAAATAGAGAAGGGAGGAGGAACAAGTATGATGGTAATGATATGGGGAGTAGGGAGAAAGCCAATGATGTTTATGATGATGATGCTGATGATAAGGAAATTAAGGAGGATGAAAAAGAATGATTGAAATGATATGAGGAGGAGGAAGAATGAAGATGATAAGGAAAAGAGGAGTAAGAATGATGATGATGATGATAATGATGATGATGATGATGATGATGATGATGATGATGATGATGATGATGATAGAAGAGAGGAGGAGGAGGAGCAATATCAGTAATGATATGGGGAGGAGGAAGAATGAGGATGATGATGATGATGAGGAGGAGGAGGGAGGAGGAGGAGGAGGGAGGAGGAGGAAGAAGAAGAAGAATTATAGATGATGATTAGGATGAAACGAGAAGGGAGGAGGAAGAAGAATGATGATGATGATGATTAGAATGATGATGATGATTAGGATGAAGTGAGAAGGGAAGAGAAAGAAGAATGATGATGATGATGATGATGATGATGATTATGATTAGAATGAATGTGAAGGGAGGAGGAAAAAGAATGATAGATGATGATGATGAAGACAGAGAAGAGGAAAAAGAATTATGGCAGTTATATGGAGAGGAAGAAGAATGATAATGTTAATGAAAAGAGAAGGGAGTCAGAGGAAAATGTCATAGTGATGATGATGATGATGATGATGATGTCTAAAGGAGGTTGAAGAAGAATGATATTGGAGGAGAAGCAACAAAGATGATAATGAAGATAGAGATGAAGAACAGTGTTATAAAGAGGAAGAAGAATGATGATAATGTCTAAAGTTTTATGATTTTTTTTTCCTTTTCAGGTATAGAAATGCCATTCAGTGAAAAAAGAAAGAAATAAGTCATTTAAATATTAAAAATGGAATTTTGAGTTGTTTCTTCACCTGATGTTAAAATTTGAGATCATTTGAATGGTTGGTTTATTGATTTTAACGACATATCAACCAGTCTGGGGTTATGTCATGCCTAAGGGTTACAAAGTAATATATGTTGTGTATTTATATTTATACTTTTTAGTAATTGGTTTTAACAATGTGTTAGCACCATTGGGGATCATGTTGTATGGTATTGATTAAGTTCATGTCTATATTCTATGGTAGAATTTTATTTCCCTCAAAAAGGACAGAATGTCCTCCGTGTTGACATTTTCAAATAGATCTTTCATATTGTTTGCATTAAAATTACGGTTTCTTAGGTGAACAAAAAAAACCTGCATTCCATAAATAAGTGTTTAACAGTCAAAAGTGTTTCACATGTTTCACATTGTGGTTGTTGTTCTTGTTTGAGTATATAGGAGTATGTTAGTCTTGTGTGGCCAATGTGCTATTGGGACACAATGACTTGTTCCTTTCAAAACTTTCTTAAAGTTGGTCTCCATGGTCAAGTTATTAGAATACAAAATGATATCAATTTTTTTCTGAAACCACCTGTATATCCAAATAATACATACATTTGAATAAGTGTCACGATCATTTCACCTGATGAAGGCCTGAGGATACAGTGGCTGAAATGTTGTGTTTTTACATACCACTATAAAGATGAGGACAACAGTTAAAAAAAATCAAAATTATTCATATCAAGCCTTGTCTCAAAAATTCAAACAAACAACGTACAAGTATATTAATGTATAGTGACAGTTTAGCTCAGTCGGTTGAACTTCCTACTAGGAACCACAAGGTTTCGGGTTTGATACTGGCCCTCGCCAACTCAGCATATAAGTAGCTCAGGGATCTATGTTGCAAAGTGAGGAGCTGATGGTAGGTGTTATGCTCTCCTTGGTCTAGCACAAGTAAAAAGGGGATAGACTCCCTTGCTGTCTGGCTGATACAGACTTTAGTCCACCCTGATGATTATACTTATATTAAAATTAAATTTTTTTTTTAAATTGAAATAAATCACTAAGTAGGACTGAGCCTATTCTAGTAGTGACCACTTCAAGTGGAGATTTAAGTGGTTTAAATTCAGAGTTTTTTTTCTTCTAGACTGGTTGCCTAAGGTTAAAGAGCCCAGTCTGCCCTACTATTTACCCATAGCTGGAGGGAGAACAGTTGGATTCATATCTTTCCCAAGGGTATTAGCGCTATGTGAACTTGGGTTGACAAGACCATTTCCTATGACTCTAACCAGTACACCACCGCGCTTCCCTAGTACATCACCATGCTTCTCTAGCACTAGTGAAAAGGGGATAGGTTCCTTCACTGTCTGGCTGATACTGACTTTAGGCCACACTGATTACTTTACTTATATTAATGCATAGATTTTAGCTAAATAATAAAGCTGCCTCTGTACATTTTTGTATGCATGTATGACTTTTTGGAATCCTCTGTAAAACTGGATGCCAATATGAAAAGAGTTTTAGACAAGAAACACCACTAGAGAGGTGAGAGAACTGTACGTCAGAATGAACAAACAATAGATTTTTGAGATGGATATTAAGGGTGACTTAATGTAGAGGCTTAACAATAGAGAGCTGAAATGCAAAACTAAAAATAGGCAAGAAAGAAAAGGCGGGATAATAGGAGACAGACTAGAAAGAAATACAGGAAAATGATAGAGAAGGAAGAGAAGATGAAGTAGTGGAAAAGGGAAAAGGAGAAAGGAAGCGGGAATAATAATAATAATAATAATAATAATAATAATAATAATAATAATAATTGTAATTGGTGCCCTTGGAACAGTCCTCAAGGGGGTCTGGAAAAGAGCCTGGATTAACTAGAAATCAGAGAAAGAATAGAGACCATCTAGACTACAGCATTGTTGAGATCGGCTAGCATACTAAGGTCCTGGAGACCTTAGGGGACCTGAGGAGACTTGCTGTCATTCAGCCTCCAGTGAACCATCAGCTACGGCAGATGTGAAAAACTCAAATAGATTGAAATAATAATAATAATAATAATAATAATAATAATAAGAAGAAGAAGAAGAAGAAGAAGAAGAAGAAGAAGAAGAAGAAGATTTAAAGAGGGGGGTGAAGAAAAAATTAAATGAAAAAAGAAGAAACAAAAGAAATAATAAAGAAGAGGGAAAGTAAAGTGAAAGAGAAAGTGAAAGAAGGAGAGAAGTGAGAGAAGGAAGAGAAAAAGCAGTTAAAGGAAGGCAGGCATGAGGATAATAATAATAATAATAATAATAATAATAATAATAATAATAATAAGAAGAAGAAGAAGAAGAAGAAGAAGAAGAAGAAGAAAATGATCAATAAAAAAAATGAAAGCAAAAAGAAGAAAAATAGATCTTGAATAAGTTGCACTGAGCAGAAAAAAAGAAATATGATGATGATGATGATGATGATAATGATGATGACAGTTGGTAGAACTGTTGTTATTTTGTTGGTGACAATAAAATATGCAGCCCAACTTTACCCAGATGATGAGATTCTTAAAACTTTGGTGATATTTCAATAATAACATAGGTACAAAATAAATGTAACCTCCACATAGTCACCATTTCTCTCAATAGCAATGTTCCACCTTTGAATGAGAGCATGTATCCCTGCCTCATAAAATTCTGTTGACTGTTCTTTGAGTCACTTCTTCACTACAGTTTTCACTTCCTCATTACTTGAATAATGTTTGCCTTTCAAACCCTCTTTCATGGGGCCGAAGAGATGATAATATGAAGGCACTAAATCTGGTGAGTATGGAGGATGCAGATGTGTAGTGAAGAAGTGGCTTAAAGAACAGAACAGAAATTTTATGGGGCAGGGATACATGCTCTCATTCAAAGGTGGAACATTGCTATTGAGAGAAACAGTGACTATGTGGAGAAGTAGGGATGTGATCCACAGAAGACCAGCATTTTTGATGTATGATACATGTTCCTGTGTTGGTAATTATACCTGGGCTAAACAAAATGGTATAACTTTTTTACTCACCCTCGTATATACATATATATATGTATATATATATATATATATATATATATATATGATTTTATATATAAAAATGGTAACTTACTGGTGTTTAATGTTTATATTTTATAATTTAGAAAAAAAATCTTTCATTTTCAAAATAACGATCTGGCGTTCATTAACTGTGAATCTGTCATTAACGAACATAACCAAAAAATACACGCGTACAATCGGCTACAATTAATCAATATCTTGATTAATTCAGAGGATTTAACCATGAAGATCCTTATGGTGAAACTCGAGTAGGTTATACCTGTGTATACCATTAAATATATATATATATATGTGTGTGTGTGGGTGGGTGTGTATAAATATTTCATAATCATACATCCAAAGAGTATGCAGGATCCCCTCATCAGTAATGTTATTGTGATCATAACAAATTTCAGGTCTTGCAGCATCTTAATTCGTTCTCCTGAGCAACCGTACCAAATGCACAGTTCTGGCAGGTGATCCTGTAGCAAAAGTCTACCGAGCACAATAACGTTCAGCACACAAACATACAACTGCCTTTGACCTTTTAAGGTATGAGTGACCAATGAGAAACAAAGTACATCACTTCTGTTTCTGTCGTGAAAAAAATAAGAGGGGCACAACCGACTACTTGTCTATTTTCCTTCTAGATCTAACACGCTGAAAGGTATGATCTTGCAACAAATATTGTTCATTCCAAGATAACAAGTAAGAATTTCCAGCACCAGCTAATTTGGCCAGGAATGTAAATATATGAATCCAAGAAAATCAGTCTTTCACTTTAGACAATATATATATATATATATATATATATATATAATAATATGCTAATCCTATTAGTAAACCCTTGCGGTAAGAAAAAAAAACTGGCAAATAATTTGTTAGAAAAATATACTTCCAATCTTCACCTGGGGAAAAAATGAAAATAGAAACAAAAAACAAGGGTCACACCAACCGAAAATAATCGATTAACACTATAACACTTGGCCAAAAGAAAAAAAAATATATACATATATAAAATATGTATATAAATTGCTAGGATTGTCTAAAACTAAAATGTAAAAAGTGCTTGATACCTAAGTAGAGCAAATAATAAAGTTAATCCTAATGTATCAGATATACCTACTAATAGTTTCACCTAGTAGCTTATCAGGACAAGAATCTGGATCCTATATATACATACATATATGTGTGTGTGTGTGTTTGAGAGTGTGTGTGTAATCCTCACATTTGCATATACATACATATATCAAACTCACATATACACAATAAAAACAAAAGGACATATATGAATGTGTATTTATATAGGTATAGATATAAAAGAAATATATAAAACTTTCATGAATGAAAACTCATATAAATACATAGCCTCATCATTAATACTGAATAGTGAGTTCGATCCTCACTTGGTGTCAAAGGTACCATAATTCGCCATAATTTGCACTGATTCCTCATCAAGTAGATAAAAAAGTTATTTTCCTGACCTTCTACCAGGTCAGATTAACTCAAATGGGGATTTTTATGGGGATCCAAGAATATCAAACTAATGCTAATCAGCAATAATGGATCTGCGAGACTAGCTTACTAACCATTATACCATGAGAAAGGGAAGGGTTATCTCAGTTGGTAGAGCGGTTCGGCTAGAAACCACAAGGTTCCTAGTTCGATACCGGCACTCAGCCCAGGGATCTATTTGGTAAAGTAAGGAGCTGATGGTAGGTGTGGCGTTCCACCTCAGATCCACAATCAATCTCCTTGGTCTAGCGCTAGTGAAAAGGGGATAGTCTTACTCGCTGTCTGGCTGATACCAACATTAGGCCACCCCAACGACTTTACTTTACTTACCTCATCAACTATTCAGCAATAATGGATCTGCGAGACTAGCTTACTAACCATTATACCATGAGAAAGGGCCGGGTTATCTCAGTTGGTAGAGCGTTTCTAGTTTCTAGTTCAATACCGGCCCTCGCCAACGCACTGTATGAGCAGCCCAGGGATCTTTTCGGTAAAGTAAGGAGCCGTTCCACCTCAGATGGATCTAGCGCTCTTTCGGGATAGACTAGGAGAAGGTAAGGAAGAATGGCAACAGTTGTCAGGAAGATAGGTGGCAGTAGACAACCAAGCTCGAACGGTACTTCAGAGGATGTACCAGATCGCTTACAAGCAGAAGAGTCTAGCGCTGAATCAGTGACACTAAGATGGCTACTGACAAATTTTACTCCTTCAAGCTTTTTAACTTCAAGCTTTAGGCTAATGTGCTAAACTGCAACATCACAAGTCTGAACGTTGCAGGACTAGCCACCTCAGCTACCACTAACATACAAGGAGAAGATTGATATGGGTAAATAAAAATCTAACTAACTCCATGGTTGGGCTAACAGTTGATTTCAGGCCGGTTATAGATTACTCAACCCCCCCCAAAGAAGGGGTGATTGCATCCCACCAGGACACGCTCTGCTCTAAAATGTGTCTTACACTCACGCAAAACTTTATTCTACCAGATGGGAAAACGGCAGGAAACTAGCGTAGCCTAATGATCCAATATGAAAAGTAGATGAAAAATCTAAGAAACAACTGCTTTCTGAACGCTGATATTGATCTTATGTCCAAGAAGAGTTGAAGTTTGAAGACCTGAATCAGACAAGAATTTAACGACACTAAGATGAAAACAAATTCTTGGTAAAGAAATAAATTTTGTTACTATGTAAAGTATTACTCATAAAATAAATATACCTCTGACAAATTTTTCCGCCAAGCTTAGAGAGGGGAGTCCTTCAAGCTTAGAGAAGGGAGTCCTTTAAGTTTAGAGAAGGGAGTCTTTCAAGCTTAGAGAGGGGAGTCCCCTTGGTATAATGGCTAATGTGCTAAACTGCAACATCATAGTATGCAAGTCTGAACTTCAGTTGCACTATTACGCACACTTTCAGACTAATACCATTGGGAAAGGTATAGACCACCTCACAACCCCCAGCTATGGGTTAATATTGCCACTACTGTTCTTCTACAAGGATATCTTTTATATCAAATAACCCATGAAGATTGATATGCCATTAACTCCATGGTACAGTCAATTTTTAAAAAATTGAAATAAGTCTAACTAACTATTAAAGGATGTTTTTGATTTTTAGATCTTTTGGGGATAATCTTCTTTTTCTAATTTGTCCAAATCTATGTAAGAACACGGAGACCAAAATTTCAAAACTGAATACACCAAAATAAATATTGATTTCCTAATGTTGTTTTTATTATGTAACTAACTGTTATTACAAAGTAAAAAAAAGTAAACAAAAACATTTTGATTTCAGGACCTTAGGTAGTCTGGAGCCATGATCTTACCCCTCTGCAGGGGACACAGTCAGTATATTCTAAGTCCCACTGACAGGACGAGCTACTGAAATGGAACTTTCTGCATGCTAGTCCCACTTGAAAGGACAGAGATATTTAATAAATATGCTTCCACTTTTGAAAAATAGTTGTTAAACCAGACTGTTCTTTTATTGACTCTTAAAATCCAACCAATTGGAAAGAAGGGTTTTTTTTATAACTAATTTATAGTTTGACATTCTCAATGAACTTTTCATTAAAGAGGGGTGCAACCATATAGTAATACTGACATATCTATATCTTGGAAGAATTCACATTTTATTTTATCAGAGAGATCAGATTTTTTTAAAAAGTTATTGATTTTTATTAATTTTTTTTAACAATTTTATCATAAAGAAAGAAAGGGAAGAAAAAGGACATGCAACACAGAAAAATATAAGAAGAAAGAGTAAAGGAAAGATAGAGAGAGGGGGCGAGTGAGCAAAAGTGATAACTTTAATCTGCTTCAATGGAACATAATGAAAAGAAAGAAAGAAAAATGAGTGAAAGAGAGTTCAATGAAGATTATTATACCTTTTACATATTGAACTATTTGGCAATAGCTGTTAAGTAAACATATCAAAAATTGTAATAATTATTAGATGATCAGACTGTTGTATATCCACAGGTTCTGCTAATATTTTTAATAAAGATTTAAAGTGAAAGTACTGATCACATCAGTGAATAAAAATAAAAAATAAGTTTTTATTAATTTTTTTAAAAACATTATTTTCGACCCCATTTTTAATTTGCATTGCCTAAATTTCTGGTGTGTTAATTATTCTTTAAAAATTCATTTGCAAATTTTTCCTGACATTTTTTTTTTTTTTTTTTGTAATTTCAGTTCTGGGTCCATGCGAGCGATCTGGCCCAAATGATTCCAACCTGCAGTTAGAATTTTAATATTTCCGATCATCTGCAATACCCGGGTGAACTTATAATGACATTAACTCAAATATCAAATTTCTGTAATTTTAAAATTAAAGGAAAAAACAAAGTGTTATGTTAAATTAGTTTTTTTTAAAAATATTTTACCATGCCTCATATTGCAAATCTACTGAATTTCAAATTTTGACAATACTATTTAAAAAATTTAAATATAAATTTCAAAAACAAATTTAATAAAATTCATTCAGTTAATACTGAATTTATATATTTATCAACCCCTCTACACAAGTAGGATGGACACAATGTCAATTTTTCAAGAGGTTTGCTCTACGATTTTCTCATAGCTGAAGCAAGAATAGTTGGATTCATACCTTTCCCATGGATATTAGTACTATGTAAAATGCAAACAACCTCATCCAGGATTTGAACTCAGGTTGCCAAGTCCACTTCCTAACGCAATAACCATTACACATGAGTGCCTCTAAATAAACTGAATTATACTGTGAAAATAATTTATCTCTCTACATAATTAGGAAAAGTTTCTTTGCCTGTCCTCTGTAGATAGACAAACAGTTTGATATAATGCTTTCAAATCTACATTGCTTATATATTGGAACTGAACTATAATACTCCGAACTTGTCTGATACACTCCGATTACTATTTACTGGATTTGCCACTTTGGCTTGGATCACAGCCTCGGAATACACAGCTTTAGGACTACATGACCTTACCTGATCATCAAGTTACTTTTATTATCCTAGTTTGGTTTGTTTTGTTTTATGGCATATCAACCTCAGTGGGTCATTTAATGCCAACTAAGTTTTGGATTTGTAGTGATAGTTTGGTAGAAAAAAAAATTAGTATATGTATAGATTTTAACTATTGTTCAATTACTCATATTTTTGAGTATAATTCCACTTGTTTTAGAAAATTAAAAATTCTGGATTGTTTTATTTTTGTGAAAAGTTTTTTTTCGAATTATTTCCTTGGTCGTATTTTGTTCGCACTAGATCAAAGTCTACACACTCTAGAAGTATATGTTGCACTGTAAATCTCTCTTGGCATGTAGTGCATATTGGGGATTCTGTGATCAACTTTACTTCCACCTTTTGCACAACAAATGTTTTGGGTTTCTTCTGCAACATTATGGCCAAGTTTGAACATAAAAGTTCACAATTAGACTATGTTACATATTCATCTGTGCAGCTTTCAAATGACACATGGAGTAAAGCAATGAACCATGTGTCAGTGCACCAACTACCACAATCAGCCCTGTCGGCTGGGGCTTTAGAATACACCAACTGCATCTATGCAGAGGGGTAAAATCCCCCAAATGGGGCCACCTGTTGGTGATGACCCGTGATGTTTAAAAATGGAATCATGGTGACTGAGTAGTCCATGACATGCAACACTCCACTTTGGCCCTAGACAGGCAATCAGAGAGGCCCCTTCTGATCAATCGGCTGATCCTGTCAAACCCCAGCACCTAAAGCTGTTGCCCTTATAGCAAAACCCCAACCCATTTGGTCATATATGTGGTAGAAGATGGTGGCTGAAGGTCTTAGTATTCTGGGTATGATGTTAAACTGCATCTTATGGTGAAGTTCCAGTTCTGGAGCTCTAGGGAGTGTGGAGTACCCCTTCATCGCCATTACTCCAGGTCCACCCTGACCCGGAGTGGTAGTACCTTTTATAGTACCATCTATGGGTTAAATAGAAAAAATGAATTTAAAAAAAAATTGTGTTTAAAAAAAAAAATTTACAATACCCATCAAGAAGATTTTTAAGATCGGATAGAATATTTACTGGAAGAGACTTGCTGTCACTCAGACTCCAGTAAAAGACCTGTGTGAAAAACTCGCAAAAGTGGTATAATAATAATAATAATAATAATAATAATAATAATAATAATAATGCTTGTACCATCATGTTTTTCGCCCTGATGTCAACTCAAATAAATAATGGACCCTTCTGTTATGATTGTGTGGAAAGAAAAGGAGAAGAAAAAGCATGCTACACATCAAAATGAAAAGAAAGAAAAAATAAGAAAGAAAGAAGAAAGAAAGAAAGAGAAAAGAGAGAGGGGTAGATAGATAGAGAGGGGAGGAAAAAGGAGAGAGAGCAAGATCAATACTCATCAGATGCGTATTGTCTGTTTCAATGGAATTGAAACCAAAGAAGGAATGAGAGAGAGAGAGAGAGAGAGAGAGAGAGAGAGAGAGAGAGAGAGAGAGAGAGAGAGGAGGGAGGGAGGGAGAGACAGATGAGTAAAAGAGAAAAAGATGAAATTCCAATTGTGTAGGATTAGTCGTCTTGTAATAATATGGTTTCTCACTGATAAGTGTTTAATATCTTTGGCTCCGTATTTAATATCAAAATATTCATGCTATTCTTTGAAACTTTTATATTAAACTTTCTCAATGGTATCAAGCATTCTGCACCAGTTAAATCAAGATTATTAGCATCTGCTAACTCAGCACATGAGTAGCACAGCTTGGGTAATCTGATCTGTGCAGTAAAGCATCTGGGTGCTGACAGTAAGTGTGGCACTCCATGTCAACAAAACATTCTCCCCAGTCTCAGCACATCAGTAGCACAAGTTGGGTAATCTAATCTAGGCAGTAAACATCTGAGAACTGATGGTAAGTGTGGTGCTTCATGTCAGCAAAACAATCTCCTTGCTCTCAGCACATCAGTAGGAGAGCTAAGGTAATCTAATCTGGGCAGTAAACATCTGGAAGCTGACGGTAAGTGTGGCGCTCCATGTCAACAAAAAAATTTCCCGAGTCTCAGCACATCAGTGGCACAGCTTGAGTAATCCGATTGTGCAGTATAACCTCTGGGAGCTGACGGTGTGTGTGGCACTCCATATCAGCAAAATAATCTCCCTAGTCTTGCACAAGTGAAAAGGGATAGACTTCCTTGCTTTTCAGCTGATACCAACAATAGGCAACTCCACAGACTGTACTTACATATTGAACTAAATGCAATAGCTCTTAAGGAAACCTACCAAACATTGTAATAGTTAAATTATCACACCATGATATATCCACGGATCCCACTAGTTATTATTATAATTATTATTATTAATGATAACATCCTAAGTTTTCAACAATTTTGCTTCTTTATATTCTCATCAATTATGGACTCTCTCATCGATTTTCGACGCATGAGGGTTCATACACACAATGAACACCCACACAGTGATTTGTTTATAGTGGTGAAGGCTTGTGTTGGACCATCCACACTTTTTGGCACAGTCGATAGGAAAGAATTGGTGCATCAAGGGTTGCCACAAACCCAATCAATGACCGACCTCAGGAATTTTTATTCAGAGTTATCCCTCACCTAGACTGGTTACCTACCCAAGGCTGAAAGGGCCCAGGCTGCCCTACTATTTAACCCATAGCTGGAGGGAGAATATATGGATTCATACCTTTCCCAAGGGTATTAGCGCTATGTGAAATGCCAACAGTTTTGTCTAGGAATTGAACTCAAATCGACGAGTCCATTTTCTACGACTCTAACAACTAGCCCACACGCCTCCATTCATACCTTTCCCAAGGGTATTAGCGCTATGTGAAATGCCAACAGCTATTGATTCGAGTTCAATTCCTAGATTCTCATCAATAATATAACAATAATGATAATAATGATGATAGTAAAAGCTAAAATCCACGGGTCCAACTAGTTATTATTATTATCATTATTATTATTTTTATTATTAGGAATGGTTTGCAGAAATGATTTTGGAATTTATATCCTTGATATTGGGTTGCATCTAGTTTCCTTAGACATTAAGTACCTTTCTGATGATTTCTCCTTTACTGAGTATTGAAGAATTTTGTATTAATGCAACTTATATAGTTATTCCAATGTCTTTCAAGAACGGCTCTAAGTTATTAGTTATGGTGCCCAATGCACCAATAACGGCAGAGATGACTTTTGGTAGAGACGTTTTATAGTCTCCTTATCTCTCTTTCTAGATCTTGAGATTTAACTATTTTTCTTTTCTCCTTACATGTCACATTCATATTGGCTGATACAGTGACGTCTATAATGCTGCTTTCTTTGGAAATCTCGTCCAAGATTAAAATATCTGGACATCATGCTTGGAACTCACTGTCATGGGTGCCATTGGTCTTTTTCTCTCCTCATGGTCATGTTATCTCAATGTCTCATCTCACTGTATGGAGGGGCTTAAATTAGGAAAAATTAACAATGAAAGACAGGAGTGATGGAAAATGATGGACAAATAAGTTTCAAAGATGTTCTTTTTTTAAAATTATATTCCTCTCTGTTTCAAATAATTTTATCTGCATTCTGATTTTGTTTCATTAGTGTTTCGGTTAAATTGAACTTAATGGACATAAATTACACCATCGTATATCACCCTGCCGAAAGAAAAAAAATACTAAAAATCAAGGAATTAACCGAATTTAATGAAATTTAAAATGTTGATGCATTAACAAATAAAAGATATAATGCACCAGTTATTTTATTTAAAAACTTTTACATTTTTTCAGGTCAATTAACTTTGAACCATGTATGTTTGTGAATCTATGTTATGCCTCAAAGATACGTGGTTCAAAGTTAACTGACCTGAAAAAAAGTATGAGTTTTCAAATAAAATAACTGATGCATTATATTGTTTATTCATTAATATATCAGCACTGAAAATTTCATTAAATTCGGTCAATTTCTTGATTTTTAGGTTTTTTTTTCTTTCAGTCCATATATGTCCATTAAGTAGGATATAACAAATGTTTTTAATTTAATACAATTTAATACAATATCTCATTACATCAAAACGTAAATGCTTGCACATAAGTGTCCATATATTTGATTCTATTCTTCACAGAGGGGTAACCTTCCCAAAAATGTGATATCCAGGGTATGACACTAAGCTGCATCTGACTCCAGTTCTGGAGATCTGGAGTACCTTTTCATTACCATTACTTCCAGGAGCACTCTACGAGTCATATAGATATATTTAAAAATCATTCTTAGTCTCCTCAGGTCTCCGGGACTCTTCTCAACATTCTAGCTGATCTCAACAATAGTCTCGATTCTTCCTCTGATTTCCAGTTTACTCAGCCTCTTTTCAAAACCTTTGGTGACCATTCCAAGGGCACCAATTACAATTTGTATGACGTTTACCTTCATGTTCCACAGTTTATCATTATTATTATTATTATTATTATTATTATTATTATTATTATTATTATTATTATCTCTTTCATTGAATATATCATCAGCTTATGTATCTCATCTTAAAATATTCCAAATTAGTATTTCCTATTTTTTCAAAATGATGCATACACACACACACACACACACACACACACACACACACATATATATATATATGTTTGTGTGTGTGTGTGTGTGTGTGTGTGTATGCATCATTTTGAAAAAATAGGAAATACCTATATATATATATGTGTGTGTGTGTGTGTGTGTGTGTGTGTGTATGTGTTTGTGTGTAGGCAGACATGAATTTGTGTAAAGATAAAGAAAAAGATAGGAAATAATCTTAAAAACCCTTCTGTCTCCTGAACAATAGCCATTATCTTGCCAAAGATGAATTTATCTATTGATGATGGTGTCTATTGATCCCTACAGATCAATACTAATTTTCTTTGAATTATAAACATTATAAAATTATAATGCATTCTAATGATTTTACTATGGAAATCTATTCCAAATGATTTCCCTATATAAATACATTAGAAATGATTTAACTAAAAAAAATACATTAAAATGATTTTACTATAAAATTCTATTGGAATGATTTTACAATATAAATGCATCAGAAATGATTTTACTAGAAGAATGCATTAAAAATGATTTTATAATACAATTCATTGAAAATGATTTTACTATAAAAATGCATAGCAAATTATTCTAATTAAAAATGCAATGGTAAGATTTTACTATAAATATGCATTGGAAATGATTTTCAAATAAAAATACAATGGAAATGATTTTATTATAAAAATACATTGGAATGCATGAATTTTTTTTTTTACTATAGAAATACACAGGAAAGGATTTTTTCTAACTGAAGAAATACTTGTTAAGTAAAAAGAGAAAGATAAATGCTTATTTTGATTCTACTTGGGTGAGTCAAGTTTTTCAATATTTTGATACATGCTACTTTGTGATGAATATGTCAAATTGTTCAAGCCATAACAGGTAGTATCATGTTAATTGGGGCACTGACACTTTTTATCATTAAATTAGTTTTTTTACCATGCCTCATATTGCAAATCTACTGAATTTCAAATTTCGACAATACTATTTTAAAAATTGAAAATATAAATTTCAAAAACAAATTTAATTGCCCTTACCTAGGCTAGACAGGTGGTTGAAGAGGCCCACTCTGATTAATCGGCTAACCCTAGAACCTATAGGATTGTCTTGACCCTGTTGCTCTTATGACAAAACCCCAACCCTTTTTGTCATATACATGCTAGAAGGTGGTGGCTAAGTGTCTTGGTATCCTGGATATGACGGATATGACATTAAACTGCAACTACTAGTAAAGTTCCAATTCTGAAGCTTTGGGGAGCATGGAGTATCCTTTCATCATCATTACTCCCAGGTCCACTCTGACATGGAGTGGTAGTACAAGTTAGGGTCCCATCTATGTGTTAAATAGATCAAAAATGAGTTTTAAAAATAGTCTTGTCTGCCTACATATGTGTGTGTGTGTGATGTGTGTGTGTGTGTGTGTGTGTGTGTGTGTGCGTAGTTTTGAAAAAATAGGAAATACCTAATTTGGAAGATTTTAAGATCAGATACATAAACTGATGATGCTGCAATCTGCTAGAATACTCAGAAGAGTCCTGGAGACCTGAGGAGAATTGTTGTCACCCAGACTCCAGGGAAATACTATCAGCTAATGCTGATGTGCAAAATTCAAAAGGAGTGAAAATAATAAGTTTTAAAAAAATTGAATACCCAACAAGAATGAATCAAACAAAATTTCATTGGCATAAAATAACCCAACAAGGATTGACATGCCATAAAATCCAACCAACCATCCAACCATAGTATTTAGATATATATTAAACATACACGTAAGCCAAAAATCAAGTAAGAAGAACATTTTATTGCTTGCTGGTTTTCTTGATCAAAATAGACAAGAAAAAAAAAAGCTATAGTATAAGTCCCACCTCCTCAGAAAATATATATAATTGACTTAACATTGGCAAATATTCCAGAAGTTTCTGTAAGAAATATAAGTAGCTAATTTGGCAAAATTTATATTGACAGCTGTTATGGTGGCTGTAGACAGAAAATGAATTTTATATTAGGTATATAATAATTTAATTCATACTTCACATTGTACAGTAGTTACTATGTCAACATTCAATACTTACATTAAATATGTAAAGTAAATCTGTGTTGGGTTGCCAGAGGTTTGACTGAAGTCAGAACCAGACCATTTTATATCAGTTGAAAAGATTATTCATTCAATTCTTTTGTACAGCAATTAAAAGTAGCAATTTCATAAGTATTTGCCAGCAAGGTGACCTTCATTTATTAAGGTAAGTTTGGCACAAGGCCAGGGATATGAGGCACCTTATGAGAATCAAACTTAGTAACAAACTCAAGATGGTCTGCCAACCTAGTTCGCTAACCATTGTACCGAGCAAGGTGACCTTTATTTACTAAGCTTAGCTTAGTTGGTACAAGGCTATATATATTAAGCACCCAGTGAAATCAAACTCAATAACTATGGTCTACTAGCTTTGCTCACTAACCATAGCGCCAAGCAAGGTGACCTTTATTTACTGTGCTTAGTATGGTGCAAGGCAAAAGAAATATGAGGTCTAGATATCACCACTTTATGTAAGTTGTTCAGATATGCATACAGCTTAATCTAGATTTAAAATTATCCAATTTTTCTTATTCTAAGTTTTTTTTTATCAATAACATCTAATGATCAGCCAGAACAAGTTTGTGGAGTTTTTTGGTGTTTTCAAGGACAACTTCCGAATTTGGCAACCTGTGCTTTCAGCATCATTTGTGTTGTACAACCACATTTAAAGTCAGCATACCACCTTTAACATTGTTTCTGACAGAACAGAGTCCGAATAACACTTATCAAGCCATTGCTTTGTTTGAACAATATTTTTTCCTACCAGAAAGCAATGCTTTATCAACACATAAATTTCAGATTTTTCCATTGTTTTGAAAATTTGCAACAGTAGCTTCACTTAGATATCCGTAATTTGTAAGCTAACAATCCAATTGGGCTCAAATTTTGACACATACCATTTAAAGGTTAGTACTTTGTAAAAAAATATATGGATCTTTTATTTGTGGTGCCATCAATATGTCAGGCCAGGGACTTATTGCCTTGGAATCACAAGTTTCTGGGTTCAATACTGGTTCTTGCCAACTCAGAAGATGAGTAGCCCAGATCTTGGTAGCCTACGGTAGTTGTGCTCCACCTGGTCTGGCATTAGAAAAAAGAGGATAGACTCCCCGCTTGTTCTGCTGATATTGACGATAGGCCACTCCACCAACTCTACTACTTTCTATTACTCATCTATATGTATTTTAATGCAACACACACCATTTCTGGAATTTGCCTTTATTCTTGTGTTATATATGTAAATCTATAGACTTTTCTCATTCTATAATGTACAACCAAATGAGCCTCCTTTAGGATAATATTTCCTGTTGTAATATATAACAGGAGATACATCTATAGACTCTTTGCGTACCTTGTTATATTGTGTTGGGTTAAATAATGTTCTGTGATGGAGTCTATGACCAGACTGGTTTCTTTGTATCAAACAATATTTCTAATAAGGATGGACTGTGTAATGTATTTGCTGGCACCTTTTATTTAAGTCCATTATTTCACAATGTAAAAGCGGTTAATTCCTATAAGTCTAACATGATCAAAGGGGAACCACTCTATATAAAGGGCAGTTGTGTGTATCTGTATGTCCGGAGGAAACTTTGAAAATAAAACAATTAACGACAAAGTAAATATATATACACATTAAATATCACCAGGGCTTAGTTTTTGAGCAAAAATAATAAAGATTTGATTTATACTATACAATACATTTAAAAATTAAATAGCATTATAAAATAATGTTAAAATACTACTCAGCCATCTTCGGCGTTTCAATGTTTTTTCTCTTCTTTTTTTTTTTATTTCTAGTTATTAATATGTAGAGAAACACAACTTATTTTGTACTAGCAGCGACTACCTGCGACACCTCGGTAGAGGGGATTATTTTAAGTTAGTCCCACAGACCATTATTACTGAATCATGATTGAATCCTCGTGAGATGCCCATTTAAATCCCTATGTAAAAAAAGACCTTGCATTGATCCAGCTACTCTGAAAAGAAATATTAATGTCTATATCTAAAATATTAAATGAAAAAAAATTCCATGCTGTTATCATTTAAATTTTATTTTTTTAATTATCTTCACGAATATACATCAAATCTCTATCATTTTTGCTAAAAAACCAAGCCCTGGTGATATTTAATGTGTATATATATTTACTTTGTCATTAGTTGTTTTATTTCCAAAGTTTCCTCCGGACATACAGTTTCACACAACTGCCCTTTATATATGCATAGATGTACATATATATATGTATATATTCCCATCATGGGAAATGGACTCGTCGCCCCGAGTTCAAATCCTGGACGTGGTAATTGCATTTCACTTAGCGCTAATACCCTTGGGAAAGGTATGAATCCTACTTTCCCTCCAGCTATGGGTAAATAGCAGGACAGACTGGGTTCTTTAACCATGGCTAGGTAACCAGTCTAGGAGAAGGAAAACTCTGAATTCAAACCTGTTAAACTCTGCTTAAGAAATTGACCTTGTGTCGTATCCTGCTCGTGCGAGGGGTTGGTATATATATATATATATATATATATATATATATATAGAGAGAGAGAGAGAGAGAGAGATGTATAGATATGTAAAGGAGTTGCATCTGTTTTGATAGTTTGCTTTGATTTATAAATGCCATTGAGCATTAAAATCATGCATACACTTTAATAATATTTATGTGCACATCAATAGACTAATGAGTGTGCAAATGCGATGAAGATTATTTTGTATCTCTTTCCTTATCTAATAGTAAAAGTTAAGGGATCTTCTTATCAGAAAGATTATGCTGCTACTGCCATGAAATGCGATCCTACTGATCGGTATCTACAGCATCTAGATCCTTTCTGTTTCAAAAAAGCACTGACAAAGGGAGAACATTTTCTATTTTTCATCCTTATCTATAATGTATTGCAATACTTAACTCCTTTGTCATGTTTCTTTGTTTGTTATTGTAAAACTAGCAAAGTACCCATCAAAAATGATGGTTCTTGCTTATGTATCTATTCATTTTATATTTTACTGGCAGCCAAATACACCCTTTATATTTTCATGAAATTTTGTGTTGCACTTTTATTGTAACAGACTTAAACATATCCGCGCAATTACTAAAAAGCAAGAAACCTGAGAGACATCTTTAAGAATACAAACCCTGAAAACATTTTAAATTTTATAAAAAAAAAAAGCAACCTTTTCAACAAAATATAACAGAACATAACCAATTATCTCCATAGAACCACTACTTTAAAGACTGAAATCCAAAATAACCTTTTTGGCATTAAATGACCCACAGAGGTTGATATGCCGTTAAACAAAACTCAAACTCAAACTCAAACGCACTTTTATTTCTTGTGAGAGATTTTGGTAATGAATAACGCATAATTATATCCGTTTTGACTATATGATTTTCCCCAAGGGGTAAATCCAGTTCATGTCAACCAGCCCCTTCAATTTTTCTGAAATTTTGTACAGGGGTGGATTATGTTAAATTTAGATAATCCCTGAAATCGGAGCTTTCAATTCCAAAAATTGGCAGAGTTATATTGATTTTTAGCTCTGCAAATTTGGGGTGGGGTTTGCAAAAAATGGCGACTTTTTGTAATCTATTTTTGTCTGTAAAATGAGTACTAGAGCTTCCTTACTCCTAAAAATTGCTTTATTGAAGCATTTTTGCCCAAGGAATCCAAAAATGTGATCATAAAAGTCTTAAGTTAACTACTTTTAAGTTATTGATGATATAAAAAAAAATTTCATAGCATTTTCAATATCCCGATATGACACACATCAATGACAAAATTTATTTCTATTTTTATTTCACATATATTGAACAGTATTTGTAACAAAGGATAGTTTGTTTTTTGCTCAGAACTGAAGCTTCAACATTTTGCTAAAATTTGTTAAAATTTGAACTTCAATTTTTCTGAAATTTTGTTCAGTTTTGGGCTATGTTAGAGTTAAACAAACCAATTTTTAGTTGTAGGGAATCTCTAGAACTCATTTTACTGACAAAAATAGATTACAGAAAGTCGTCATTTTCTGCGAACCTTACTAAATTTGGAGAGCTAAAAATTGACATAACTCTGCCAATTTTGGGAATTGGAAGCTCAAATTTTGGGGATTGTCTAACTTTAGTCCACACCTGGAAAAAATTCAGAAAAATTGAAGGGGTGGGTGACAATTTTACTTCTTTCTGGATGATTTGACATGGAATTACCCCAAGCTTACTGATAAGATAAAGCTGTAGTCATATAAGTGCTACTGTATGACTGCACCATTTATACGCTAACGAGACACTTAGAGAAAAAGCTAGATGGGAACAATGCAAGGATGCTGTGTGCTGTCTTGAACAAATATTGGAAGTAGCTCCCCACAAAAAAGCAGCTGTATGGCCACTTACCTCCTATCACACAAACCATCCAAGTAAGACAAACAAGACATGCTGGACATTGCTAGAGAAGCAAGAATAAACCCATGTGATATGCTTCCGTGGACACACCAGTATAGGCCGACCAGCAAAGACTTACATCAAAAAGATTTGTGTGGATTCTAGAGACTGTGTGGAGGACCTCCTATAGTGATTAATGATAGTGATGGTTGGTGAGAGAGAGTCATGGGTAGCTATGCTGCCAGAATGATCTGATGATGATGATCTTTAATTGAGAAGATAATTAACTTTTTATAAAGATTTGGGACCATATGACCTTTAGGCACCCCTTTTGCGATCTTGATTCGTGGGGACATTTTTTCCATTTACACCGTCAAAATCCGGTTGTTTGTTAGGAGTTAGGGTTAGGGTTATTGTTTAGGGTTTAGGGGTTAGGGTTAGGGGTTAGTTTATAATTTAAAAAAAACTCTAAAAATCGTCTGTTAACAATTAACCGGATTTTGACGGTGTAAATAGAAAAAATGTCCCCACGAATCGAGATCGCAAAAGGGGTGCCTAAAAGTCATATAGTCCAAAATTTGTTAAGAATTATTAATGGGTGACACTGCAAATATATTTGCTTAAGTTTGAAATGGCTGATACAAAAAACTGTTGTTTCCTTTTAAGGAAATCTGTTGTCTGTTGTAGCTGCTGTTGAAGGCTTGAAATATGACAGTAAACTGACTGTCTAGTCTCATGCATTTTTTTTATAATACAGTTAGTCTTGTTGGTGGGGCTTAGAATATGCTGACTGTATACCCTGCAGAGTGGTAACCACCCCCAAAGGGGTATCCTGGGTATGTCACTAAACTGCACCTAGTGGTTAGTTTCTGGAGCTCTGGGAAGTGTGGAGCACTCTCTCATAGCCATTACTCCCAGGTCCACTCTGAAGCGGAGTGGTAGTACCTTTTAGTGTCTCATCAATGGGTCAAAAATATCTGTTTAAAAATCATTCATATTTGAAAGAAATAAATGCAAATTTGAACATACAATGAACACAATTCCCTAACCTCTAGGCATAAAATAACCCTTGATGGATTGATATGCCATTAAAATCAATCAGTCAGTCATTTAATACAGTTCTTTATAGTAGTAGAAACGTAAAGTCTGCAGAGTGGTCAATTGTCGGTATCAGCTGAACAGCAAGGATGTCTATCCCCTTTTTCAATGAACATGATTCCCTAACCTCTAGGCATAAAATAGTCCTAGATGGGTTGATGTCATTAAAATCAATCAATTAATCATACGAGACAGTTCATTATAGTATTAAAAAAGTAATCTGCAGAGTGGCCTATTGTCGGTATCAGCTGAACAGCAAGGGTGTCTATCCCCTTTTTGCTAGTGCTAGACCAAGAAGATTATTTTATTTTTTGTTTTTTTCTGACGTGGAGTGTGTACTAAAAACAGAACCAGTGCTTAGATTTTTAGGAAAGCTTTATTACACTTTACTCTGACTACGATCTGACTGACATTTTCAGAGTGCTCCTTTTATACATCTCGGATTTCCAAGGGGAGGTAATCAAGGTGGATTATTAGTACAGAGTGTACTATTCTTTATAGCCGCTCAAAATATCTTGCAAAATCTGTCCTAAAGTGTAGTTCCCAGAAAAGAAACTAGGTGGCACCACTCACACACACTGTTTCTTTAAATTATCACTGTTGATCTAAATTCAGTACAAAATCCATACTACTGTGCTAATGTTATTGTTTTTGTCTGTATGAGGATAATCACCAAACGGAAAGACCTGGGGACCTGATTTTTTGTACGGATATTGACTCGCCTTCAAACTCTGACATTGACTATTCATGATTGAAATCCAAGGTCATTTCATGTTACTGGAGGTTATCAGATGGTAAAACAAGTCATTTCTAAGAAAAGAGATTTTGATATGAAATACAAAAACTGTTTAGGATCCCATAAATAGTGGCATGAATACCCCTGTGTATACTACCCACAAACCCTCTGATAAGAGGGTGCCCAAACCTGCCT
>CM042151.1:56156717-56161717 GCA_023376005.1 Doryteuthis pealeii | reverse complement strand
AATCGCTATGCATATATATATATATATATATATATATATATATATATATATATATATATATATATATATATATATGGCTAAACTTGCAAATCGGTCGGAAAATTGGGTTGACCCAGAAAAAACAGAACCCAGAAATTTTATAATAAAACTGTTAATTTTAACTTGGGGTTAGGGTTAGGGTTTATGGGTAGTATTAGGGTTAGGATTAGGGTTGGGGTTTAGGGTTATTTTAATGGGAAAATAAATAAATTGGGTTCTGTTTTTTCTGGGTCACCTTGTATGTAATATGTTTTTATTTTCCGACCGATTTGCAAGTATAGCTATATATATATTATATATATATATATATATATATATATATATATATAATATTACGATAAACACTTGCGTACATACATGCATTCATCTTCTCAGTCTTTCTGATTCCTTATGTTTGCATATCTACACTATTACATATTTTTGTAACACCTTTATAAATTGTAAGTGACAATATATATATATATATATATATATATATATATATATATATATATATATATATATATATATATATATATATCACTTTCCATAGTTATTTCTAACCGTCTTTCTCTAACGCTCTTTTTTTCTAAAAAGAGAGAGAGAGAGAGAGAGAGAGAGAGAGAGAGAGAGAGAGAGAGAGAGAGAGAGAGAGAGAGAGTTTTAAACATAAAGCATAAAGAGAACTTGAAAATATATTTTCATTTTTTTTTTTTTTTCTGTTTTGCTTTTCCTTTTTCTATTAAAATTCGGCCTTCCAGCAAACATACACACACAGACACAGGCACAACACACACACGTTCGCACACACACACACACACACACACACACACCACACACACCATTATACACACGTGCTTGCGTGTTTATATGCGTGTACATGCGAAGCTATACAAGTCAACAAAAAGAAATAAATAAAACTAGATACAAAGGTAAGACAAGAGAATGTGTCGGTAGAAACACTTCAATCTTGCTAAAATATGTGTCCATGAATGTTGTTCATACATTTGACATGGTGCTTGTAATTCATGCATTTCTCAGTCGTAGTTGATAATAATCGGAAGGTTATCTGTGTACAAACCATACTTCTTTTTCTTCCCCTTTACTATAAGCGTGTTTTTAAATACCACCAATTTACTCTATCTTACATTTTTTTTTGTCCATTCGAAAGACGAAACATTAAACAAACTCCTGATGATTTTTTTTTTTTTAAATTCAGCTTACGGAAATAACAAAAAACAATGTTTACATTTTTGCACCGTTAAATCAATTGAAATTTAACGTAGCTAAAAACAAGTTATGACTAGAGTTCTTTGTTTAAATTCTGTGAAAAATAAGTTAATTGTCAGATTTTCACGAAAATTTACCTAATTACTTACCTTTTAATGAATATGTCTGGAATAGTTTTTTTCTAAAATATATGAGGGGAAATATTTTTTTCGAGGTCTAATGCCCCCTATTTTATTTTACGAAATATGAAAAAATGAACCGACAAAAAACAATTTTTACTTTTTCTATAAAGATAAGATTCTGAATAATTATATCAAAATGTTTTCATAAGTTTCGATCCGAGAGTTTTTTAGTAAAAGAACCATGAATACAGATTTCTGCTAAAAAATATCAATAAAGAAATTGACCCTATTGTAAAAAAACGGACTGTTTTACTTATTTTTCAAGATAACGGTGAGTAATATTTCCCCATTCGGATAATGTGATCTTTGAATTAACTGTTTTTCTTTGTAACACCTCTTTATATTCGTTATTTCTTTTTGCGAGATTTTTTTTTAGAAAGTTAAAAATATTTACGTTTCTTTCTTCAATATGGCGTATTTTGGTGGTACCTACTGTACAAACACCACTGCCTCTTCTTTTTTCTTTCCCTTTGCTATAAGCGTTTTTATTTGTCGTTCAATCTGACCGTAACATTAACGAAAATAAACAAAAACAACAACTATGTACGTACGTTCGTTCATATCAGGTAAGGGAAATGTTTACGTGCTGAAATCCCCAACAAGCCTTTAACAACATCAATTGTACATAATCTTTATCCTGATATTTAAAAACATAACGTTTCGGTCGTTTTTCGGACTGTTGTCCTCACTTTTATCGTGATATATATGTATACTAGCAGCGGTTACCCGGCGTCGCCTGGGTAGAGGGGGACTTTTAAAAATTAGTCCCGCAGACCCATTATTATTTAATCGTGAGTTGAATCCTTGTGGGATGCCCCATTTAAGTCCCTATGTAAAAAATAGACCTTGGATTGATCCAGCTACTCAGAAAAGAAATATTTATGTCTACTATCTAAAATATTAAACGAAAAAAATAATTCCATGCTGTTATTTAAATTTTATTTTTTTAATAATCTTCACGAATATAAATCAAATCCCTATTATTTTTGCTCAGAAACCAAGCCCTGGTGATATTTAATGTGTATATATATTTACTTTGACATTAATTGTTTTATTTTCGAAGTTTCCTCCGGACATACATAATCACACAACTGTCTTTTATATATGTATAGATTAATCGTGATATATGTACGTCGGACTAGGAACCACAATCGGGTTCGATACCGGCTCTCGCCAACTCAGTTTATGAGTAGCACAGGAATCTGTGCGGTGAAGTGAGGAACTGATGGTTGGTGTGGCGCTCCACCTCAGACGCTGAAATTATCTCCTTGGTCTAGTTCTAGTGAAAGGGGTATAGACTCCCTCGCTGTCCGGTTGATACCGACATTAGGTCGCCCCGCCGACTATATGTATATAAGAAAAATGAAGACAACAGTCCGAAAAATCAAAATAATACATATCAATTCTCATTTCAAAAATTCTGACAAATAATATCAAATTGGTGCGACCCCCGATGCATTACAACAATGAAGACAGATAGCCCGAACGGACACCTGAAGAAGACCGGAGAGTACAACGGTCAAAACGTGGTGTTTTTTTTAAATATCTCAACCAAGATGAGGACAATAGTCCTCAAAATTGAAATAATACTTATCAAGCCTCGTCTATAAACTTCAGATAAATAATATCGATTGTACAATAGAAATTATATCTTATTTGGTTTCTTTGTTTAATGGCATATTAAACATCGCGTGTTATTTAATGCCAAATTCATCCTTGTAGAAAAAGTAGTGGTACTATTTAACCAATAGTTGCCGAATGGGGGGGGGGGTCATTCCATTCCCAAGATTTCTTATATATTTATTTTTTTTTTGCATTTGATATTATTATTCTTTAGATAAAAAAAAAATTCATTTATGCATGTAGATGTAACCCATCAATTTGAAAATGGATGATAAACGTATATATATATATATATATATATATATATATATATATATATATATATTATATATATATATGGTTAATTAACGCCTGAAGAAGATATCAGAAGATCTGAAACACATGTCGCTTATGTAAAATAATAATTTAAAAAAACATAATCTATTTTGCGGACCTTCTTTTTTATTATATATATATATATATATATATATATATTATATATATATATATATATATATATATATATTCGTTTTCGATTTTTTTAGGCTGTTTTTCTTTTTCTTTTTAAAAAATCAAAACATTATGTTCTGAAGATGATGATATCTTTACCTATGGTTTTCTATAATTGTTTTTATTTTACTTTTAAAATAATTCTTAACTAGAGTGCATCATATGTAAATATATTCCCGTCGAAACACGTGTCAATATCTATTAGATTAAATTCCATCCATACAACTATATTTATATTTTTACATTTATCTTCTCGGTGTATATATATTCATGTGTGTGTGTGTGTGTGTGTGTGTTTGGATAAACATAAAATTCTAATAAAAAAACCTTTATGCCTTCCTAAATAGAAGCACTGATATGATTATCGACCACAGAGGAGTCTAATAGATTCACAATTCGTCTAGTACGAGGGTCGGCCAAAAGGTTCATAGGCTGACCAAGATACTCTCATGGAATGTGATTGAATGAGGTTTAATTTTCCACATCGTCTCCTTTGCGGTCCACACAATTCTGCCATCGATGTTGCAGTGTTTGGATTTCGTTAGTAAAAAAAAAAAAAAAAAAAAAAAAAAAAAACTATCATCAGCAGATATGATGTCATCATATGAACTTTTCAGCCTATGAACTTTTCAGCCTATGAACTTTTCAGCCCATCCTCATATCTATGAATAAAAACATAATACACATTTATCATGTATTATGGAGTTAAACGGCCTTTTTATCAAAATGAAATCAAAAGATAAAGTTTCATATTCTTACCCCAGTAGCCACTGGCAATATATATATATATATATATATATATATATATATATATATATATATATATATATATATATTCCCACCACTCTCCTCCCACCCACAACCAAAGATACACGTCAGTAAGAGAATTGAATTCTCCAATACAAGAACTCATCTATTATCCTGAATAAGGTCAGGAAGACCGAAACGTTAAAACGTCGACATTATCAACAAAAGTAAACATTCATCCATTGTAACGCACCGTGTTTGTCTACATTTCTCCATATATATATATATATATATATATATATATTATATATATATAATATATATATATAAATTTCATGTTATTGATATTTCCGTTCTATTCCGTAAACGTGTCACAGTAAACTCTAATCAGACCTGACAACTGTTCTGTACAGGTACCATCATATTTTGCTTTGGTTTCGTTTCTCTTTTTAATGACATATCAACTTTCGTGAGTTATTTAATGCCAAATCATTCCTTGTAAAAGATCAGTAGTGGTACTATCAAATTCCTGAAAAATTACATTGCTCGAAATGTGGAATTATAGGTCGTATTTGGCGTTAACATGAATTATAGTACAAATGTAAATATTGTTTTCTTTAATCAATAAAAAAAAACATTTTTTTTTATTGTGGAAGAGGTCATCGTAAAGACTCTACTCTAGATCTTAATTTTAGCCACACAACCTTCAAA
>CM042151.1:56146717-56149217 GCA_023376005.1 Doryteuthis pealeii | reverse complement strand
CTTAAATTGCTCTTGACGAATAAAGCAATTTCCTGTCTAATTTGAAGCGAATGATCATTAGGTGAGGTCAGCGTTCTTGCTGGACGCCCTTCCTTTTAATTCTCTACAGTTCCGTAAAATATCTCGGAGATAACTTTGGAATTAGATTTGTAATTAAAAGCCTCCCTTCTTTCTAAATAGAAGCAACAGTATCATCACGGACCGCTGTTAAAAAAAGGGACCCAACAGGTTAACAGATTGTCTAGTTTGTTTTCAAAAGAATCAGAGAAAAAATAATCCCCAAATCGTATAACCCTATCAGAAGCTTAATAACATACAGAAAAACTTTTTTTCGGGCATCTCACGTAATGTAATATCAGCAAGCTAGACTGGGAGACTATTAGTAATGAGATCGTTTCTCACTGAGTGTGAAAAACTTTACTTTAACTTTGTACGAACAATTGACTATTTTCATTAACCAAGATACGAACGTTTTTCTATAGGTATGATATAGACAATCATAAACTAAATCTACCTATGTATCTATATTACCTGTGTATTAGACATCTTGTAAAAATAAGACCCCAAACTTGTAACTTACGAGAGGAATATATTACATATCTCTATATCCAGGGTGCTTTTTTTTTTTAATTAGTATCATTTTGTAATGTAATACCTTGACCAAATCTTTTTTCAAATACTCTTAAATTTTAACAGAATGTGTAGAAATAGCTCAAAATTCTATGTTTACATTATTTTTTCTTTTTAGATATAAAAATGCCATTCGCTACAAAAAAAAAGGTGTTTAAACATTAAATACAGAATTTTGAGTCGTTTCACCACGTGCTGTTAAAATCTGAGATCATTTGAATGAGAATTGGTCAAGTTATTAGGTTAAGAAACGATATCTATTTTTCTGAAACACCCAGTACATCTCCAATGATATCAACTTTGTTTGTGGAACAAGCTGTATATACAACTGTAATAAACGAACATATATATATATATATATAATATATATATATATATATATATATATATATCTTTTAATTCAAAACATAGCGCAGACAAAATAGGGGGAGATTTTCTATAACTGTCATTCAGGTGAGAGAAAATAGTCAATTTTCACTTTGCTTTTTTTTTTCTCATTTTTTTTTTTTTTTTTGAGTTCAAGTCGTGGAATAAGTTAATGTGGTAATGGCAAAAGATCAAGCCGGAAAAAGCGGCGGCAGGTGAACAGACAAACGTAAAAAAAAACAAAAAACAAAAAAAAAAAAAAAAAAAAAACGAAGGTATCGTAAAGAAAAAACAACTGATTGAAAGTTCTTCGTGGTGCTAGCTTTCTTCAACAAAGTGAGACGCGGAGTGATGACAGTTAAGTCAAACAGCAAGACTTAGAAATAACAAACGGAATGTGAACAGAGAAATCGACCAGTCGCTTGGAACTTAAACAAGTCATTTCGATACAAAAGACCAAGTTGAAATTGTAAGAGGAATCATAATACATACATCTCTATCTATATATATATGATAATATAATGAGATTTATGACTTAAAAAACAAACCTTGATAAATATATATATATATATATATATATATATATATATATATATATATGTGTATGTATTATATATATATATATGTGTGTGTGTGTGTGAGTACAAATATATTTTAGTGTGTGTTTGTGTGTCTGTATATATGTGTGTATTTATCAGGCTTATAAGTATATAATATATATATATATATATATATATATATATATATATATATATATATATATATATATATATCAGAAGAACAAATAAACCTGAGGAATACATATACACAACATATACCTGCGCACGAACACATGAATGTATACATATATCTCGATACTGGTATACGGCACAACTCAAACACGCGCACAAATACACAGACATGTACATACACATATACATACATACACACACACGTATATATATATATATATATATATATATATATATATATATGTGTGTGTGTGTGTGTATGTGTGTGTATGTGCGCGTGCACACGCGCGTGTGTGTAGGCATAAGAAACAGATCTTTACTACTCGTGAGTTCAGTCAATCATCACTGTATGCCACATAATTGTAACCTAGTGTCAGACTAAAGTAAGCTTAATACACACACACACACACATACATATATATATATATATATATATATGTGTGTGTGTGTGTGTGTGTGTGTGTGTTGTGTGTGTGTGTGTGTGTGTGTACCAGGTGGGCAGAAGAAGGGTAACAGTAATATTACTTGATGCAAAAAAACTTCTCGATAACAATATCATACGCATACACAACATATATACACACAAACATATGAAGTGCGGTGATATGTGATATTTTGCCATACAAATAACTTTCCTGTCATTTTTGTCATAATATATATATATATATATATATATATATATATATATATATATATGTGTGTGTGTGTGTGTGTGTGTGTGTGTTAAGGTAGCGTGGACATGAAATCAACGACGCTTTGTTACTGACAGTTTC
>CM042151.1:56136717-56141717 GCA_023376005.1 Doryteuthis pealeii | reverse complement strand
AACTGAAACTTACTCTTCCATCACTCTTGTCTTTCATTGTTATTTTTCTAATTTAAGTATTTAGTTAACAGAGGAAGTAAAGAATAAAATGACAGTTATTTTTTCTTGTTAATGGATTTCATTTAAGATTCATTGAAGAGATTTTTGTTTATATTCATTATAATAAATCCAAACAGTTAGAATCAATAATACCAAGCACATATTTATTAAAATCACATTTTTAATATCAATATGCAAATTAGCTTTCCCGTTCACACTGTAAACCGCTGTTTTGTTGTATATATAAATATAATTGCATGTTGTTAGTATGTAGATATGGTTAACAGTATTAATATTGTAAAAAAATTTTATCAATAATTGAGGTTTAAATAAAAATACATTCATGGTCAATGTGACGTCAATAACAAAGGGAATTGTGACTGGAGTAGTAATTTAGTTTCGGTTGCAGACAGAAAAGCACACAATCTCCATTATAATAAGATATATATATATATGTGTGTGTGTGCTAACATTTTTTGTAAAATCGTCATGGATTGTAGCCCTTAAGAAGTCTAGAGATTGGATTGTCATAGCATTGTTGTGACAACAAAAGCAACAAGAAAACGAATGGCCTCACCAACAGAAACATCTCTTGCAATGACAATGGTGTTTCTCAAAATCACAGAAGATGAATGAATATGCGTATAGGTAACACTATCAATGTCCTGAGAGATATGAATGGATTTTATATTCAAATCAGTTCACTTGCCTGAAATGGTTAACAAACACGTTAAATAGATCATTATGACTGGAAAGTGAGTTCAGTCCTCACTAACCAGTCATAATGATCTGTTAGACATGCTTGCTAACCATTACTCTGTTGTGAGATGTCCAGCAGATTCGGATACGTACATCCAGTTTTCGTGATCTTGTGCCAGACAAATCCGCGTGGTCTAATAGTTAGTTGTTTGTTTGTTTATTGATTTTAATGGTATATCAACCCGTCTGGGGTTATGTCATGTCTAACAGTTAGGAAGTAATACATATCGTGTATTTATATTTATTCTTTTTAGTAATTGGTTTTAACAATGTGTTAGCATTATTGGGGATTATGTTGTATGGTATTGATTTGTTTCATGTCTATATTCTATGGTATAATTATATTTCCATAAAAAAGAGAGAATATCCTCCATGTTGACATTTTCAAACAGATCTTTCATATTGTAATGCTAATGGTTAGAGTCGTAGGAAATGGACTCGTCGACCTGAGTTCAAATCCTTGGCGAAACTACAGTTCAAATAGCGCTAATACCTTTGGGAAAGGTATGAATCCAACTACTCTCTCTCTCTCTCTCTCTCTCTCTCAGCTATGGGCAAATAATAGGACAGACTAGGCTCTTTAAAGTTTGCTAGGCAACCAGTCCAAGAGAAGGAAAACATTGAAATCAAACCTGATAAACTCCGCTTGGGGTGGTCACTACTAGAACAGACCAAGTCCTAATTAGTGATCTATTTCACTAATTTTAAATTCTTTTAAAATTTAACTTTAGTAAGTATCTAAGCATCTCATCATCTCTATTCCATACTGAGCTCAATACAAGTTGGGTGCCCAGTACTTGTAGCCTTGTGTCAGATTTAGCTTAGTGAATATTCATATAGGGATCTAATTAATGGCCTAACTATATGTACATAGATTTCAAATTATCCAATTTTTGCATGTTTATACACACACACACATACACACATACACACATATGCCACATATCACCCAAACCATCCGAGTAAGACGGACAAGACACGCAGGAGACTGCTGGAGAAGCAAGGACGAACTCATAAGTGACGTCCTTCTGTGGAAGCCAGCACATGGGCACACCAGTGTGGACCGACCACCAAAGACGTACATTGACCATCTCTGTGCGGATACATGATGCTGCATAGAGGACCTACCGAGAATGATGCGCGATAGGGACGGATGGAGATAGATTGGCATGGATATCCGTGCTAACAGCGCGACATGATGATATATATATATATATATATATATGAATATTAACATTCACATTGTCATGTTATAGTTTATGATTCCATTTGAGATATATATGCATATTCTCCTGAGTACCTCACGTGGTACAAGCTATATTCACAGACCATTGTTAATGAATATAATACTCATACAAATGCTGTACATCTCTCACACGCTCTCGTAGACACTCAACATATACATCATACATATATCAACGCGCACACATACGCGCGTATATGCTGCATCTATTGCATGCAATGCTTGTTCTTTGTGCGCATATCTATGTATGTTCCTACGTATGTGTGCGCTCTATATATGTATCTCATGTATCTCTCTGTGTCTCTGTACTCGTGTGAGTGTATGTACACGCATTTGTATGAGTACGTTTGCGTGTCTGTCTGTGTGTACATGTGTGCATATGTGCGTATTTATGTACACGTGGAGCCATAGTAGTATGCGTATGCGCTTCAGTATGTATATGTAAGGCTTACCCAGCAAATATAGTGACATGTGTGTGCATATCAGTATGTATGAATATTATTTTGTATGCGTGTATATGTGCGAGTATATGTAACCACGTGCAACCACGTCCGGTTGACAACGCCACACCTCGTAATAGACAACACAGCCGTTCAACCCCACCACCCACCACCTATAATATACAACATTTACAACCTTAAAATTAATATTATCCAACCCCACTCCCCAACTATCACGACCCGTCCGTATACAACATACACGGCCTACGCATCAGATAGAAAGAAAACATGCACACACACACATACATGTATAGACACGAGCGCTCGCACGTAAGCACTATTAAAATAACCGCACACTCACAAAACAACGTATTATGTGTGTGACCAGTCACTATGCGTACGCAACCTTTATACTGCCCATAAACACTCTCATACATTCAATTCACCTTCACATACATACACACATCATTTTATCCAATCATACGCATCCCATGTCTATTGAATTTTTTGAAATTTTTTGAAATTTTTTCGATTTTCCTCACATTTGAAACATCTTCACCTGATGAATGCATCGCATGAAACCAATATGGTTGTGAATGTTCCTTTGTCACCCAATAAATAGATATGTAAAACCTATATATTTATCTTATTATATATATATATATATATATATATATATATATATATATACACTGCGTTTTAAATTATTAACGAGGTGAATTTTTTCATTTTGTAAAAAAAATATCGATTGGAATTTAACGAAAATTTCACAGTATAATGGAAATAGATGTATGTGAAGGTTGTATATAAAACTGTATTGTTCTGCGCAACAGAAAACAAACAGAGGACATTTGCAATATAAACACGATATAGAAGTGTCCCAGACATTAAACAAGTGTCATTATACTCGTGCAATTATGGGTCGCAAATGTGACTTGACCCCTTCTGATAAAGATATCATAGCATCTGAACTTTCCAAAGGCAAGTCTACATTAGAAATTACCAAAATAATTGGAAGATATCACCAAACTGTGAAAATTTGTTGAAATTCCTACGAAGGTCCGTAAGAGGGCCGATAAGGGTCACACGAGGGTTGTTTCCTGACGTTCTTTGTCACGAATGAAACGTGAAGCTGTAAATAACCCAGGCCTGACGAGTGGAGCCCTTTTCAGAAGTATTGGAGAAGCAACAGTGCCCGGAAGTACTCGCTGTCGTCATCTGAAAAAGTTGGGGCATCAGTGAGACCAGTGACAAAGCCTCGATTGACAAAAATCACATACAAATACGTTTGAAATGGGCAAAGGAGAACATTAAGGTCGATTTCTCAAAAGCACTGTTCACAGATGGAACTCGTGCAACACTTGATGGCCCTGATGGCTGGAGCAAATGTTTCTTCTTTTGAATAGTCTTAAAACTTTGGCGATAATAATAAACGTTATTTAATTTCATCGCATCAAATAAGGTGGGGGTAAATTTACACATTGAATTGGAGGTACCTATACGACAGACAACAATTAAAAAACAATACCCATTTATACATAATTCTACAAAATTTTATTAGAATTGAACGAATATTTTAATTTTAGTGTAAAAATATATACTTCTTTTAAATTTCATCTGGATTTTATCGACGTTCAAAATTATGTAAAAGCGGTGGGTTGCAAATGTAAACAAATCATTGAAATATTGGACATGCGCAAACCTATACCGGATACAGTTAAATATAGTCGTAAATGGATGAGATCCTCATCACCGCTTTAGAAGCCAACAAGGAGGAGGAGGAGGTATTTTGATTTGGGCAAGTATTGTTGCAGGTATCATGGTTGGGCTGTGGAGAGTGCATGGCGGTACGAAAATAACCGCAGATGCTTATATAGCCTTCCTCAAAGAGCACCTGGAATCTTGGCTAAAAAGGTAGAGAATCACCTACAGGAGAACCATAATATCTATGCAAGATAATAATCCTTTGCGTTCAGCGCATAAAACTACGGAGTACCTGCAAAAATTAGGCTTCTGTGGACCTCGGAAGATGAACTGGCCGACCAATTCTCCAGACTTAACCCAATTGGAAACTTGTGGAGCATTCTGAAGTGACGTGTTTATGAGAATGGACGCCAATTTAGAAGCAAGGATGACTTGTGGCAGGAAATAGTCAACGTATCACGTGAAATTACATCAAAGGAGATCCAGAAATTGATATGTTCGATGGACCTGTGCCTTTTCCAAGTTATTTAAAAAAATGGATCACATATATCATATTAACTTCACTATCATTTTTGAATTATTTTTACTTTTTTTTTATTTCAATTTAATTTTATCTTAGTTACTGTATGTATACAGAAAATCTATAAATGAAACAATAAAAGTATTATTTTCTTTTTTACCGGGGTTTTTATTGCACCTCGCTAATAATTTGACACATGAATAATTTAAGTAAATTAGGTAAATGACCGTAACTTCTGTTTCTTTTTGTAGAACCTTACGATTTTTACAGAGTATGTGTATATACAAGTTGTCAT
>CM042151.1:56120982-56131707 GCA_023376005.1 Doryteuthis pealeii | reverse complement strand
GGAAGAGATGAAAATGACATCTATACTATATATCATATACACATGTGTAATGAGCATGGACAGATAAGTAGTATTTAAGTTAATGTTTTTAAATGAATAAGAAATGCATATTAATAACACTTTATTTCTTTTACATATTGTTTTATAACTGGTAACAACTTGTCTTATTTTATTTTGTTAAATAAGAATGTTATTTCTCAAATATTATTTCATTCAAACCGGGCGCTGTCACGAAGTTGTCTTTGAAAAGCGTTTATTTGCACCTAAATTAACGATTTGATTTTTGATATCTAAAAATGGTTCACTCGGTGGATTATACTACAGTTAAAACTTAGTCCTTTTTCCGTGTGTGTGGCCCGTGAGATCTCATAGATCATCCACCTGACGTTCCCAAGTCCTTCCAGTCATCTTGCCTCGGCCTTGTCACTGGATTGAACAGCAACGTGCCTCGAGAGGTTGTGGGGTGAATGAGGCAGCCTCTGGTTACCACTGTTCACCCAGCCATTTGGAACGTGTCTAGAAAAAGTGACCTAGAGAAATAATGCGGTTCACACTATCAAGCTGGCCAGAAAACCAATCATTTCGCGGTTCCCATTAGCTGGCGAAAACCTAAGAAAATCTACAACACAAAACGAAGGCTAAGAATAGGCCACCTGGAAGTCTGGACCACCTCCCGAATCTTGAGATTCGGGAACCCCAAACTACATACATTGCAATCGTGACACGGGAAGTATCTCGATAAGGGACAGACACAACGATGCTCGCCGAAATCCAGCTCCAGCTATAAGGTCCAATTGACAGGAGGTCTGGATACACATATCCTCATGGAAAGACAGGCGATGATAGCTGTATAGCAAGTTTGAGTAGTGACTCGAGCCCTCCATTCTGAAGCGACACATGAGGGACAACATGGAAATATTTCCTACTGAAGGTCTGACCTGTGTGCAGCGCTGCTATGGTCGAGGATTCTATATGTGTTAGATGAGCGGTAATCAAAAAACAAGCTGGATCCGGGCGCATCTGCGTGTCACAACCCTCAACATCGGACTACATGTAGAAAATGGCCTTATTTCGCCAAAAGCGGCAATACACCATATAAATATATATATATATAATATATATATATATTCATATAATGATGCATGGCTCTCCGTCATTTCGACGTATGAGGTTCGACAGACTCTCTTTCATTTAAACCTTGTGTGTTAATCGCAGGTGACATATTCATGCCCCTGCCAATGATTTGCAAAGAAGTCCACAGATGGAACAGAGTGTGGATTCATTGAATGTATTGCGGACACTAAGCCAATGCTCGTCCCTTTCTCTAGTTTGACGTCAGCTTGGTGACTCCGATGCTGCATAAATTCTTGATGCTATTGTAACACAAATTTTCTCACGTTTTACGATCGAGTGCTGTGCCTCTCAAAAGTCAGCGTGATCTATATTTGCCAGCCGACGAGTTACTTTCAACTTGTCCTTAAAACTGAGCAATGTTCGCCCCGTTTCTTTGACCACTGTTAAGCGCTATAACATATATAATCTTTATTGTAATGGAGATTGTGGGTTTGTCTTGTCTGTAACCGAAAAACTATATTACTATACAAGTCACAATTCCTTTATTATTACATATATTCTCCATGATTTTATTTTTATTTAAACCTTCAAGTAATTAATAAAATTGTTTTACATTACTTACACTGTTGACATCATCTACATGATATCTTTCCACTACCCCACTTGTCACGGGTCAGTGCACAATAGCCCTATTTATGTGGACCACCCACAAGCCGAGACTCATGGGCTGGCGGGTGAAAAATATTGCGTCGATCCCATCGCATCCCCCTCAGGGGCGCCTGGCGGCACTGGCAAAAACCAACCAGCCCCTTTAAATCGGGGGCAAGGTGGTTGCGCTTGGGGGGGATGGCCCCCTGGGATCGACGCCGTTAATTATATCCAATTGCGTCCAGAGCGAAGCCATGTTGACATATCTACATACTAATAACGCAATTGTATTTATATATACAACAAAATAGAGGTTTAACAGTGTGAATGGGAAGGCTAATTGCCATATTTATATTAAAAATTTTGATTTAATAAATATATACTTAGTATTATTGATTTCTAATTGTTGGTTATCTTGTTTGAATATGTAGCAAAAATCTCTCAATAAATCTTAAAAGAAATCCCTTAACAAGAAGAAATAACCTAATATTATTCTACTTCCTATTTTAACTAACAGTTTATTAGGAAAATTACCAATGAAAGACGGAGTAAAGGAAAATGATGGAAGAGTTAGTTTTCAAAGTTGTTCTATTTTTCAATCATCCCCTCTGTTTCAAAATTTGTTATACTACATTATTATTAAGTTTCATTAGCCTTTCTAATTTAATATAAGTTTAATTATAAAATTTAAACTAAAATGACTTGCCACGCCGGAGGTGCATATATTTGCTAGTATATATATAAGGAATGCACGAGAAGTATAAAACCATACATGCCTATTCAATATATTCTATAAACATCAGCCTACTTGCACACATTGAAAAGAGTCTGTCATCAAATCATCTGCTGGCTGAGAATGTTCAAGACCAGTGAATATGTACCCATCCCTACATAAAGGCGAGCACACTGATAATAAATGGTGATTCACGCTACATAATCGTGCTTATTTGGCTTGCAACAGAAGAGCATATAAATACTGGACATTTCTGAAAACTTCGGATCTTACTCTGATACATCACACAAAATTAGTGCTCAGCTTTTTCAACTTCTCCGAAGGTCCAGTAATTCTATCCATCTTTTCATTTTCCTCTCAGCTTCACCTTGTGATCTACTGAGCGCCAACACGTCCAGCAGCTGACACAGTTTTTTTTTTTTTTTTTAAGTCTGGTCTCCTGCTTGGATAGGGTATCCGTCTTTATCTCAAAGTCCAGAGAATTTATTAATACGTTTATTCTCTGTTGTTTTGTTGATGATGCGTGACTGTTTGTTGTTGTTGCACCCTTCGCGAGTTTTTCAACATGATTATTAGATAATTGATCTTTTCACAACGTCTGAATGCAGCAGTCTTCTCAGGTTCAGGACTCTTCTCGAGTATTCTAGCCGATCTTAACAATGGTTCCCTGGCTTAAACATGGGAGTATTTGTAATGAAAGAAATCACTATGATTTATTAAATAACTCCTCATATAAACATATTAAACATATATATTGGTGCTAAACACACACACACACATATACTCTCTCATCCCTCTCTCTCTACTCTCTCTCTCTCTCTCTCTCTTCTTCTCACACACACACACACACAACATACAACACACACACCACACACAACCACATCTATATATACGTAATATATATATATATATATATATATAGTGTGAACAAAAATTATTATTAAGACAATCAGGAATATTTCTTGTATGTTGTTTAATCTCAACTAGTTCGACTTCGTCATCTTCAGGAGAAAATTTCTTATTTGAAGAAAATTGTTGATACATTATTAGCAAGGGAGCATTATAGAAGAGTTATAAATGTTCAAGTGTTATAGTGGGTTTAACATGCTGTTAAATCCGGGTAGGCGAGTGTGTTTGATAGTAGCATGTTCATTCGTTCCGTGAAAAGAACCTCTATGAGGTAGTTTGTTTTTTAGATGCTCTTATATATGTGAGGAGGGGTACATGGGCGTTGTGTGTATGACTGTATGTGTATACATGTATATGACTGTATGTGTATACATATATCAATATATATATATATATATATAATATATATATATATATATGGCGCTGGGTGTAATGGTTACCGCGTTGGAAATGGACGTAAGACAAGTTCCGAATTCTGACAAGGCTGTTTGCATTCGCATAGCGCTAATATCCCTTAAAAAGATATGGATCCAACGATTCTCCCTGCAGCTATGGGTAAATTACAGGAGAACTGGGCTTTTTAAATTTGTTAGGCATCTAGTCTAGGAGAAGGAAACGTCTATATTCAACACGTGTTAAACTTCAGAAATCGACATTGAGTCATATCTTACTCGGCGCAGGTGTTATTATCTATATATAATATATATATATAATATATATATTATATAATATATATAGAGAGAGAGAGAGAGAGAAGAGAGAGAGGCCGGTTTAGCTCAGTCGTAAGAGTGTTCGGCTAGGAATCGTCACGGTTCTTGGCTCGTACTGGCCCGCCACTCAGCGTATGAGTAGCACAGGGATCTGTGCGGTAAAGTAAGGAGCTGATGGTAGGTGTGGTGCTCCACCTCAGATACTCAAATAATCTCCTTGGTCTAGCGCTAGCGGAAAGGGGATAGACTCCCTCGCTGTCTGGTGATACCAACAACTGGCACCCGACGACTTTACTTACATATATTGGTTATGTACACACAACACACACAATAATCTTCAACATGAACTGCTATTTAACTAGCATTGCAACATACTAAGGCCTTCATCGATGATGACTTTGGATTCAGGCATGGTTTCGGGGCGAACCATCATTACCACTAACACAGATATTAGTGGTAATGATTCTTCGACCCCGAAACCACTATACATATACAAAACACACAAACACACACAGATATGATATTATTATATATATATATATATATATATATATATATATATTAATGTTGTGTGTATGAGACTTGCCATAGATAGGTACACCCGATCATTTGTTCAAAATAAAAAGTAAATTTGAATAACCAGAATTTTATTACTTTTAGTCAAACATTATACCATCAGAACAGAAATTATTAGGTATTATTTATCATAATCTTACGGCATTGAAACTGTGTAACCAAAAATATAAATATTTTCGGTCCCAAAATAAGTGCCTCCCTTATGTATATTATTTTCGGTACAGAGTGTGTTGCAATTTTATTTTTTGTCGCCGCAAAAAATTGGTAATAAATAAATAATACCTAAAAAATTCCATTTTGATTGTATAACTTTCTACTAGAAATAAATAAAATCATGGTATCTTTTATTTTGGAAGAAAATTAAGACTTTATAATGAAAATCTTTTTGGGTCATATTAATTTACTCTCTCTCTCTCTCTCTCTCTCTCTCTCTCTATATATATATATAATTTAAGATATATATATATATATAATATATATATGTTGTATATATATATATATATATATATATATATATATATAGTTATATTATATACTTCTCTGGGTGCCCTCGTCTTAAGTGGGAAATCAACGTCGCTGGTACTGAGAGTTTCTCGCCTATGCGCTTTTAAACCATGTGAATGACTCGTGCCCGTATTTCCTTGGAAGAATGTTGTGTGTGCATGATGGGAACGATCAGACCTTAGATAATATCCTATCAATATATTGATCACTCCTTATTTATAATATAGGCAAACTATATCATCAATCTGTATATTCATCATATATATATATATATATATATATATATATATATATATCACGTGTGTGGTGTGTGTGTGTGTGTGTGTGTGCTGTGTGCCAAATCGCAGCATCTTGAGACAGAGCAAAACTATGGAGCAAATTTAAAGTTTATTTTTTCTATTTCTACTTATGCTTGTCCCGTCTCACCAGCTGGAACAAAGCACATTGAACTCTCATACAGATACGTGTATCATCACTCCACATAAAAATATCATCTTCACGCAAATATATATATAATATTATATAGAGATATGTAGATGACTATTTATAAAGTCGCGAGGAGAAACAGTCTGTACGGTGTGCGTTTCGCTAGCGGCCATCCTGTTGCGGGATTTTCTTGTCAAGATTATTTTCTATAATTATCGAATCTTATTCGATACATGCATTTATAATTGCCTTCAAGCAGAAATATAAATAATAATTTATTTCAACTTGCTTCTATAAAAAAAAAACAAACATCCAAAAATCTTATTCCACTTCGCCGAAGAGCTAAAAACGGCCGGGTTTGTTACTAAATAAAAAACGTCTACTTGCCCTGCTATGGCAGGGGCGCGTAATGTTCATCATTGACAAGGTTAATTTCGCAGGGATTGTTCGCTATGTACCGGCGGCCGAACGGATATGGTCCTGACTATGCCTGTGAAGTCCCGGTTTCGATTCCTGTCGGAGGGGAGTCGTTAGTATACATCGCTGAAGAGACTTAATAAAGTCGAAACAGTCTGTACGGTGTTCTGCATAGCGAGCCATCCTTTGCGGGATTTTCTTGTCAAGATTATTTTCTATAATTATCGAATCTTATTCGATACATGCATTTATAATTGCCTTCAAGCAGAAATATAAATAATAATATATATATATATATATATATATATGTGTGTGTGTGTGTGTTCATATATATATATATATATTGTGTGTGCATTTTGGTAGGAATTTATTATTTAAGCGGGTATTGTTAAAGGCCACATAATATTTCTTTTTTGTGATCTTAAGGTGTTGACGTTCAAGTCTTCTAGCGGCCTTTAACAATACCTGCTTAAGTGATATATATATATATATATATATATATATATATATATATAATATATATTATATATAGTCAAAAGTTTTTCTTTTGAAAATAACTAATGATGGTAAAGCTGGCACGGAGATTTATGACCTTTTTTTAAATATAAAACTAATGCATATTTCTGAAATCTTGTATGACAAGAAAAAATGAATAAATAAGAATTCTTAAAAATAAACTTTTCCTGGTTTGGTCTGGTTTTTTTAATGGAATATCAACCTTTGTGGGTTATTTAACGCCAAATCTATCCTATAGAAGAATAGTAGTGGTAATATTTTACCCAATGCCGGGGGGATGATGAAGTTAATAAATTTCCCAATGGGATTAGTCCAAACGTGAAGGTAATAGCGAGAGTTTGTGGAGTTTAAACATGCTTACTACGATGTCGCAATCCACCACATTACCTAATATGCCATATATATATATATATATATATATATATATATATATATATGAAGGAAGGGTGGGATGGGTTTAGGATCCGACGATATGCTGTAGATAGAAGGAAAGTGGTCAAGAAATGAACAACTCAAAACAAGTCACAGAGGTGAAACGTTTCGTCTGTGTTCACAGACGTCCTCAGTCATTTGTGACTTTATTAAAGCAAAGCATACGTTTAAATACAAGTGGCGGCGGTAGCGCCGGGGAGGTCAAGGGGGGTGAGTGTGTAGTGATGTGATATATATATATATATATATATATTGAGAGAGAGAGAGGGGGAGAGGAGAGAGAGAGAGAGAGAAGGAGAGAGAAGGAAAGAGGAGAGAGAGAGGAAGACAGACAGAAGGTAGAGAGGGAGAGACAGACAGACAGACAGACAGGGGGAGACAAACTGACAGATAGACACTGAGAGAGACACACACAGAGAAAGAGAGAGACAGAGAGAGGAGAGAGAGAGAGAGAGAGAGAGAGAGAGAGAGAGGGAGAGGGAGAGAGAGAGGAGGAGAGAGGGAGAGAGAGAGGAGGACAGACAGAAGGCAGAGAGGGAGAGACAGACAGACAGACAGACAGGGGGAGTCAAATTGACAGATAGACACTGAGAGAGACACACAGAGAGAGAGAGAGAGAGAGAGAGAGAGAGAGAGAAACTTGTTTTGTTAACTCTTAACATCCTGTTGAGAATTTTCTAAGTCCAGAGCATTCCTATAAGGATATATAAAAAAGATGGTTAAAAATGACCTTTGCATCTAAAGTTACCTGTTATTTCCCTTAAATCAAAGACTTCTAAATATGTTTAATATTACATTTAAACAAAGTTTATCATTTGGAGTGGATTATGAAAATGAATGAGACTTCTGGCCGGGTGGAATGAGGTGGTATAGGACTTTAAGAGTTAAGGACGAACGAAACTTTTCGTTTTTATGATTTCTTTTTGTTTTTCCCGAGTATTCTTGCTACTTTTTTGGTATTGGGGTCCAGTTGACGTAAGAGGTGCCCTAAAGTGCTTTCGATGATACACATTGATCATATCCGGGATGGGGCGTTATCTAGGCATTGTTTGTTTTTGCTTAATTTGAGTTAGAAAGTTATGCTGTTTGAAGGGTTTATTATTGATGAGGATATTTTGGTTAGTGTATCAATGATTGAGCACACAATATTGTTGATAGATTATGACTAAATAGTTTTGTAATTAGTGAATGTTGATATATATATATATATATATATATATATATATATATATATATATATATAGCATGTGAGCTAAGTAAATAGTACTCAATATCATGAATAGAGCATTTATATCTTAGTTAAGGTAGCCTGGTCATGGAGTCAATGGCGCCTGGTTACTGACAGTTTCTCGCCAATGAGATCTTCAGAAAAAAATGCTGTTGACTTCATGTCCACGCTACCTTAACTTAGAATATATATATATATATATATATATATATATATATTATATATATATATATATGGAACTTAGAATATATATATATATATATATATATATATATATATATTCTAAGTTAAGTAGCGTGGACATGAAGTCAACAGCAATTTTTTTAAAGATCTCCTTATATATATATATATATATATATAATATATATAATATATATATAATAATGCATTGATCATTCATATATACATATTTATATAGATGTGCAACTGTATACATCACTAAACGTATATTTAATACATACATGTATGTATTTACCTAAACCCTCCGGCACGGGCAGGACGTAACACAAGGTCAATTCTTTAAGTAAGGCTGGTTTAAATTCAAAGTTTTCCTTCCCTTAGTCTGATTGCCATGCCAAAGCGTAAGAGCCCATTCTACCCTACTATTTACACCTATCCGAGAGAAGAACAGATGGATTCATGCCTTTCTCAATGGTGTTTACGCAAATTGAAACACAATCTCATCCACGATTTGAACTCGGGTCGCTGATTTCATTTCTTACTAGGATAATCGTTGCGATAAGCGTATACGTGTATGAGTGTTTAAAAAGGGGGAATTAAAAAGTTTCGAAATAAGGTGTGCTCCAATTCCCAACCTGAATTTATAGTCTATCCGAAGTCACATAGTTTATTCCTCCCGCCAATCAATAGCCATAATGCGTGGCTGATTCACTACTTAAACACTGATACTTGCCACAGTTCACTTGCAATCATTAAGGAGGAACTTACGATACTAAGAAGAACCAAAAGATACTTTGTCGCAGATTTCCACTGGACAAGCGCTCTTGCTTTAAAGCCTACAGATGGCGCTTAAGATTGTAACAGTGACCAAGAACGTTATTGAAGGCATAAATTTGAACTTTTTAAAAGTATCCCTGACGAGTGTGAAACGAAATATTGTTGATAAATCATAAAAAATAGTTTATGATTAGTGAATGTTGGGGAGTTGGTGATGTTACTGCAAAATTAAGTGGAATTTTATTTTGCTTAAAATAATTGGTTTCGTTTGGGGTTTTTTTCTTTGTTTAATGTCATACCAACTTTCGTAGGTTATCTAATGCCAAAACCATCCTCTTAAAACAACAGTTGTGGTACAATTTAATCGGACCATATGACCTTTAGGCACCCCTTTTGCGATCTCGTTTCATAAGGACATTTTTTCATTTACACCGTCAAGATCCGGTTGTTTGTTAACAGACGATTTTAGAGGTTTTTTTTTAATTATAAAACTAACTGCTAACCCTAAACCCTAATCCTAACCCTAACCCCTAACAAACAACTGGATTTTGACAGTTTAAATGAAAAAAATGTCCTTATGAAACGAGATAGCAAAATGGGTGCAAAAAGGTTATATGGTCCATTTAATCTATAGCTAGTAGGGCGAAGGGGTTCATAATTTTCCCAAGGGTATTAGTCCGAAAGTGAATGCAATAGCACGACTGGAGTTTGAACTCGCTTACTATGATGTCGCAGTTACCTGCTCGTTAGCCACTTACCTATGGTAACTCCCCACCGCTGACCCGGGTGAGTTGAATTAGAATTAAGAAAGTTGAAGTATAATACAACTCTGTTATCTATAACTAGAAGCGACCACCCGGCGTCGTTTGAGTAGAGAGTGGGGGCAATGGTTAGCCTAGCTGATCCTTTGTTACTGAACCAAGAGTTGGAACTTCGCAGGATGCCCCATTAAAAAAAGACATTGTATAGATGGTGGGGTGTCAAAAAAAATGTACAGACAATCTGAAAAGAAAAATTAATGTCTTCTATTTAAAATATCAAATGTAAAAAAAAAAAAAAACAATTCTATGCTGTTACTGTTTAAATTTTATTTTTTAATTATCTTCACACACACACACACACACACATATATATATATATATATATATAATATTATATATATATCAAATCTTCATTATTTTTGCTCAAAAAGCAAGATTTGGAGATAGTGAATGTGCGCATATATTCACTTTGTCGATAATTGTTTTATTTTGTAGCTTCCTCCGGACATACATACATATATACACACAACTAGCCTTTACACATGCACAGATGATCATTCATAGAGCTTTGTTTAAAAATAAAAATGAATTGACATATACTTTTTAAATGATTGTGAGGATACATTTTTGCATTTCACATAATGCTAATAACCTTGAAGAAAGGTATGAATCGAACTATTCTCCCTCCAGCTATGGGTAAGATAGTAGGACAGTCTGGGTTCATTAACATTGGCATGTCAACCGGTCTTGGAAAAGGCAAACGTAATTTAAATCCATTAAACTCCACTTAAAATTTGACCTTGTGTCGTGTCCAGTTCAAGCGGAGGGGTTGGG
>CM042151.1:56105982-56118482 GCA_023376005.1 Doryteuthis pealeii | reverse complement strand
CTTCCCTCTGTTTCTATTGCTCATGCCACCCCCTCTCTCTCTCTCTCTCTCTCTCTCTCTCTCTCTCTCTCTCTCTCTCTCTCTCTCTCTCTCTTAAATTTTCTTGTCTTCATTGAGCCCTTTAATCCACTTTCTCCTTTCCCTTAGTTTTCTTCCCTATGATCTTTAGGATTGTTTCTCTTTCTTTTTTTTTCTTCTTTCTCTCTCTTTCTTCCTTCTTTTATCATTTCCTTCTTTATTTCTCATTCCTTACTTCTCTTTTCTTCTTCTCTCTTTGTTACATCAAACATATAATTTCATTATTTCTACTTTACGTTTCTTTTACGTTATTTCTGGGTTTTTTTCTTTCATTCTCTTCTTTCGTTGTCTTTCACTCTCTCTTTCTTTTCCCCCTGTCGTTGACACACTCTTTTCTTTGTCTCTCTTGCATTTTTCTCTTCCTCTTTCTTTTAATTATCTTCTACTTTATATCTTTCTTTTTAACTTATTCACCCCTTCAAAATTATATCTTTCTTTCAATATGGATTTTTTTATAACTTTCCTCCTACTTCAACTTTCATTCAATTATTCTTTCTTTCTTCCTTTCTTTCTTTCTTTCTTTCTTATTTTCTTTGTACTTCGTTATTTCTTTCTTCCGATTTTCTCTTTCATTTTGTCTTTCTTTTTTTGTCGCAATTTCTTACATTTTTCATAACTTTTTTCTTCCTATTTCAAATGTTTTTCTCTTTCTTTAATATCTTATGTCTTCTTTTTCTTTCTTCCTTTCTTTCTTTCTTTCTTTCTTTCTTTCAAATCTTCTTTCTGGCTCTTTCTTTCATTTTTCTTTCTATTTTTGCTTTCCTTGTCTTTTTCTCTTTTTTTTCTCTTTCAACCCATTCTAACTCTTTTTTTTCTTTCTTTCTTCCTTCTTGTTCTTTCTCTGTTCGGGTTTCACTTTCTTTTATCCTTTCTTTCTTTTTTCACTCTTTCTTACTTCCTTCATAACTTTCTTTCTTTCTATTTCTAATCTGTTTATCTTTCTTTCAATTTTTAATCTTCTATCTTTCTCGTTTTTTCTTATCCTCTCACTCTCTCTCTCTCTCTCTCTTCTCTCTCTCTCTCTCTCTCTCTCTCTCTCTCTCTCTTTCTCTTCCTTCTTTCCTTCCTATTTCCACTTTCTTTTTCTCTTTATTTCTATTTTCACTCTTTCTTACTTCCTTCATAACTTTCCTTATTTTAAACTTTCTTTCTTACTATTTCGACTGTTTCTTTTTTCTCACTTTCTGACTATTTTGACTTTCCTTCTTTTTTCTTTCTTTCTTTCTTTCTTTCTTTCTTCTTAATCGTTTTCGCTCGTTCATTCTTTCACTTTCTTTTATTCTTTCTTTCTGTTTTCACTCTTTCTTACTTTCTATAAAACTTTATTTCTTAATATATCTAATCATTTCATCGTTCTTTCAATTTTTTTCTTTCAGTTCCGTTATTTCTTTCTTTCTTTCAAACTTTCTATTCATTTATTTCTTCCTATTTTCTTTTTCATTTTCTCTTTCTTTTTTTCGCACTTTCTTACTTCTTTCATATCGTTCTTTCAATTTCTTTCTTTCTTTATTTCTTTCTTTCTTTCTTTTTCTTTCTTCAAAACTTTTTCTCTTTGTGTTTTAACTCTTTTTTTCATTCTAACATTTCCTTCCTTTCCTTTCTTTCTTTCTTTCTTTCTTTCCTTCCTTCCTTCTTTCGTTTCTCGGTTCCCAATCTTCTCCATCTTTACCTTTTCTTCATCTTCTCCTCTTCCTCCTCCCTCCATCCTCACACCTCCCCTCTCATTGTTTCTTAACCCACATCATATCCAGATGTCAATTTCAAAAATAACTCTGACAATAGAAATCCTATTCACATTCAGGAACCTAGATCTGGTCTCTGATTATAATAATGTGTCATTTTCTTGGCTCCTGTCTCGGCTTACAACACAAGGGGGTAGGAGAGGGAGGTAGTGGGCAGAAAAGAAGGGTTTGGTGAAAGGGGACTAGTATTAAGATAGAGATTGGGTAAGAACTTGGTTGGAGGAGTGGAGAGGGGCAGCCTAAGCAGGGAAGGGGGAGTGGGGTACTTCAGGGGGGAGGGTGTTCATTTATTGATGAACAATTTAGAGTACAACTTACAGGATATGTAAAACTGAGATTATATTCGCTGGGAAATCAATAACCTTGTGTGCTGATCATTGATTTTGTTTCTATCTTCTCTTTTTCTTTTTTTTTTTTTTCCTTTTCATTTTTCAGGAAAGGGCCAACAATATTTAAAGAACAAATTACAATGTATTTTTCTCTTCTTCTTCTCTTCTTCTTCTTCTTCTTCTTCTTCTTCTTCTTCTTCTTCTTCTTCTTCTTCTTCTTCTTTTAATTCCTTCATTTAGTTCTTTCTTTTCATCTTTCCCTTTCTCTTTCTTCTTCTTCTTCTTCTTCTTCTTTCTTCTTCTTCTTCTTCTTCTTCTTCTTCTTCTTCTTCTTCTTCTTCTTCTTCTTCTTCTTCTTCCTTTTGGTTTATTTTCTTTCAATAAATTACTTTATTTTCATTCTTCCTAAATGTCCTTCGTATTCTTCTACACTTTACTTGGCCTCCCCTACATGTTGTTGTTGTTGTTGTTCTTCTTCTTCTTCTTCTTCTTCTTCTTCTTTTTCTTCTTCTTCTTCTTCATTTATGCCTTCTTCTTCTTCTTCACTTTATTTAGCATCTTCTACAACTACTCTTTCTTCTCCTATATCTTTAATGTCTCCTGCAAAACTTGTTGTTGTTGTTGTTGTTGTTGTTGTTCTTCTTCTTCTTCTTCTTTTTCTCTTCTTGTTCTTCTTCTTCTTGTTTTGTTGTTCTTCTTATTCTTTGTTTCCTTTTTCTTCCTTTATTTTACTCTGAATCTTTTCATTTGTTGTGTTGTTGTTGTTGTTGTTGTTGTTCTTCTTCTTCTTCTTCTTCTTCTTCTTCTTCTTCTTCTTTCTTTCTTCTTCTCACTTTTATTCTGCCTCCTCTACAACTTATCCTTCTCCTCAAGTTCTTGTTGCTGTTGTTGTAGTTGTTCTTGTTTGTTGTTGTTGTTGCTGTTGTTCTTCTTGTTCTTGTTCTTGTTCTTCTTCTTCTTCATAAATTTCCCTTCTCTTTCATCTTATTCAATATAATAAACTTTCTTTTCCTTTTTCTTAAATCTTTTTTTTTCTTTTCTTAGCCCAATAAAGAAAAGATTTAAAAAATTACAACAAAAAAAAAAAGAAAAAGAGATGGCTAAAATTATAACCATTTCTAGAATTTTCAAGAAAAAGCAAAAGGCAAAAAAAAAAGTAGGAATTGATATATTTATTGAACAGCATTGCATGGTATCAAATTCCCTCAGAGATAATGAGCACCTCAAATGGCATAGCAACATTGATGTTTGTTCATCAGGATAAGCTTAAAAAACTATTTATACCACATGACTCACATAAGTATCAATATACCATGTATCAATGTGCTTTTTCCCTTTTGGACACAATCCTTTAAGAAACCTAACAAACTTTCTTTTGAGAAAGGCAATTTTCTACAGAATGTTTGAAAAAAAAAATGTTGTACCATGAACAAATTCAAGTTTCAACTAGCTGTTGGCAGGTACCAAAAATATATTCCTTGTTTTACAGACCTTTACTCAAAAGCGCATAAATGCACACACCTAAAAACTTTCTGACGAGTGTCCCCATGGTGTAGTGGCTAACATGGTAAACTGCAATATTGTAGTAAGTGAGTTCAAACCCCAGTCACACTATTAATATACACACCTAAAAACTTTCTTGGGGTGTCCCTATGCCGTAGTTGCTAACATAGGTGACTGCAATATTGTAGTAAGCAAATTTAAACTCCAGTTGGGCTATTGCGTGTACTTTCAGACTAATACCCTTGGGAAATGTATGAATCCTCTTACCCCCCTGTTATGGGTTAAATAGTACCCCTACTGTTCTTCTACAAGGATGGCTTTGGTATTAATTAACCCATGAAGGTTGATATGCCATCAAACAAAAAATAAACAAATATTTTTTCAAAATTAGAAAGATTCTGTAGGATTTTACCACCACTGTTTTTCTGCAAAGATGGCTTTGGCATTAAATAACTCACGAAGGTTGATATGCCATTAAAAAAAGAAACCAAACCAAACCCAAAACTTTCTATGGCTTAACTATATATATTAACAGTTGGTCCAGTGACAGGGGAAAGTCTGAGACAACTGGATTACCAAGATGCTGCAGGGTGCTGTCTCAGGTAGCATTGAGTCACTTCATGAGAGGTAAGTCTGCCCAGAAGCCTCAGCACTTGCACTCTAGCAGTATATTGTATTGGGGATTTATGTGAGTAGTAAGTACCTCAATTCTACTAGTATCAGTGGATGGTCATTGGTTCCTCTTGAGCTCATCAGAACTGCCAGCAGACACAAGTACATCCCAAAAAGATATCAAGTAATTTCCAGACTCAAAGAACAGAGAAAATGACAGGCCAACAACAGATCCAGAATACCAGCAACTCCGTTCCAGAATAGCAGAGACCCAACCAGATCCAGTACAGATATAAGTAGAATAGTATAAGATAAACATAGAAACTACATATTTCATCAATTAGATGCCACGTCATTTATACAATTTAATTATTAAGAACTATTACCTACCTGCACAAATTTAGTTGATGCCGCAATGTTACATTGAATGACTTTACAGTTATTTATCATGGTACAAGGCCAGTGATTATTAAATTCACTAATGATAATTCTGCTAATCTAACTTGCTAACCATTACACGAAGTGAAATGCCAATCTAACAGCTTTATATGCGTTATTTATGTTGGTAGGTGCGTGGTTTAATGGTTAGAGTCATAGGAAATGAATTTGTCTACTCAAGTTCAAATCCTGGATATGTATCCAATTACTCTCCCTTCAGCTATGGGTAAATAGTAGGGCAGACTAGGCTCTTTAATTTTGGTTAGACAACCAGTCTAAGAGAAAAATCTCTGAATTCAAATCCACTTGGGGTGGTCACTAGTAGAATCAGCTCAGTCCTAATTAGTGATCAATTTCACTAATTTCTTTCACTAATAATTTGGTCTTTTGTGATACTATCCATGTTCTCAGAACTAATGTTTGGGTTGGTGGGATTTTATGGCATGTCAACCCTTGTGTTATTTAATGCTGAAATTGTTTTGTTTTATTCATTCTTGATGTGTACTCACTTATTTTTAAACTGAATTTTTTTAAACACATTTTTTAAAACTCATTTTTTCTATTCAACCCATATGTGGGACCCTAGCAGGTACTACCACTCCAGGCCAGGTGGACCTGGGAATAATGGCAATGAAGGGGTACTCCATGCCCTCCCCCCAGAGCTCCAGAATTGGAACCTCAACACTAAATTCAGTTTAACATCATACCCAGGACACTATGACCCTCAGTCACTGCCTTCTAGTGCATATATGATAAAAGGGTTGTGGGTTTGCCATGATGGCTATAGGGTTCGGACAATCATATAGGCGCTAGGACTTGACAACTGATTGAAAGTGAACTGTTGCAAGTCTTGGACTGCTCAGCCACCAGGATTCCATCCTTAAAGATCACAGGTTGCCACCCATGTCCAACAGGTAGACCCATTGGGGGATTTTACCCCTCTGTAAGGTGCAATCTTGAACAAGACATGGAAGCAGCACCCCACAAGGAAACAACTGTACGGTCACCTGCCCCCCATTTCACAAACTATCCAAATGAGACAGACAAGACATGCAGGACACTGCTGGAGAAACAAGGATGAACTCATAAGCGACATTTCCTGTGGAAGCCAACACATGGACATGCAAGTGTAGGGTGCCCAGCAAGGACCTATATTGACCAGCTATGTGAGGATGCTGGTTGCTCCACAGAGGAGCTCCCAGGTGCAATGAATGATAGGGAAGGTTGGCGAAAGATTGGCATGGATACCCGTGCTGTATGCGCGACATGATGATGATGAAAGGTGCAGTTGGTGTATTCTTCTGCCCCAGCTGATAGGTCGATCTCAGAGTTGAGTTGGTAAAGCAGTTGATATATATTTTTTTTAATTACGATAATGGCACCGTGCATTTGCTGTTGAAACATTTTTTAAAGACTAATGAATTCCAAAACTATGGAGAGTTTTTCATGCTCATTTCAGGCTATGTGGAAATGATGCTGATCAGGATAGAAAATCAATACTGCTTTGGATTGAAAATTCCATTTAGAATAGCATCATACCTAATTAATTTTAATGCTTCTATCATTACTGTTTTTGATCTGATTAGGCAATCTGTTCCAAAAATATATTAATCTATTAGCAAAGGAGTATGAGCAAAAAATCTCAAGTCAACACTTTTATTTTTAGATATTTCCAAGGCATTTGACTCCACAGAGAGGGAGAGATAGAGCAAATACTTCTAGCATATGGTCTCCTCAAAGAAACATTTATGATCATGGCTTGGATTGGTGCACAACATGTATTTACTGTTGAAACATACCTTTTTGCTCATTTCATGCTATGCTGAAATGATGCTGTTTCAGATAGATTATCTCCCCTGTCTTTAATTTTTGAATTCAAATCAAGATCAAAACAAGTTAGACATTAATGTTGCATTGCTAAATTGATGACAAGTCAGTCAAAAGAATAAAAATATTTTTTTTTTATATAAGTTATTATTAAGAAAAAGTAATGTTAATAAACTGATGTTTAATATTCCCATTTTTCATATTTTATGTAAAAAAAAAAGTTAATGGAGAATTAGATTAATTTTTTAAGTTTTATCTTTTGAAAACTGGCACTAATTTTTTAAAAATGTATTTTATTTTCTGAATAATTGCATAATTTTGGTAATAGCATAAGGGTTTCTTAATAATTGCTATTTTCATAATTGCATTAATTGTTAATTTTATTTTGGGAACTTTTTCATTAATTAATAAATGGAATTATTTTTAAACCTTTTTGAGAAAAAGGTTTGTAAGTCATCACATTTAATTTTTTTTTAAATTTCATAATAAAACATTTCTGCATGGGGAAGGGATGCATTTCTTATAAAGATAAGTTCATTGAATTTTGGTATTTGTAAGTAATGGCAAACATAGAAACTTATTCTTCATCGAAAACATGATATACATTTTGTATTCTTTGAGATGCACCAAATGAGTGAGGAAAAGAGATGGCTACTTATTTCTGTTGTGGATAGGCTTATCAATGAAGAGGTTGGTAGGCTGGATTGGAAAATTCTATTCAGAATAGCATCATGCCAACTTAATCTTAATTTTTCTGTCACTATTGTTTTTTTATCTGATAAGACAATTTGTTCCAAATATATATATATCAGTTACAACCATGACTTGGATCAGTGCATACCATGTGTTTGCTTTTGAAACACTTTTTAAGTTTGGTGAATCTGTAATTTTTGGGTTCATTATGTCTCATTCTGACTATTTTGGCTCTCCTTCTTTTTCCTTCTTTCTTTCTTTCTTTTATTCTTTCTTTCTTTCTTTCTTCTTAATTTTTCACTCTTTCTTTCAATGTTCTCATTTTCACTTTCTTTTATTCTTTCTTTCTATTTTCACTCTTTCTTACTTTCTATATAACTTTCTTTCTTCCTATTTCTAATCTTTTTATCGTTCTTTCATTTTTTTTCTTTTGTAGGAAACAGACTTGTCTACCTAAGTTCAAATTCTTTGGGATTGTCTGATCGAACAACAATGCGGTTGGACATTAACCAGAAGAAGCTACCATTGCCACTTGCCTACATTCACCTTGCAGATGACAGTTAAAAATGTCTGAGATATTTTTGCCATATTTAGTAGATGCAAGCTTCCCCAAGGTGGAAGGGGATGTGAGTTCTTGCCTCACAGGGAATTTATCCTTCATAATTGTTGTTAGAATCCTTGTCACCCTTTTAGGGGTTCAGTTGTTCTGCTGTTCACTGAATCCAGTTGTTTTCCTCTGTAATATATAAGTCTAAGTCTTGTAGTGAGTTGGTAATCCTAGTCTGTAATGTTCCTTGTAATATGTATAAGTCCAAGTCTGTAGTATTCCTCTGGTGTTGATCCAAAAGATAAGTCTTGCTGCAGAAAGTTTAATTTGTAATTGATTTGAAGACAGTAGCAAACGATCTTAAATGCTTTCTGTCCTCATCCCTCATTGGCCAATTTTTACCAGAAGTGCATGCTGGTGTTGGGAAAGTTCATAAATAAAAGTGATGCTTTTGTGTACATCTTATAACCCCAGATATGTTCAAAAATTGTCTCAAATGCACATTTAAAAATGTTTAATGGCATATCAACATTCATGGGTTATTTAATGCTAGAAGTAACATCCTGGGGAATTTGTAACAAAATCAATTAGAACTAGGAAGATTAAAGATAATACTAATAAAATTATTCATCAAGGACACCAGAATATGTTTTAGATTGTTTTCTTTGTTTAATGGCATATCAATCTTCATGGGTTATTTAATGCCAAAGCCATCCTTGTAGAATAACAGTAGTGGTAGTAATTAACAATACCCTTGGGAAATGTATGAATCCAACTACTCTCACTCCAGCTATGGCAGACTGAGCTCTTTTAACCTTGGTTAGGCAACCAGTCTAGGAGAAGGAAAACTCTGAATTCAAACCTGTTAAATTCCACTTAGGGTGGTCACTACTAAAATAGGCTCATTCCTAATTAGAGATCTATTTCACTAATTTTTAATTTTTTAAAATCATAACTGGACAAATGAGGGGGTTCATACCTTTCCCAAGGGTATTAGTCTGTAAATGAATATAACTGTGTGTATGGTGTTTTAACTCACTCACTATGAGTTCAAAGTCCAGCATGTTAGCCACTATGCTACAGGGACTCTCTCCTCAGTTTTAGAAAATAAAAAAAAGATTATCAAGGATTTTGAGATTTAAATAGGTTACCCTATCCAGACCAGAAGACAAGATATGTTATGATTGGTGGGGATATGTATAGATGTGACTATATGGATTTATGCTTAAAAATATTTGCATTTGTAAAAATAAGGTATTGTAGGTAATCAAGAATCCATGCCTATATCTAAAAAAAGAATTGCATGCTCTCTTTCAAACAAGAGAATTCTATAAAAAAATCTGTTCTTATCCTCTCCAGAAGTGTCTCACACCAATCACCTTCCCCAAAATATCACAAAAGCTGGTTGGTCAGTTGGTTTTCTAGCATGTCAGTGCTTGAGCAATGCTGGAATGAGTCCTTTTTCAAACAGTTAGATAATTTCAATGACTATTAATAGTTACTCTAATACTGAGTGATAGTATCTATTGGTGTACCATTAATGGGTCCAATAGATCTGGTTCTTAGGCGGATGCTCTAATTTAATAATAGTAATAATTATTTTTGATTGCACATATACAGTTTCAAATATTTCCTATCGAGCACTTTTTCCACAGATATATTGAACCTATTGATAGGACCCCAATGGATACTACCACTCAGTATTAGAGTGGACCTGGGATTAATGGCAACAAAGGAATAACTGGAGCCCTAACATTGAATGCAGTTTAATTTTAAAAACACCTTTATATTCCACAACTGTTTTAACTGGTTGTATAGAAAGGACGCCTTATCATGGTGTAATGGGTAGCAAGTTAGAATTGCAGATTACTACTGAATAGCGATTTCAATCCTCACTAGATGCCCCCTTGTGACACATCCTTCTCTTGGCCAACGGGTTGTGTAGAAAGGACGTCTAATCATAGTGTAGTTGTTAGCAATTCATTACTACTGAAAAGAGAGCCTGATCCTTGATGGATACCACATACCTATGATTTTGTATCAGATCCTACCTGTGGTGAATACAAGGCGTGTCTGAAAAGCAATGAGACTGTTGTCACAAACAATTCATTTAAAGTCCAAACAACATCAGTCAGTATGGACAAACTTTAGTTGTTTGCACAGTTTCTAGTGGATTGCTTATTAACATGATGATTATTTTACTCCTTGTAAGTTTTCCATACCTTATAAACAGTTGGTTTTCACTGAAGTCTGCGTGACTCTTCTACATATTCTAGCTGATCTTAAAAATGCTGTGGTCTAGATGGTCTTAATTTTTCCTCTGATTTCCAGTCTCCCCAGTTCCTTTTCCAGACCTTTGGGGTCTATTTCAACAACACCAACTTTAAATCATATCACCGTCACTATTATGCCTCACAGGTTTAACTCTTAAAGTCCTATACCGCCTCATTCCACCTTGGCTGGAAGTCTCCTTCATTTTCCTAATCTGCCCCAACTGAGAGCCTTTGTTTAAATATAATATTAAACATATTCAGAAGTCTTTGATTTAAGGGAAATAACAAGTAACTTTAGATGCAAAGGTTATTTTTAGCCATTTTTTTATATATCCTTTTAGGAATGTCCTGGACTTAGAAAATTCTCAACAGGATGTTAAGAGTTAAGAGAAAGAATTTCTGAGAGAAAGAATTCTGGTTTTATATTCTCAATTTGTAAGATAGACAGAAAGTAAGGGTTCACTTGACTGTAGCAGTTACACTATATAATGATCTCTTCCCTTAAAAATCTGTTTTTTTTTTTTAGATTAATATTTTCTGGGGAAGTCCCTGTGACTTAATGGCTAACATGCTGGCCTGCAACATCATTGATCTCTAGTTTTGTTATTACGTTCACTTTCAGACAATTACCCTTGGGAAAGGTATGAATTCTCTCATTTTTCCAGCTATGGGTTAAATATTACCCCTACTGTTCTTTGACAAGGATGATTTTGGCATTAAATAACCCACAAAGGTTGATTGATTATCTATTATGATCATTGTTTTATCTTATTGGCTATAATATCATTAAAAAGCTTTTTTTTTCTTTTTTTCTTTTCTTCAATTTTTTTTTTTATTGGTCAAAGTAGTACCCCTACTGTTCTTTGACAAGAATGGGTTTGGCTTTAAATAACCCATGAAGGTTGATATGCCATTAAGTAAACAAAGAAACATAATATTTTTCAAAATTAACAAATTTCTGTGGGATATAAAGGCTTTATTAATTAAAAGCAGCAGAGAAGTTGAAGAAAAAAAAAATTTAATATGAAAATGGTTAACTTACCCAAACTAATGCTAAACCCTACACAATCAAACACATATTAACAGAATGTAGCACCCTAAAACAAATACGAAAAAATACTACCAAACAACAAATCTAAAACAGATATTCTACCAAATAAACCCAGAAAAACTACTTGGATACATAAAAGAAGCACACATCTACAACAAAATCTAAAAATCTTCCAAAAAAAATGAAAAAACAAAAATATATGTTAAAAAAAATCATCTAAAAGTTTCATTCACAAAAAATATGTCAAAAAAAAAAAACCTTTAGAAAATTAAACATTATCACCAATTCATTTAAAAACGTAGTCGGCATTAAATGACCCATTGAGGTTGATATGCCGTAAAACAAGAACAAATCAATCAAAAAACAAACTAATGCTGTACCTACCATCTAAAAATATGTCTAGTTTTGCATTCAGATGTATGAATATCTATTTTGATAAATGTTTTTTTTTTATTTATTTATTATAATATCTTTAAAAAGCCATTTTTTTACTTTTTACTTTTTTCTTTTTCTCAATTCCTTTATTTATTTATTTTTTGGTCAAAGTATTACCCTTACTTTCTTTGATATGGATGTCTTCAGCATTGAATAACCCACGAAGGTTGATATTCCATAAAACAAAGAAACAAACAAACATTATTTTTCAAAATTAAGAAATTTCTATACCTCTATGAATTGAAAGCACCATAGTAACTGAAGAAAAATTATTTTTATATGAAAATGAACTTACACAAACTAAATGCTGAACCTATGGATGCGCGTGGTCTAATGGTTAGAGTCGTAGGAAATGGAAAATTTTCTGTTATATATAAAGGTTTTAACAATTGAAAGCACCAGAGAAATTAAAGAAAAAATATTTTCTTGATATGAAAATGGTAAACTTACCTGAACTAAACTCTGTACCTACCCTCTAAAAATATGGCCAGTACATATTCATTCAGCACTAATGAATAGTACATATTCATTCAGAATAGTACATATTCATTCAGCACTAATGAATATCTATTATGATAAATGTTTTTACTTTATTGGCTATAATATCTTTAAAAAGCATTTTTTTACTTTTTACTTTTTTTATTTTTCTCAATTCTTTTATTTTTGTTTTTTGGTCAAAGTAGTACCCTTACTTTTCTTTGATAAGGATGTAAATAACCCACGAAGGTTGATATTCCATTAAACAAAGAAAGAAACAAACAAAATATTTTTCACAGTTAAGAAATTTCTGTTAGATATAAAAGCTTTATCAATTGAAAGCACCAAAGAAATTGAAGAAAAAATATTTCTTATATGATAATGGTAAACTTACCTGAACTAAACGCTGTACCTACCATCTAAAAATATGGCCAGTTTTGCACATATTCAGATGTATGAATATCTATTATGTTCATTGTTTTTACTTTATTGGCT
>CM042151.1:56098482-56100982 GCA_023376005.1 Doryteuthis pealeii | reverse complement strand
TGTCAGCGTCTGCGTATGTGCATGTGCACAGTGCAAAATACCTATGTGTGTATCTTGCTAAGTATACAGTGATGTTAAGTGAATAATATATGAAATAGTATCTCATCTGGAAATTTATTCCTAAATATTAATGGCAAATTCCGGGGAACACGTCACTGGTTGACATCTAAGTGAGAGAGACATCAGGAAAGGGAGAAGAATTGGGAGTTAGAGAGGCAGACAGAGAATGAGAGAGGGAGTTGATGTGCTGTCATCTTCAAGATGATATTTCCTAGTCAAATGATGTCCAATATATTGCAAATAATTTGTTATTCATCACACCGAGGACAGTGTATTAATCAAGGAGAAACATTTTGATTTGAATCAAAAAGAGGCTGGCAGTAGATTTTTTCCTTTTTTAAATTGTGGTTGTATTGATTTTTTTTATATTATTTAAAAGCAGAGCATTATAATAACAACCTTCAGAAATTATTCACATATTTACTGCTTGAATGGCTAAACATATGTATATACACACACACACACACACATATATATATATATATATATATATATATATATATATATATATATATATATATATTATATTTAATTTTTACTTGAAGGCACTTACAACGCAAGCTTAATTTCGCTAGGATGGTCAGCTGTGTACTGTGGCCGAGGCGATAAAAGTGTTTCACTAGTGTTTCACTGTGTCTGCTGAAGTCCCGGTTTCGATTTCTGTCGGAGGGAAATCGTTAGTATATACCGCTGATGAGACTTAATAAAGTCGAAACAGTCTGTACGGTATTCTACACACCGAGCCATCCTTTGCCGGGATTACACTTGTCAAGTTCATTTTCTATAAGAAAAAGTATCGAATTTTATGCGATACATGCGTTGTAAGTGCCTTCAAGTAAAAATTTAATATATACTTTATTCAGCAACGTTTCTAAAATAAACAAACATCCAAAAATCTTATATATATATATATAATTATATATATATGAATAGATAAATAAAAGGATATATAGTAAAGTAAAATCGTCGGGGTGGCCTAAAGTCAGTATCAGCCAATCAGCGAGGGAGTCTATCCCTTTTTTACTAGTGCTAGACCAGGGAGATTGTTTTTGCATCTGAGCGCCACATCTAACATCAGCTCCATACTTTACCACACAGATCCCTGTGCTACTCGTATGCTGAGTTGGCGAGGACCGGTTTCAAACTAGGAACCTTGTGGTTTCTAGCTGAACACTCTACTGACTGAGCTAACCTGGCACTTTATAGTCTCATCATTTCTATTTTTGTTGATTTTTGTTTTTAATATTTCACTGTCGGTCTTAGTGGTTTGATTTTCCTGTTTCTTTAGTTTTTGTTTTTTCACTATTTTCAAATTCCGCATATGTTAGATATGCCAGTTCATGGGCACGTGCACACTCATGAGTTCTATAAGCTTCAAGTTTTGTGCTTGTTGATATTTAGTTATAATACTCTGTATATGTAAAAATATATACTCAAATCTTTATATATACATATGAGTTGTCAATTTTGGTTGATCCTATCAAAGTAACACTTTGTATCAAACATCCACTTTTACATATATATATATATATATATATATATATATATACATATACAATATATAATGAATAGAGAATGAAAAAATGAGAAAGTATTAGCATGAAAAGGTGCTCAATGCTAATAAAGCAGAGCAGATTTATAATCAATGGTAATATTATGGATTTACACTCATAAATCATCAGATGAGTCCAATGGTTGAGATCTTAAAAACCGGTCTGGTTTTTAAAATCTCAACCATTGGACTCATCTGATGATTGGACTACCATGAAACTTCAAGTTATGAGTGTAAATCCATAATATTACCATTGATTATATATACATATATATATTTATATATATATATATATATATATATAAAAGATGGTCCGCGAAATGGATTATGTTTTTTAAAAGATTTTTGAGGCCATTTAAGGGCCGGGTTAGCTCAGTCGGTAGAGCATTTTGTTAAAAACTACAAGATTCCTAGTTCGACACCATAGAACTGATGAGACTATAAAGTGCCAGGTTAGCTCAGTCAGTATAGTGTTCAGTAAACTGTTCTTAAGTAAACATATCAAACGTTTTAATAATTAAAATATCATATTGTGGTATATCCACAGGTCCTGCTAGTAAACAATAATTAACAGAAAAACAGGTTGTTGTAAGATGTAAGATATAATCGAACAGAACTTAGAGTTTCAAACTAAAAAAAAGGAATTACTTGTCGTACTAAAATGAATATTAACAATTAAGCTTGATAGATTTCTTTTCTATCTATTCATTTATCTATCTATCTATATATCTATTTGTGTTCATATCTATCAATCTATCTATCTCAGTTTGTTCATATCTATCTATCTATCTATCTATTTATCTATCTATCTGTTTTAGTCTGTTTACATCTATCTATTTATTGCACCTTGTTCATATCTATCATTTTTATCTCAGTCTTTTTCTGTTC
>CM042151.1:56050982-56093482 GCA_023376005.1 Doryteuthis pealeii | reverse complement strand
AAAACCCACAGAGGTTGATACACCATTAAAGCAAAGAAACCAAACCAAATTTAATTCTACAATTCTTTATCATCTTTTAATCCTACAACCTATTAGTTCATAAGGTGCTTGGTCAAATAAGGAAAGCTTACTTGGCAGTGCTCATCTCCTCTCCAACTGTGTACTTGTGTAAGTCAGTAAGTTCATCTAATAATAAATGCGAATGTCAGTATCACTGTTTTTCAACTTGACTCCTAGAAGCCATAGCCCAATACATCATCCCATTTTAGAATCGGGCTGACTCTGTGGGCCACTCTGACCCAGAGTGTAGTACCTGTTAGGATCGCATCCAGGGGTCAAATAGATTTGTTTAAAGGTTATTTGCATTCAATAGAACCATGTGTATCCCCCCAAAAGAAACGACTACACAGAATTCAGTGTGTTCATAGTTTAAGAATGTGTTGGCGGGGACTGTATAAATTGTATCATGAAGGAACTACTATAAGGGAGGCAACATTTTTTTAATCACCCTTTATATAGATCTAAGTTAGCAGAGCGTAGACACAGAATCAACAACACTCATCACTGAACACTCTTGGGCTTATATTTCATGTGGACCTCCGTCTTTTATTAAAGGCTTTTGTAGACTGACTGTTGACAAAATTCATTTTCTTTTTTTAAGTATTCAAATCTTTATTCCATATCATCTTTTAAATTTCCAAATTTATATTCAACTTGACAAAACGTAACCAGTTGGGTCACTCATTGAGCTCTGGGTAGATAACTGAGATTAAGGAAAAATGAGTTTGCAATGCAAATTAATTTTTTTTTTTAAATAAATAATTGTAAGATTTCTTAGAAAGGGAAGGTTTGACCTAACTTAAGCTACAGGTTGCTGCTTATGAAATTTGACGTACAAATACATTTCAAATTCTCCTCTCTCTCTCTCTCTCTCTCTCTCTCTTCTCTCTTCTCTCTCTCTCTCTCTCTCTCTCTCTCTCTCTCCACTTCCAAAGAAACTAACATATATAACAAGGAAGTAATCAAGAGATACTCCCAAAGAAACTAACATATATAACAAGGAAGTAATCAAGAGATACTCCCAAAGAAACTAACATATATAACAAGGAAGTAATCAAGAGATACATAGAGAGGAGGAAAATGATAGGAAGAATGAAAAGTAAGGGACGGGTCAGTTTTTGACTTAATTGCAAATTACGACTAATCAGAACCAATTTAAATGGATTTTTTTTCAAACATAACTCAATCCTAAAAGTAAGTAATAATTTAGTATAACTTTCATGTCATTAAACTAAACAGTAAAAAAGCCTTTAGGAGACAAAAGTTGATTTGCTCAGCTTTATTATAATAATAGATATATTCTTCATAGTAATAACTTTATTTTTATTGTTTTTTATCATGATTCAGTTGGTATGGTCTCTGGCCTTCATTACAGATATTGTAAATTTTTCTTATTTTATTATAATTTATAGCATTAAGAACTTGAAAATGGCAGTTGGAATATCTAACACTTGGAAACTGTGATTTGTTCTAATGGAAGAAGTTGAGAAATTTAACAGAATTTGAATCTGACAGAATTCTTATCACTTTTGCTTATGACTTTTTTGGCACTTGAAATTTTCATTTATCTCTTAAAATGTCTTTGATTGAATTAAACTGCACCATTCTTCGCACCAGATGCACTTTTAGCTGCTATTTCATTTCCCACAGACACATCTGAATCGACTGTCTAAAGTATCACCCATAAATATATACACCCCTGACAATGTTTTAGAAAAAGTAAATTTTTTCTGTCTATTTGTTTATTTACTTATTGATTTTTTTCATAATGCTGGCTGAAAGAAAATAATAATAATAATAATAATAATAATAATAATAATAATAATAGTAATAATTACTAGCAGGACCTGTGTATATACCACAGTATGATAATTTAATTATTACAACATTTCATATATTTACTTATGTAAGAGCTATTGGATTGTTCAATTTGTAAAAAGTATAACACTCTTGATTTAACTCTCTCATACAATTAAGTAGAACTGGTATTGATATATAAATAATAATGATAATAATAATAATAATGATAATAATAATAATAATAATAATAATAAATGCCATAAGGACAACTATATAAAAGCGAAAATTGATAAGACCCAACAAAATAGTAAATGTAGACTTTGTGGTAATAGAGATGAGACTGTAAACCATATATTCTGCGAATGTAGCAAACTAGCACAACCAGAATACAAAACTAGACACAACTGGGTTGGGAAGGTGATCCACTGGGAATTATGCAAAAAAATAAATTTTGACCACACAACAAAATGGTATATGCATAAACCAGAATCTGTTCTTGAGAACGAAACGCATAAAATTCTCTGGGACTTTGAAATAAAAACAGATCACCTTATCCCAGCAAGAAGACCAGACCTAGTGTTGATAAACAAAAAAGAAAGAACTTGTCAACTGGTGGATTTTGCAGTGCCAGCAGATCACAGGGTGAAGCTAAAGGAAAATGAAAAAATGGACAAATATCTGGACCTTGCCAGAGAACTGAAAAAGTTATGGAACATGAAAGTGAAAGTAATACCAATTGTAGTTGGTGCACTTGGAACAGTCTAAAAAGGATTAGAAAAGCATTTGGAAAGTTTGGAAATCAGAGGAAGGATTGAAACCATTCAGAACACTGCACTGCTGCAATCTGCCAGAATACTCAGAAGAGTCCTGGAGACCTGAGGAGACTTGCTGTCACTCAGACTCCAGTGAAATACCATCAGCTAACACTGGTGTGAAAACTCAAAAGGAGTAAATAATAATAATAATATAATAATAATTACTAGAAGGACCTGTGTATATACCACAGTATGATAATTTAATTATTGCAACTTTTCATATATTTACTTACGTAAGAGGTATTGGTAAATTCTTCAATTTGTAAAAAGTATAACACTCTTGATTTAACTCTCTCATACAATTAAGGAGAACCAGTATTGATATATAAATAATAATAATAATAATAATAATAATAATAATAATAATAATAAGAAGAAGAAGAAGAAGAAGAAGAAGAAGAAGAAGAGGAAGAAGTTGTTTCTGGTATAATAGTTACTCGTATATGAAATGAACATGGCAAACCAAGTTCAAATGACGATTTGCATTTCACGTAGCCTCATACCCTATGGAAATTTTTTAACCCAATTATTCTCCTATTAGCTATGGGTAAATAGTAGGGCTGACTGGGTTCTTTAACCTTGGTATGGCAACTGGTTTAGGAGAGGGAAAACTATGAATTCAAACCTATCAAACTCCACATAAAACATTACCTTGTATTGCATCCTGCTCAACGGTTAGATTTTGCAGTTCCAGCAGATCACACACACACAAACACACACACACACACACACACATATATATATATATATATATATATATATATGCATATATATGTATATATTGAAGGAACAGCCAGAAGCCAGCAACACTACTGTCCTTACACAGTCTGAAGAAGGGAGCATAAAAGTATGGAAAATTTACTACTACTAAATAAACGAAACTCAAAAACAACCGAGTTTCTGATATTTAATTCTTTAATGCTTCATACAAATGCCCAAACCTGATATATGTACCTCCCACAAATGGATAGATATAACAAAATAATCACAAATATATATATACATATATATATATGTATATATATGTATATATATATATAGAGAGAGAGAGACAGAGACAGAGACAGAGAAGAGAGAAGCATTTCTTACTTAGATAATTTGTGAGATAGGAGATAAATGGTGTACAGCTGCAGTTTTTAGAGAACTACTTCCAAGATTTGTTCAAAACACTGTGCAGCATCCTTGTGTAATTACCATCAAGTTTTTCTCCTGGCATGTTTGTTAGAGTCCAAGTGGTCCAATCCTACCGTAGTACTAACACCTGATGATATATATATATATATATATATATATATATATATATATCAAAGTAAACCGCCTGGTCATTTGATGTTATGAATGATTCTAAACTGGGCCTTTTTTAACAACATTGTTAAAATTGGTATAGTCCAAATTGAGAGCTAAAGAAAAAGGTTTAGATACCAGTCATATTAGCAGTTCTAAATCTATTTCCAATATATACATATATATGGGCTTATCTATTTCCTATATACATAGATATGGACTTTATTTATTTCCATATATACATATATATGGTTTTCATCAGACCAATGATTTTATTGAAAACCATTTTCAATAAAATTAGCCATCTGAGGAAGCCCATATATATGTATATATATACATATACATATGGATGGAAATGAATTTATAACTGCTAATATTACCAGCATTTAAATCTTTTCTTTACTATATATATATATATATATATATATATATATATTATATATATACATATATATATATATACACAAGGTGAGTCAAAAAATATCAAGTACTTTTTAACACACTTTGTTTTCTGAAAAATAAAATGTTCCAGTCATTCTTCATTTCTATCTCGATAAATACAGCTTTAAATTTGGTACTTTATGACACACCTTGTATTCAGAAAAAAAACAATGAATGTAATGTTATTTATTTTTTCAGAATACAAGGTGTGTCAAAAGTACAAAAACCATGATACTTTTTTGACACACCTTGTGTATGTATATATATATATATATATACATATATACATATATATATATATATATATATACATATATATATATATACAAGGTGTGTCAAAAAAGTATTGAGATTTTTGTACTTATTGACAACTTGTATTCTGAAAAAAAAATCCATTCATTAATTTTTTTTAAGAATACAAGATGTGTCCTAAAAGTACCAAGTTTAAAGCTGTATTTACCAAGATAGAAATGAAGAATGACTGGAACATTCATTTTTTTCAGAAAAACAAGTTTGTGTCAAAAAGTACAAAAAATTTCAGTTTGTTTTGGATACATCTTAAGTATATATATATATATATATATATATATATATATATATATATATATATACTTTTTTTTCTTTTTCTTATTTTTAGCCTTTAAATTCTGCTCATTTTGTATATACACTCTTACAACTATTTCCCCAAGGAATCTGCCCCAAGCTAAGCCACACCTCATCCAAAACATAGACCTCCCCGCCTCATCCAAAGAAACTAACCCTACCCATTCCAAAATAAGACACCAACCCTCCCTGCCCTAAATTGATAGATATAAAAGAGATGTTACTTTGGGAAATTCTCAGTAAGAGTCATGTTCTTGTGATTACCTGAAGATGCCGTATTAATACGGTTGAAATAAATTATTGTAATGAAGCAAGTTTAGAGTTTTTCTTCATTTACTAAATTTCTTGCTCTGTCCTTTTACTCATTGGTATTAGGCACATTGAGCTCTCCTTATGGTCTACCTGCATCAGCTTGGTTAAACCACACATGGAAAGACCCTAACTACGGAAAAAAAACTATATATATATATATATATATATATAGTAAAGAAAAGATATAAATAATGGTAATATTAGCAGTTATAAATTTATTTCCACCCATATCTATATGTATATATACATATATATGGGCTTCCTAAGATGACTAATTTTATTGAGAATGGTTTTCAATAAAACTATTGGTCTGATGAAGGCCATATATATGTATATATGGAAATAAATAAAGTCCATATCTATGTATATAGGAAATAGATAAGCCCATATATATGTATATATTGGAAATAATTTTACATAAATATATATACATATTTACATATATATATAAAGAGAGAGAGAGAGAGACATAGAGAGAGAGAGACAGACAGACAGACAGAGGGATGTCAGAGGATTAAATCTATCATTATCAGTTTAGAATTTTATGGCAACTATTGGTAGTTCTTTAGAGAGTTGATGGCAGACAGATTTGAATGAAAAAGACAAGTTAAACCTATTTCTAATAGCTGGGCCATTTTGTCTTGTGCAGCAATTCAGTTTATTGCAGCCAGTTTAAATAATCCAATTTGAATCAGGTATTTGAGCTTAGTCTTTACAATCAGCCGATCAATGACAATTCTATATCAACCCGGCTGATGTATGTGTAATGACAGAAATTAACCTTTTGTGTCGGTTGAATCTATCAGATGATCTGTACAGCAAGTTCCAAGATTGAATTAGAAATTTAAGCTAGACATTTTGTCTCAACAATTAACTGCGCTCGTTCAAATGATTGAACCTTATCCAGGTATTATGGTTGTTCATTTTTATTTATTCATTTTAGGTTTTACTATAGATCTTGAATTGAAGCAATCATTGCTCATGTGAGTGTTCTGCCTCGGAAAATGCACACGGCATACAAAATGGATAATTATTGCTAGTGTAACATTGTGGTATGGTCAGCTGACAGTTACTTGTTGTCACTTCTTCCCTAGCAGAACACAAAATCATGAATCATCACACTAACATGATTAATTTTATTGATTATCTACAGAGCAATATTTATACTTTCAAAGAAAGAAAAACTTAACAAATTGTCATTTGGCTATTATAAATTCATTTCGACCACAAACTCAAAATGAGATAAGACTAGACTCATATTGAGTTTCTGGTCAAAATAAATTTATAATAGCCAAATGATGGTTTGTTGAGTTTTTCTTTCTTTGAAAGTATATATATATATATATATATATATATATATATATATATATATATATATTTGCTGTTATTGTAAGGGTTTTGTGTATGCTTCGCATATTTGTGTTATCTATACCTATATAAAGGGCAGTTGTATGAATCTGTATTAACAGAGGTAACTTGTAAAATAAATCAATTAATGACAAAGTAAATATATATACACATTAAATATCACCAGGGCTTAATTTTTGTGCAAAAATTAGGAAGATTTTGATTTATATTGGATGTAGCGTTTTGAACTGGTTAAGTTGCTTGAGAGTAGAAGCATTCTCTACGCTGTGTTAGATAAAACCTCATAAATTTTACAAACAACCTGGTCTTGCATTATCATTTCAGTCTTCCATATTTTTATCTGTATGTTAAAAACATAACAGATGGTTTGGTTGGTGAGAAAAACTCATGGGAAATCTATATCAATCAGCTCAGTATGGATTCTGGATGCTGTGTGGAAGACCTGGCAGTGGCAATGACCGATAGAGATGGTTGATGAGAGAGAGTTTTGCATATCTGTACTGCACACACAACCTGATGATGATGATGGTCAGCTGACTGTTGTTTGTTGTCACTTGTTGCTTGTTGTCAAAAGTCAGGTCTCACCACGTTAACATTATTGATCTTATACAGAGATAAACGGAAGGACATAAACATCTTTTGATAATCTATTGACTTTCTTCAGTGTCTTTGGGCTGAGTTTTTTTTTTTGGTAGTGGGTGGGGGGGCGTTTTTGCATGCAGTCACAAAAAATCAATTCCTCAAATCTTTGATAAGTGCTTGACACATGTAGCTTAGACAGTAAACATGTTCGCTTGCCCATCTAGTCTTGCAAATCCATTATGTTGTATTTTAATTGATTTCTATATAAAATTATACATAAGATTGCTTTTAATCTGTTTGAGAATAAAACAATAATATTAGATATCAATTAGATATCAATAATTATGTAAGTTTTTGTTAAAACCAGTATGCAAATTATCTGTTACATAATCTATGCGGTTGCATAAGATTATTGTCAATCCCCTGTAATTTTGAAAGTTTTATTTCTTACTGATATATAACGCACACTGCAAGATTTCAAATGCATTAATAAGATGGGCTGTTTTGAGATGAATCTAAATTAGCTAAACTCTAATAGAAACATTGTTAATAAATAAGATGCTAATTAAAATTAAATACTAATTATTCAATAATCACTCAGAATATAATGTAAATAACTAAGGGAATTGTGATGGTGGTGGTGATACAGTTTCAGGTAGAGGCACACTATCTACATTATTGATAAGAGATATAGATTATGAAATTTTATTTTTTAATGGAAAAAGATACATGAAATATTTAAATGTAAAGCACCTGGGGGCATTGTGGTCATCAATAAGTCCTCACACAGTACAGCTCTCTGCACACAGTGACCTAGCATATTTGTCATCCATTAGGGCTGGGTAGCTCAGTCAGTAGAGTGTTTGCCTAGGAACCACAAGGTCCTGGTTCAATACTAGCCCTCGCCAACTCAGTGTATGAGTAGCACAGGAATCTGTGCGGTAAAGTAAGGAGCTAATGGTAGGTGTGGCACTCAACCTCAGATGCAAAAATAATCTCATTGGCCTAGCACTAGTGAAAAGGGATAGACTCCCTCGCTCTGATATCAACTTGAGGCCACCCTGACATCTTTTTTACATATCCATTAGAAATGAATCTAATAATCCTAAGTTCTCAAAAAATTCTTAGAATAACTTAAAAACAACTGTTACATAATTTGTGTGGTGGCGTGGGTTGTTGATGGACCCTGTAGCGAAATTCTAAGGGGCCATTGGTTTTCAGATCAGGGAAAGGAAAACCACCAAGGAAGTGACCTGATTTTTCTGGTTGAAAGGAGCGTCACTCTGATTTGGTGGTAGTGCCTGTTAGGATTCCATCTATGGTCCCATCTAGATCTGTTTGAAAATTATTTGTATCAAATGAGAATACTTAATACCATTTAACTGTAAATTTTTTATTCATAATAGTTATTGGAAGTCATTATTGTTTTACTGAGGATTATATTATTACTTGCAAATTATTGGTGTTAGATATGAATACTTAAATACTTATATATATAAAAGTAAAAAAGTTGTCAGGGCGGCGTAATGTCAGTATCAGCCAGACAGCAGGTAGTTTATCCCCTTTTCACTAGTGCTAGATCACAAAGATTATTTTAGCGTCTTAGGTGGAGCACAACACCTACCATCAGCTCCTCACTTTACTGCACAGTGCTACTCATACACTGAGTTGCCTAGGGCTGGTATCGAACCAGGAACCTTGTGATTCCTAGCCGAACGCTCTACTGACTGAGCTAAACTGGCTATAACTGTGTGCAAACAAATTACTATTATTAAATAGGAGTAGTTACTTAAATCTGTATATGAATTATTAGGATTTGATAGGAATACTTGTGTACAAACAACTTATTACTGCCCTGTCATCTGGGGCGTTAGAATGCACCGACTGCACCTCTGCAGAGGGGTAAGACTCCCCCAATGGGGCCACCTGTTGGCCGTGGGTGGTGACCTGTGATGCTTAAGGATAGAGCCCAGGTGGATGAGCAGTTCATGACATGCAATACTCCACTTTGGCCCTATCTTGGGCTAGACGGGCAGTCGGAGAGGCCCCCTCCGATCAATCGGCTGGTCACGTCAAGCCCTAGCACCTATATGATTTTCCCAACCCTATTGCCCTTATGGCAAGCCCCAAACCCTTTTATCATATGGGTGCTAGAAGGCGGTGGCTGCGGGTCTACATGTCTGGGAATGACGTTAAACTCTATCTGATGGTGAGGTTCCAGTTTTGGAGGTTTGGGGAATGTGGAGCACCCCTTCATCACCATTGCTTCCTGGTCCACTCTGGTGGTAGTACCTGTTAGGGTCCCATCTATGGGTTAAATAGAAAAATGTATTTATAAAAAAATTGTATTATCCATTAAGAATTGATTTATTTCAAAACTTTATCGCCATTAAATGACCCACTGAGGTTGATCTGCCGTAAAACAAAACAAACCAAATACCAAACAACTTATTACTATTATTAAATAGGACAAGTTACTTAAATCTATGTATAACTTATTAGTATTGGATAGGAATACCTGTGTGAAAACAAATTATTAGGTAGGAATAGTTACTTAAATCTCTATATGAATTATTAGTATTGGATAAAAATACCAGTGCAAACAAATTATCACAATTATTATGTAGAAATAATAGATGCCTAAGATTTTGTGTAAACAAATGATTATCATTAAATAGGAACAGTTGCTTGAATAACCCAACAAAATTTGACCTCCCATAAAACCAACCAACCAACCAACCAGCCAGCTAGCCAACCAACTGACCTGAACATTGAATGTCAAAGAACCATACATAGCTTTGAAGTCACAGTTTGGCCACCTCGGTTATATAATGCGTAACTTTGCCAGCACATGTTAATTGGTCCCAGCTGATTTTTCCCCAAACTAGAGGATATCCCAGTAGTCTTGTCGGCCACAATCAAGGAAAGCTCTCACACCCTGGGAATTTCTCAGTATCAGGTTTGTACGATGACATAATTGGCTTTAATTTGCCAACTGGAGGAGATTAGATTCTATGTGTTAAGATGAACAGAACTTAAGCGGCCTGCAGCTTTATTAAAGAGGCTTGCAAAGTTATTGTTTTAAAGGTAAGAAGTTGTGTTATTAGAGAAATTAAACTTAATTTCAGATCTCATTCACAATATTGATATATTCAATCATGAATTAACATCTAGGAGTACAAGAATTTAGATTCCTGAAGAAAATAGGGTTCAGAACATTGGAAATACGATGATTAATTGATAGATAAAATCTCCAACCCCTTAAAAAACAAGGTTTTCATCAGATAAAAAATAAAAGTTATGGCCTAAAGTCTGTATCAAACTGACAGCGAGGGAGTCTATCCCCTTTTCACTAGTGCTAGACCAAGGAGATTGTTTTTGCATCTGAGGTGGAGTGCCACACCTACCATCGTGGCCTAAAGTCGGTATCAAACAGTCTATTCCCTTTTCACTAGCGCTAGACCAAGGAGACTATTTTAGTGTCTGAGGTGGAGTGTCACACCTACCATCAGCTCCTCACTTTGCCGCACAGAACCCTGTGCTACTCATACACTGAGTGGTGAGGGCCGGTATCGAACCAGAAACCTTGTGATTCTTAGCTGAACACTCTACCGACTGAGCTAAACCGGCCCTTTTACTTTGGAAATACGATGATTAATTGATAGATAAAATCTCCAACCCCTTACAAAACAAGGTTTTCACCAGATAAAAATAAAAGTTATGGCCTAAAGTCGGTATCAAACAGACAGTGAGGGAGTCTATCCACTTTTCACTAGCGCAAGACCAAGGAGATTGTTTTTGCATCTGAGGTGGAGCGCTACACCTACCATCAGCTCCTTACTTTACTGCACAGATCTCTGTGCTTCTCATCCACTGAGTTGGGAGGGCTGGTATCGAACCAGGACCCTTGTGGTTCCTAAGCAGACACTCTACCGACTGAGCTAAACCAGCCTTGAAACAGGTATCAAAATGAAGTCAATTTATCTATCTTCAAAATTACAAGGGTTAATTGATAAATAAGGTCCCCAATCTTAGAAAACAGGTTTTGCATTAGATAAAAAGTATAGAGGGCAAAGTAGCCTATTGTCAGTAATGTCCTTTTCACTAGCACTCGACCAGGGAGTTTGTTTTTCATGTCTGAGGTGGAGAGCCACACCTCCCATCAGCAACCCTCTGTACCACATTTTCAGTATCAGCCGAACAGCAAGTAGTCTATCTCCTTTTTGCTAGTGCTAGACCAGGAAATTTGTTTTTCGTGTCTGAGGTGGAGAGCCACACCTCCCATCAGCTACCCACTGTACCACATTTTCAGTATCAGCCAAACAGCAAGTAGTCTATCTCCTTTTTGCTAGTGCTAGACCAGGAAATTTGTTTTTCGTGTCTGAGGTGGAGAGACACACCTCCCATCAGCTACCCACTGTACCACATTTTCAGTATCAGCCAAACAGCAAGTAGTCTATCTCCTTTTTGCTAGTGCTAGACCAGGAAATTTGTTTTTCATGTCTGAGGTGGAGAGCCACACCTCCCATCAGCTACCCACTGTACCACATTTTTAGTATCAGCCAAACAGCAAGCAGTTTATCCCCTTTTCGCTAGTGCTAGACCAGGAAATTTGTTTTTCATGTCTGAGGTGGAGAGCCACACATCCCATCAGCAACCCACTGTACACATTTTCAGTATCAGACAAACAGCAAGTAGTCTATCCTCCTTTCGCTAGTGCTCGACCAGGAAATTTGTTTTTCATGTCTGAAGTGGAGAGCCACACCTCCCATCAGCTACCCACTGTACCACATTTTCAGTATCAGCCAAACAGCAAGTAGTCTATCCCCCTTTAGCTAGTGCTCGAGCAGGAAATTTGTTTTTCATGTCTGAGGTGGAGAGCCACACCTCCATCAGCAACCCACTGTACCACATTTTAGTATCAGCCAAACAGCAAGTAGTCTATCCCCTTTTCGCTAGTGCTAGACCAGGAAATTTGTTTTTCATGTCTGAGGTGGAGAGACACACCTCCATCAGCTACCCACTGTACCACATTTTCAGTATCAGCCAAACAGCAAGTAGTCTATCCCCTTTTCGCTAGTGCTAGACAACGAAATTTGTTTTTCATGTCTGAGGTGGAGAGACACACCTCCCATCAGCTACCCACTGTTCCACATTTTTAGTATCAGCCAAACAGCAAGTAGTCTATCTCCTTTTGCTAGTGCTAGACCAGGAAATTTTTTCATGTCTGAGGTGGAGAGCCACACCTCCATCAGCAACCCACTGTACCACATTTTCAGTATCAGCCAAACAGCAAGTAGTCTATCCCCTTTTTGTTAGTGCTAGACCAGGAAATTTGTTTTTCATGTCTGAGGTGGAGAGACACACCTCCCATCAGCTACCCACTGTACCACATTTTCAGTATCAGCCAAACAGCAAGTAGTCTATCTCCTTTCTGCTAGTGCTAGACCAGGAAATGTGTTTTTCATGTCAGAGGTGGAGAGCCACAACTCCCATGAGCAACCCACTGTACCACATTTTCAGTATCAGCCAAACAGCAAGTAGTCTATCACCTTTCTGCTAGTGCTAGACCAGGAAATTTGTTTTTCATGTCTGAGGTGGAGAGCCACACATCCCATCAGCTACCCACTGTACCACATTTTTAGTATCAGCCAAACAGCAAGTAGTCTATCCTCCTTTCGCTAGTGCTTGACCAGAGCTCATTTCTTATGAGTGTCATCAAGTCAGCTAAATAATGGACTATCCCGGGGTTTTTTTTATGAAGAAAGAAACAGAAGAAAAAGGACATGCTATACAGAAAAAATATGATAAGAATAAAAGATAGTAAGGGAAAGATAAAGAGAGGGGGTGAGTGCACAGAATCGATAATGCTAATCTGTTTCAATCGAACATGATGAAAAGATGATAAGTGCTGGACAGCAACATCATAATAAGCAAGGTTAAACTCTAGTATCACAATTACGTTCACTTTCAGAATAATACCCTTGGGAAAGGTATGAACCTTCTCATCTTAGTGTCACACTATTATGTTCACTTTCAGACTAATACCCTTGGGAAAGGTATGAACCTTCTCATCTTAGTGTCACACTATTATGTTTACTTTCAGACTAATACCCTTGGGAAAGGTATGAACCTTCTCATCTTCCTGTCACACTATTACATTCGCTTTCAGACTAATACCCTTGAGGAATGGTATGAACCTCCTCTTCCTCCATCTATGTATCTAATGTCAGTCCAAAAATTTAGGTCCCAGAAAGTCACATGATATACGAGTTTAAGTATATAATAAATGGAAATGAATCTGACAGTACTATTGAAAATAGATAGAAAAAAAACAAATGATAATAGCAGTATGTTGACAGATATCTGTTTCGACCTTCTATAAAAACGGTCTTCCTCAAGAGAAACTATATTTATAAAAGAAAGTATATATAATAATTTATAGAAAGAATTTATATACAATAATTTATAGAAAGAATTTATATACAATTTATATATAATAATTTATAGAAAGAAGGTATATACAATAGTTTCTAGAAAGAAAGTATATACAATAATTTATAGAAAGAAAATATATACAATAATTTATAGAAAGTAAGTACATACTATAATTTATAGAAAGAATTTATATACAATTTATCTATCCATATATAAAGGGCAGTTGTGTGTATATGTATGTCCGGAGGAAACTTCGGAAATAAATCAATTAACAACAAAGTAAATATATATACACATTAAATATCACCAGGGCTTGGTTTTTGAGCAAAAAATAATAGAGATTTGATCTATATTCCTGCGGGACCAATTGAAAACTAAAATTTAAATGATAACAGCATGGATTTTTTTTTCATTTGATATTTTAGATAGTAGACATAAACATTTCTTTTCAGAGTAGCTGGATCAATGCAAGATCTATTTTTTTACATAGGGATTTAAATGGGGCATCCCACGAGGATTCAACTCACGATTCAGTAATAATGTGGGACAAATTTTTAAAAATCCCCTTCACCCAGGCGACGCCGGGTAGCCACTGCTAGTACATATATAAAGGGCAGTTGTGTATCTGTATGTCCAGAGGAAACTTTGAAAATAAAACAATTAATGACAAAGTAAATATATATACACATTAAATATCACCAGGGCTTGGTTTTTCAGCAAAAATAATAAAGATTGGATTTATACTGTCCAATGCATTTAAAAATTGAAATAGCATTATAAAATAATGTTTAAAGTAGCTGGATCAATGCAAGATCTATTTTTTACATAGGGATTTAAATGGGGCATTCCACGAGGATTCAACTAACGATTCAGTAATAATGGATCTGCGGGACCAATTTTTTTAAAAATCCACCTTTACCCAGGCGACGCCGGGTAGCCACTGCTAGTATACAATAATTTATAGAATTTGATAGAGTATATACAGTAATTGGTAAAAGTCATTATTTTATTTTAGGGTTGGAAAAGTTTAATCCATATCAGCTGATTTAAATATAAATGGTCATGACTGAGAAAATAAAAAGAGAATCAGTCAGAAAATCAGGTATAAATTTGTAATTTTATTTTCATTTCAGAAATAGATTTTATCTTGATGATATTTGCTGGCATATTTGAATCATCACTGTAATTTTAAATTTACCTAATTGCGATCTTAGCAGCCTTTTGATCTCCAGTGTTGATCCAGCAACCCAAATCCACTACTCTTTGAAATATATACATCAGAGAAAAAGAGAGACAGAGAGATATATTGATAGATAGATTGATAGATAGATAGATAGATAGAGAGAGAGAGAGAGAGAGAGAGAGAGAGAGAGAAGGAGAGTTAGTGAGAAAAACAGTGAGAGAAAGAGACAGACAGAAACAGAGATAGAGAGAAAAGATGGAGAAGAGGGAACGTGCACACATGCATATATAATTAAAATACATTAGAGAAAAAGAGAGACAGAGAGATAGATTGATAGATTGATAGATAGATGGATAGATAGAGAGAGAGAGAGAGAGAGAGAGAGAGAGAGAGTGAGAGAGAGAAGGAGAGTTAGTGAGAAAAACAGTGAGAGAAAGAGACAGACAGAAACAGAGATAGAGAGAAAAGATGGAGAAGGGGAACATGCACACATGCATATATAATTAAAATACATTAGAGAAAAAGCGAGAGAGAGAGAGAGATAGAGAGAGAGAGAGAGAGAGAGAGAGAGAGAGAGAGAGAGGGGGTTAGTGAGAAAAACAGTGAGAGAAAGAGAGAGAGAGAGAGAGAAGGAGAGTTAGTGAGAAAAACAGTGAGAGAAAGAGACAGACAGAAACAGAGATAGAAAAGATGGAGAAGAGGGAACACGCATGTATATATATAATTAAATTACATCAGAGAAAAAGAGAGACAGAGAGATAGATTGATAGATAGATTGATAGATAGATAGATAATAGAGAGAGAGAGAGAGAGAGAGAGAGAGAGAGAGAGAAAGAGAGTTAGTGAGAAAAACAGTGAGAGAAAGAGACAGACAGAAACAGAGATAGAAAAGATGGAGAAGAGGAACACGCATGCATATATATAATTAAATTACACCAGAAAAAAGAGTGATAGATTGATAGATAGACTGATAGATAGATAGATAGATAGATAAGAGAGAGAGAGACAGACAGACAGACAGACAGACAGACAAAGACAGGAACAGAGATAGAGAGAAAAGAGGGAGAAGAGGGACACTCATGCACACATGCATATATAATTAAAATTTGATACGCAATTGTGCTTGTAAAATGACATGGTTTATTAAATGATGTAGATATATATCATGCAAACAATTTATCTATATCTATATAAATATATATATATATATATATATATATATATATTTATATATATATATTTATTCATTTATTTATTTACATCTATATATGTGTGTGTGTGTCTGTTAAAAATCAATTAAGTAATGAAATGCATACAATATATTTATATGGCATGAGAAATATATATACATATGATTTGAATTTATATATACAGTGCATACAGGAGTCACTAAGTAAATGTAAATAGGAAGAATTTTATCTATATTTATACATAAAAATGTGTCTACATACATTCACACAGTATATATATATATATATATATATATATATATAAATCTCTGTAAGAGAAAAATAGTTAAAGTAAACCTACACACACACACATGCACACACACATATATATATATATATATATATATAATATACCAAGCGTGTTGGTAGATCCTTGCGGAGAGAAAATATATATAATATTAGCTCATGACAATAATTTGTTTTATTATCTATTATTCATAACAGAGAACACTATCAACTGTCATCAATTTTAGTTGTTGTTATTATTATTATATTATTATTATTATTATTATTATTATTATTATTATAGCTTTATATCTAAATACTAAGTGGTCTCAGTAATAGAAAAAATAATCAAAGTAAACCTATATATATATATATATATAATATATATATATATATATATATATATAGGAAATGGTCTTATTAGATCATTTTGATATTTATCACGCAAGCACAATACAATACATTAATATTAATTATTGATAAAATGATTTATGATATTTCATTTTCATTTCAGGGATATATATATATATATATATATATATATATATATATATGTATGTATGTATATATATAGCTATATATGTCAGCAGTCAGCAGTATACCACAGAAATTAAAACCATATATTGCAACTAATAGCTTCATGTTTCACATTTCACTTTGTAGATGCTGCAACTTTTTAGTGTAGTAATTATATTATATTATATATATATATATATATATATATATATATATAATAATATCAAGAAAAATGAAAAAACACAGGTTTAAATGGGTTAAGTTGTGAGTTACTCACCACTCATACCGTCGGATTTAAATTTTTGCTTTAGCAGTCTTTGTAGTTAATCCAGAAATTACTCAATATATTTCCCATTAATAGTCATAGAAGAAATATTTTCTCTCCACTATTGTTTCAGTGTTAAAGTTAAACCTTTGTCAGGAGAATGCTGGAAGAAGGTGTACCTTGAACACCAAAACCATGGTAGAGTGAAAAACTTTCTTCTACAAATATATATATATAAATATATATATATATATATATATATATATATATATATATATATATATGAGGGTATAATAAATCTGACAGAATGTGGTAAAGAATAGAGCGAAAATGTGGACAAAGGAACAACTCAGACAAGTATATGTAGGAGATATATTTCGCTGTGCTTTGAGCACAGCTTCTTCAGTCATTTATTTGAACATTAGTGCCTCATACATGTGTTTTATAAAAGAGAAACTAGATGGGTGAGGGGTGAATTTGGTGATGAAGTCAGGAGGATGGGATAGCGTTTGTGAGGAATTGATTGGTCAGAAGAAATCTTTCATGGATGGGGAGGGAAAAAAGATCAAAAGTGTGGAGTTAGTTGAAAGCGATATGATGAGTAAGGTAGTTTAGTGCAAAGGAAGAGAAGCAGATACACTAATGTTCAAATAAACTACTGATGAAGCCGTACTCAATGCACAGTGAAATATATCTCCTACATATACTTTGTCTGAGTTGTTCCTTTGTCCACATTTTTCCCTCAATTCTTTACCACATATATATATATATATATATATATATATATATATATACGCTCCCAACTTTTCAGGTTGAGCACTCTGTTTAGAAGGGACTAATTGCGAAAATTCACCGTTTCGGCGCAAAGCTAGTCTCACTTGTTTACAAGTTAGAGACCTCTGGTGAGTTTATTTCCGGTTTAGGAAATATAGCGATTATTCTGCCTTCTATCCTTGGCAGCTGCTTGTGGACCCATCGGTAAGAGACTTGATGAGCGAAAGTTCGTTCGGGTCTCAAACCCGACCAGAGGTAGCTGCTGAAAAATAAGTATAGCTGCACTGATGAGGGTAAACCCCGAAACACGCGTCTGTAGATTGCTTTATATATATATATATATATATATATATATGTATGCATGTATTTATGTATGCATGTATATATGTATATGTGTATATACACACACATATATTATGTATGAACATATATATATATATATTTATGTGTATGTGCTGTACAGCCACTTGTCCTCTATCAAGAGACCGTCCTAGTGAGATGAGCAAGACATGCTGGGCACTGCTGGTGAGGTAGGGATGAACTCATAAGTGATATTCTCCTATGGAAACCACCACATGGGCATGCCAGTGTGGGCCGCTAGCAGATACCTACATTTACCAGCTCTGTGCAGATAGTGGATGTTGTGCTGAAGTTCTCCCATGTTATAGGGACAGTTGGTGAGAGATTTCATAGACATCTGTGCTATTAGCATGTCATGATGATGATGAAGTATGTATGTATACACACACAAGTACTCACACACACATATACACACTCACACACACACACACTACACACATACACACACACACATACACATATACATATATGTATATGAGAAGTAAATACACACACGGTGTGTTTATGATATGGCTTTTTTAGCCGACAATTTTTGGGAGAATATGTGCTCATTGAAGTCATACCAAATTTTGAAAGTTAATTAATTAATAATTAATTAATTAGGCGGGCATACCTATTTAAATGTGTCAGCTTGACAGTCAGGTTTCGAATCACGCACAGGGCGGTCTTTCTATCTATAGCTCTGCTGATAAGGCCTAATAGGCCAAAATGTACATACAGAGATTGATTTTTCTCAATTTGTTTAGCCTTACATTTAAATAGGTATGCCCGCCTAATTAATTAATTATTAATTAATTAACTTTCAAAATTAGGTACGACTTCAATTAAGCACATATTCTCCCAAAAATATATGTATATGTAATATTATCCAAATGACTCGTAAGTAAGAGATGATTCTATTTGGGATCATCAAAATCTCACTGTACAAACGTACCGCACGCTCTTGTAAGTGCAAACATATATATTCATAAAAGAATTTTATAAATCCCTAAGAGAGCTCAATGTATAATAAACAATAAATCAATTATATACAGAGCAATGTTTAACCTTAAAAGAAAGAAAAACTTAACAAACCGTCATCTGTTATAATATTTATTTCGACCAAAAACTCAAAATGAGTCTAGCCTTTTTAGATAGATTTTACAAATAAATGGAATTTCAGCAGAATTAAGTATTCTCATGAGAACACAATTTTCATGACAAACAACAGTAACAAATTTTAATTCTGAGATATGTCAAAAACAAAAAGAGATACAATGTAAACCTTTCTTTCCTGTTTTTCAGAACTCATCTCAAATAAATAAGAAAATAAGTAAAAAATCATATATATGTATAACGGAAAAAAGGAAAGGTCACCAACAATGACAGCCCACACACTACCCAACAGATGATACTACTACCATAAAAGACACCGGGTCAACTTAACCAGTCAGTTTATGTTCAGATGAAGATATGCAAGTGGTCTTGAAAATTTAACAAAATAAAACGAAACTTAACATTAAAAAAATGTGTTTCTTATATTCCATACATGCTTCATACTAAACCCCAAACAATATATATATCATAAACAGACATATATATATAAACACACACACACACACACACACACACACACACATATATATATATATATATATATATATATATATATATATATGTCAAATATTAATGATTTTTATAAAATTCTATTGCATTTCAATTGGAGCCATAAGATGTAATTTTTCTGTGTTAAAATTTGATATGTTCCCTATTTATATGCAAAATAGCATAAACTTTAATTCTTGTACTACATACCTCTATGCATCATGAAATATGTTATATGATATATTCTAATTCATGCAAATATATGCATGCCTAAATGGATTTATACTGACTTACCTATACTCTTAGATATTAAACTATTCTGGAGATATCTTACTGGAGATATGAAGATTTACAATCGTTTGTGTAACATATACCTTTAGCAACTCAATAACAATTAATTAGATATAATATAACATAATATAATAATACAGAGTATAAAAAGAATAACAACACATTCTTTTACCAGAATAACAAAATAGGATGCTCTTCCAATATGTGATCTACCGAATGGTTTCTAATCCAATATGTGATCTACTGAGTTGTTTACATTTCAATATGTGATCTACCCATTAACTACCCATTTTTTCCCATTAAACTAACCATAACCCTAACCCTAAACCTGTCTTCATTTTTTCCTAGTAGATCACATTCCATGAATAGTAGATCAATAGTAGATCACAAACCTTCGGTAGATCACATATTGGAAGAGTTCCTAAAATAGAGTCATACTTATACAAGAGTGTCCACTTAGGACCTTACTTAGGCTAAATGTGCGGTCAATCAACTAGCCATATCAAGCCTTAGCACCTATATGATTGTCCTGACTGTATTGCTCTTTTTTCATGTATATGTTGTCTGAGAACTTATGCAGGAGTAAGACCATTTCCTGTTTATTTTTTTTTCATTTCATACTTGAGTGCCAGTAGCATTTGACACTGTATCCTTGTGATTTCTCAGATGACTCACCATATATGCAAGTTTCCTCAGGAGAATTCACTTATTCATCCTAGCTTCTCCAGCAGTGCCCAGCATGTCTTGTTCATCACACACGGATGCTTTGGGCACAAGAGATCAAGTGGCCATAGATTTGTTTTCTTGTGGGGTGTTGTTTCCACAATTTGTTTAAGATTGCATGCAGCTTTCTTGTGCAACTCCCATCTTACTTATTCCCTAGGCACTTTGTTAGGGTCCAAAAGGTGCAGCTGTACAGTAGTACTGATACAACTACAACTTGGAAGAATTGTCATTTACCTTATCAGTGAAATCAGATTTCCATATGATTTACACTCACATACACACACGCACACCCTCACACACACACACACACACACATATATATATATATAAACTTTCAAAGAAAGAAAAAACTTTAAAAAACGTCATTCTGTAATAAATTTATTTCGGCCAAAAGCTCAAAAGGCTTTTAAAAATCTTTTACAAAATTTTTTCAAATCCTTTAAAGACTGGCCTCTTCAGACAGAGATCACAAAATGAAGGAATTCATCTAAAGACAGTTTCACCAGCAAGTATGAGGATGAAAATTCTAAGTCTAACAAAGAGATACAAAGTATAAACAGTTTCCTGTTCAGCTGATATCCTCAAAAAACAAAATATGTATATGTATATTTTTTAAAATAAGTAAAAAAAATTTTTTAAAATTTTGAAATGATAAAAAGGTATTTTATCTTCAAGTTAATCTATGTTAGAATTTAATATATAAATCTAATATCTAATATTCAATATAAGAATATAAAGAGATAAAAATATAAAAAATAAAAATAATAAATAATAAAACATAAAACATAAAACATCTTAATACTATAACAATCACGAATAAAGATATATTGTTATTATTATTATTATTATTATTATTATTATTATTATTATTATTAAAATAATCATAATAATTATAATAATAGCAGTTATAATTATAATATATAGTTATACAATGAGAATTTGTGGATCCCAGGTGGAATCATCCCGTACTACCAGTCATTTGGATACCTTACACACACACACACACACACACACACACACACACACACACACACACACACTCTTTTTTTACTCTTTTAGATTTAATTGGCTATTATCTTATAAAAAAAAAAATATACATTGATATTTGTTCTGTTTAAAATTGGGGGGCTAAATTTTCAATAGTGTTTCTCCAAAAATTCTTAGATAACAATAATAAACTATTATAGTTATTAGATAAATATTTGTTTTTAGAATCTAAAAATAGGAAATTCGAAACTTAAAATCTGGCGTTTCATATTTCTAATGAATTTTATATATCAATTCACCATAGCAGAAATACCTAATCAAGTCAGAAAGTTTTGAAATGAAATAACTGATGCATTATAAAATTAATTTATTGTTAAATCAACACTGAAAACTTCATTAAAATTGAAAAATTCCCTGATTTTGGCTAATTTTTTCCAATGGGAGTTGTAAATATATTTTGTAAAATACAGATTATATGTCATCTTAGACAGTGTTGACAGACATGTTTACGATAAATTTGAGAAAAATTGACTGAAAAATAGTTTAAAATGTACAAAAAATAAATTACCTTATTGCGATTAAAAAAAAAAAAATCTTACGCGAGCTCAATGGGTGACCGAACGGGTCACATATTTTCTAGTATATATATAAATATGAGGTGAAATAGGATGCCGGCTTAGATTGTGAATATGGGACATCAATGCAAAAATCTTGTGGAGAATAAGATCTGGATGGAAGGAATTTTCCATGATACAAGGCAAATATGGACAAGACCTTATGTGGCAATCACTACAATAACACCATTTTGCCTGTGATATTATACACCAGAAAGCTAAAGAAAAAAGCACCCAAGTCCTATTAGTCCTGAGTTTTTGGAGCACGCAACATTGGTTTTGGTATTGTTGACAAACAAAAGGAAAGAAAGACTACATTACAAGAAAAGCACAAAGAATATGTCTAAAAAGACTGAAGGAAAACAAACAAAAATATGATATTGTGAAGTAAAATTTTACACTACTAACTGATCAACAGGAATTTACAATAATTCAATACTAGCTGGACCTGTGGATATACCACAGTATGATAATTTAATTATTACAACATTTGATATGCTTACTTAAGAGCCATTGCGAATAGTTCAATATGTAAAAATATGGTCACAACTAGAATAGGCTCAGTCCTAATTAGTGATCTATTTCACTATTTCTCTGAATGTTTGAGATGAGGCTTGATGATTAGTATTATCTGCGCTATTCGAACTGTTGTCCTCATCTTCATTGTTATCTGTACAACGTTTCGACTGACATGCCCTCAGCCTTCTTCAGGTATTTCTTGTCAAACTCAGGAACATTCTTGGACTCGGGAACCCTTTTTTTCGGACTCGGGAACCTTATTTCAGACTCGGGAGCTTTCTTGTCATAATCGGGAACCTTTTTGTTGTAATCGAGATCCATCACAGAACTTTGAACCTAACCAACTAGAAGAAATATCCCCATGGATTGAATAAAGGGTTCAAAGTTCCGTGATGGCTCCCGATTACGACAAGAAAGCTCCCGAGTCTGAAAAGAAAGCTCCTGAGTCCGAAAAGAAAATTCCCGAGTCCGAGAAGGTTCCCAAGTCCGACAAGAAATACCCAAAAGAAGTCCAGAGGGCATGTCGGTCAAAACGTTGTACAGATAACAATGAAGATGAGGACAATAGTCCAAATAACACAGATAATACTAATCTAACTAACTAATTTTTTTCTTCTAAACAAAAATTGACAAATAAATGCAAGCAGCATACCCCATTTGGTTTTTAGATTTTTATTCATTATAATAATAAACTATTTGTAAAAAAAATGAGAAAAGTAAAAGTTGTTAATGTGAGGTTCACTAAGCTTGCTTAACATATAAAAAGTCTCTATTTCCCTCTCCTTCTCTCCTCCTCCTTCTCTCACACCCTCTTCCCTCTCTCTCTCTCTCTCTCTCTCTCTCTCTCTCTTTCTCTCTCTTGTACCATTTGAATAATGACTTTGGCAAGTCATTTTTTAAATATAAAAGTAGTGCGTTTTTTGCTGTGATATAATACGCAAGCAAAAAGTGGGCTACAAGAAAGAAGGAAGTACTAAGATTGGTTGCGGCACATATTTTGGTATGGATAAAATTCATTATCATTATTTGTCAGCACATATGGAAGCGTGTGGTGTAATGGTTAAAGTCATGGGAAATGGACTCGTCCTGGATGTGATAATTGCATTTTACTTAGCGCTAACACCCTTGGGAAAGGTATGAATCCTACTCTCCCTCCAGCTATGGATAAATAGTATATAGGGCAGACTGGGCTCTTTAACCTTGGTTAGGCAACTGGTCTAGGAGAAGGAAAACTCTGAATTCAAACCTGTTGAACTCCGCTTAAGAAATTGACCTTGTGTCACATCCTGCTTGTGCGGAGGAGTTGGTAAATATATATATATATAAATATATAAATATATAAGTAAAGAAATAACAAAAGACATAGAGATTTAGCATTATAGTCTATTTCAGGGAGCTTAGACAAAGTGTCTAACTCTCCCGACTCATCAGATGCAAAATCTGATGAGTCGAGAGAGTTAGACACTTTGTCTAAGCTCCCTGAAATAGACTATAATGCTAAATCTCTAAGTCTTTTGTTATTTCTTTACTTATATATTTGCTCTGTGACTCTAACATTAAGAGCACACATTGAGCTCTCAAACTGCGACAGGTTTTTTTATATAAAACTCTTGTGTCGTAGATTTCTTCTCTAGAATTTTTGGATTATATATATATATATATATATATTATATATGAAATATGGAAGTAATGGAAAGATCCTTGCTAGAATATTGTTGCACAAGCAAATCTGAAGTAAGTAAATTCGAGTGCGGAACGGAGTGAAGGACGTGATAATGGAGTACCAAAAGCAGAGATTTTGCTCGGTTAGATATTGCGCAAAGTTCATAGACAACAGGTGGATTCTTACGGTTTGTCAAGTGGTATCCAATATATACTACATTATCACTCATGAATAAGTATGTCACTAACAACTTTGTATAGAATGCTAATTTTCTTCTAAACAAAAATTGACAAGAATTGACAAATCAATGCAAGCAGTGTACCACCATTTGGTTTTTAGATATTACTCATTTTATATAATGAACTATTTGAAAAAAAAAAAAAAAAAAAAAAAAAAAAGAAAAGGAAAAAAAAAGAAAGAAAAGTGAAAGAGCCATTACAGTAATCATTATTCTACAAAAGCTGATAATGTCAGGTTCACTGAGCTTGATCAACTTATAGGAAAACTCTCTTTCTCAAAACCCTCTCTCTCTCTCTCTCTCTCTCTCTCTCTCTCTCTCTCTCTCTCTCTGCCTCTCTCCCTCTCTCTCTCTGTCTCTGTGCCTGGGTCTGTCTGTCTCTCTCCCTTTCTTTCTCTCTCTCTCTCTCTCTCCTATCTCTGTCCCTGTGTCTGTCTGTCTGTCTCTCTCCCTCTCTCTCTCTCTCTCTCTCTCTCCTGTCTCTGTGACTGTGTCTGTCTGTCTCTCTCTCTCCCTGTCTCTGTGACTGTGTCTGTCTGTCTGTCTGTCTCTCTCCCCCCCCCTCTCTCTCTCTCTCTGTCTCTGTCTGTCTGTCTGTCTGTCTGTCTGTCTCTCTCTCTGTCTCTGTGCCTGTGTCTATCTCTCCCCCTGTCTTTCTCTCTCACTTTCTTTCTCTCTCTCTCTCTCTCTCTCTGTCTGTTTCCCCCCTCTCTCTCTGTCTCTGTGTCTGGGTTTGTGTCTGTCTGTCTGTCTCTCTCTCCCTCATTCTCTCTCTCTCTCTCTCTCTCTCTCTCTCTCTCTCTCTCTCTGTCTCTCTCTCTCCTCCCTCTCTCTATCTCTGTCTCTGTCTCTCTATATATATTTCTATGTCAGTCTCAGTCTGACTGTCTCTCTCTCTATCTCACCCCCCCTCTCTCTCTCTCTCTGTACCATTTGGATAATGACCTTTGGCAAGTCATTTCGAAAATATAAAAAGAAGACTATTACTATTATCAAGAAGTACTGGTCTGTCATTTCTAATGAAACCTGTCTGCAAGAGAACTTATTGACTAAATACATAGTGACTCTTCAACTATAATAAACATATATATGCATATATATATATATGAGTGTGTGTGTACATACATGTGCGCAACTTTATTTAACAACTATGAATGTGTGTACTTACCTGTGTCTATGTTTCTTGGTTTATATCTGTTACTGCATTGATATGCAAAGCATTTACTTATACACATCGACGTCTGAAATAATTCTCACATATTCATCAGCGACGATGTATGTGTAACTGGAGAGAAGCCTCCTGGAAAGAATCCATCCAAGTTTGCCATTAACTATTTCCCCGATTATTTTTGCCAATATTCTTATTATACATTATGGTGTAGCACGTGGTGGTGTGGAGGTGTGTGGTGTAATGGTTAGGCACGTAGGAAATGGACTCGGCGATCTGAGGTTCAAATCCTGGACGAGGCTGTCTGAATTTCACATAGCGCTAATACCCTTGGTAAAGGTATATATCCAACAATTTCTCCCTCCAGTTATGGGTAAATAGTAGGGCAGATTGGGCTCTTTAACATTGGCTTGGTAACCAATTTAGTAGAAGCAAAACTCTGAATTCAAACTTGTTAAATACTGCTAAAAATGACCCTGTATCACATCCTGCTCATGTGGATGGGTTGGGTAAATTCATATATAAGAGAATTTTATATATATATATTTTTATATGTATATTTTTATTTTTATTTTATACATAAGAGAATTTTCTGTACGTTTTCTATTTAAATTTATTTATTTTTTTTATTTTCTCAACCCTCCTGTATGGTGCAGAAGCCTGGACAATATACAAAGTGGATGCCCATAGACTACATGTCTACTACATGCATCACTTGCACAATATATTAAATGTCAGGTGGTGGCAACATGTTTCAAACAGGACCATCCAGAAGAGAACTAGACTCCCTGACATGCACAAAATACTTGTCCAACACAACCTGAGATGGGCTGGCCACTTAAACAGACTTGGGGATGACAGACTACCAAAGCAGATTCTGTACTCTCAACTGAGAGAGGGATCTCATAGAATCGGTAGACCAAAGCTCAGGTACAAAGACAACATCAAGAGAAACCTGAAGGACTTGAACATTCCCATGATTCGTGTGGTGTCATCCTCGGATACGATGGACAGCAAGTAGCAGTCTATTTAAGAATTAGTCTAGGAGAAGGAAAACTCTGAATTCAAACCTATTAAAATTCGCTTAAGAAATTGACCTTGTGTCACATCCTGTTCGTGCAGAGGGGTTGGTAAATATATATATTAGGGTGTATCAAAAATATGCTCGTTTTTTATAAACATTAGTTTCATGTACATATCTAAAAACTATATATGACTCTACTATATATTTAATATTCTTGGAGGTGCGTGGAATAATGGTTAGAGTTACAGGAAATGGACTCGTCAACCTGAGTTCAATTCTTGGATGAAGCTGTTGGCATTTCATATGACACTAATACCCTTGGGAAAGGTATGAATCCAATACTCCCTCCAGCTATGGATAAATAGCAGGGCAAATTCTTTAACCATGGCTAGGTAACCAGTCTAGGAGAAGGAAAACTCTGAATTCAAACCTGTTAAACTCCACTTATATATATATATTGTCTGTTTAAATTGTCTGTGAGTAATTCTTTCAAGCCATTGTTGTGTCAGTGCTGCTGTACGGCTGTACCACTTGAACCCTAATGAAGCACCTAGAGAATAAACTAGATGGGAGCTGCACAAGAATACTGCATGCGATCCCAAACAAAACATGGAACCAACACCCCACAAGAAAACATCTGTATGACTACCACCCCCATATCACCCAAACCATCCGAGTAAGATGGACAAGACACGCAGGACACTGCTAGAAAAGCAAGAATGAATTCATAAGTGACGTCCTCCTGTGGAAGCAATCGCATGGGCACGCCAGTGTGGGCCGGCCAGCAAAGACATATATTGACCAGCTCTGTATGGATATTGGATGCTGCGCAGAGGACCTACCGAGAACAATGAGTGATAGGGATGGCTGGAGAGAGATTGTCATGGATATCAGTGCTAATAGTACGACATGATGATGATGATGATGATTATGATGATGATGATGATGATTTTATATATTAGGGTGCATCAAAAATATTTTCGTCTTTTATGTACCTTTACACCTAATCTTATTTCATTATCCTCTTTTCTCCTACAGTCAATACAAGCGTCATTAAATAAGTAAAATCGATTGATTGATTTTAACTTCCTGTCAACCCATCCAGGGTTATTTTATGCCAAGCGGTACATTATGAGGGATGGTCAAATTTATTGCTACAACTTTTTCAAGGATTTCTTGATTCTGACAGCAGGCTACTTGGAGTTGTTCAATGCTAAATGGATCAAGAATCCCTTTAACTCTTAACATCCTATACTACCACATTCCACCCGTCCGGAAGTCACATTCCTTTTTCTAATCTACTCCAAATGATAGCCTTTGTTTAAATTTAATATTAAACAAATTTAGAAGTCTTTGAGTTAAGGGAAATAACAGGTAACTTTAGATGCAAAGGCCATTTTGAGCCATTTTTTGATAAATCCTTATAGGAATGGGGCTCTGGACTTAGAAAATTCTCAACAGGATGTTAAGAGTTAAGGGACAAGTTTATAGGGTAAAGTTCAAGTTTATTGCTATATTTTTTGGTATAATTTTCTTTCTTTCCAGAAGGATAAAATGCCATCTATATTGACATTTTCATATGTATCTCTCATTTTGTTTGTGTTGTGAAAATGTTGTCTAATAACAGTAAAATCACCAGATTCAAGTAGAATGGGTTTAATAGTAAAAGGTGTTTAACATTCTATGCATTCTGGTGGGTTTTCTTGTTTAATTATAAAGGAGTGTGTAAGTTTTGTGCGACCTTGGATTTAGTGATTTATTTATTTCTAGACTTTCTGTAGCCTGAGGAATATTTTTAAAAAGCAAAATAATTTTTTTCTGATTTTCTTTTTCAAAATGGCAACACATTAAAGTTCTCCTGGCTTCAACATTTGAAATATATTATATTGTTTATATATAAATCCTTTACAACACACACATATATGATAAACCATTTTTACTTTGATTTTGTAAGTTTTTTTTAATAAAAATCAAAATGCTGGTGATATATGGAACTTCCTCTCTTGGGAGAAAAGTACAACAAAAATCTAATACTTTTTTTAATACTAATATTCACTGATGAGGCTCCAGTTCTAGAGATCTGATGAGTTTACTCTTAGTTCCACTCTGATCTGGAGGATTCTATTATTGTGTTAGTATAGCATTTAATTCTAAGGCTAACACCAACAAAAAATGAATTAAAATTTAGTTTAATTCTAACAATTTATTAACGAGCAAATGAAACAAGGAGTAACAATATAAAGTCCTTCCTGAGTATAAAGTTCAGTTTGAAGGACTTACCGGCGTGAGGGGGAAGATATCTGGTATCTTAGGGTGATTTCTTGGAGAGGTTTTAAAATTGCTGCCTCGTGGGAACTGGTCCAGGGTCTGTCTGTAGGGATTTTGGTATTTTTCGCCAAAACCTCTGGGCTTATAATGTGATTGGTATATTCAATCATAGAAAGCCTCTCCCTCACTTAACTCTATACACAGAAATTAACATTTTACTGACCCAATACTATCTATGGTTTAAATAGATCTATCTAAAAATTATCCATATTCAATAAGACTGTGAAGCCATGTGAACATTATAGAAGGATGTATGATATGTATGGAGAAACATGTTTTAGTAAGAAATGTTTATAAATGGCGTAGTTATGGGTTTGCTGTTATGAGCTTGAGTCAAAAATACAATCCATGGAGTGGAAACACACTGACTCTACAGTAAAACAAAATGTTTGAAGCAAGAAGGACTAAAAGAAGAATGAAGGAGGAAAAGAAAACTATATTTCACTAAAATTCTATGTGAATTTTGATCACAACAGTCCTGTTCTAAATTATCTTTATCATTAGAGTGTAACCTATATAAAAAATATATCTACGGTAGATAGGTTGTCTCCCTTCGTTGACGTGCCTCTTTTCAAGCAAACCAATCACAGGCTTGCAAACTTTAGCGGCAAAATTGAAGATAAAAATCTCTCTTTTTAGAACTGGCAGCTCTTGAAGTCAGACATGAATTATGATGCTCCCCATATTCAGCAGAGAGTGGCAGAGATAGGAAAAGGATCGTCGTAGGTACAATAACTTACCAACTTTACAAGGACTCAGTTAAGTGGAATCATATTTCTTATAAAAGTAATTGGTAATTTGCTTGAAGCATTGTTAAGTATGTTATAATATATTAATAATTTGAAAGCAATTACAATGCACATAAAAACATAAAGATAATGCACATAAAGATAAAGTTATACTTTGAAATTGATAAGACAAAAAATAACATCTTTTTGTTTTTTTTTTTATGTGCATTGTAATTGCTTTCAAATTATTAATATATTTCTTATATTTATATAATTGACATTTCCTACAGATAATACTATTGTTTGCAATAACAATTATTACAAGTGTATTTTCTTATTTGTGTAAATGTATTAATCCAATGTTATTTGAAAATCCATGTTGTGTTCCTGTGTTTCCTGTTTCTATATTCTGTCTGTTCAAAATTTGTGGTGGAAATCAATCAGCAAAGCTGTCCTCTTAATTCATCACCATGGATTTTGTATCATTTCTCTCGGACAAAAAGGCTTCTTCACCATTACTCGTAAATTAAACTCTCTTTACAATTTCTCATTTAGGTTCATCTATGATGCGTGACTTGACCACTCTGATACGTGTATATTAATATATTAATATTAATATATTAATATAATATATTAATATTAATATATTAATATTAATATATTACATAAAACATAAGAATTTATCTAAGGAAATTAAATTTAAGACTAATCAAATAATTATAACAAATTTTCAATAATTCTTTTCTTCTCCAGTATTAGCATAACATTCTAAGATATTTTTTGAAAATATTCGAAGATATATATTAAAATATGCATTAAGATATTGATATAAAACATAAAATATTGAAAAATATATATTAAAATATTTTAAGATATATTAAAGTATATATTAAAGTATATAAAATATCAAAATATAAATTAAAATATTGAAATATAAATTAAATTATATAAAATATTAAAATATAAATTAAAATATTAAAATATGTATATATTAGTGACACGTATTTGGGGTTATTGTCTTGTCGAAATATCCACTGTTGTTACAAATCCAAATACTTAGCAGACTGTTGGATTTCTTGGTACACAATTTGTATAGTGTCTGTGAAATAGATAGATAGATACATACATACATACATACATATAAAAAAAGACTGAGCCTGTGTCACATCCTGTTTGTGCGGAGGCATTATGTAAATACAATTGAGGACATTCCCCCCCAAAAAGAAAAAAAAGTTGTGTATCTTAATACACAAAATGTCTTTGTCCAAGAAGAAAAGAAATTGATAGAAAATGAGGTTCTTTTCTGACATTTGATTGATTTGGTTTAGTTTCTCTGTTTAATGACATATCAACCTTCATGGGTTATTTTATGCCAAAGCCATCCTTGTAGAAGAACCGTAGTGGTACTATTTAACCCCTAGCAGGGGGATGTGGGGGTTAATACTTTTCCCAAGAACATTAGTCAGAAAGTGTTGTAATGGAATGTTCCACACTCTTTCTCATCCATGTGGCCTGACTATATATATAGTGAGCATGGCATTGTACTGGGCTGGTTTTTCGAGAATTAGTTGCATGCCTCACTATTCATTTTCTGTCACTGTATCTCTTTGCAATAAAACCCACTACCTTAAACCTACGAACATGTTGAATGGTCCTTCTACCCGACTACAACCTAATGTGATTGTATTACATCTCAGGTTTAGTATTTAGCGACATCAGTTCATCAACTGCCACGCACGGCCTCCTGGCTCTAACTGTCTCTGACTCTCTCCGGCCGCCGATTCTAACTGCCCTGATCGCAGACTCCAACTGATCGTGATTCTATTGATGGGTCTCTTTTAAATAGTATTTCTAAATAATCTTCCAGAAGATTCTTTTTCTAGAAAGTTCGAGCTTTCGATTCGTTCGATTCGTTCCAATCTCACTGGTCAACCAGAGTTCACCAACCTAAAAAGATCAAAGATTTCTTGGAGTCACTCATCCTACTTTTTTGTTAAATCTAGACTTATCGTCTCCTTTCTCTCGTTAAAAAGATGTTATCTTTCCTAACTACTTTTTCGGTGATTCCACAAAAAGTGAATGTGTTAGCATGACTGGAGTTTGAACTTGCTCACTATGATGTTGCAGTCCAGACTGGTGTCGAACTTGTAGTTTCTAGCCGAACGTTCTACCGACTGAGCTAAATTTAGCAAATTTATTATTTATCAAATTAAAAAATATTATCCATAATTAAATAAATAAAAATATCTGCATTTCTTTCTGGTTAAATAAAAAGTATTCTAATATAAATAAGTGTTTTTCGTTAGTTTTTTTTTTTTTTGTACAAATGCAGAATTGTGCGCAAAAGATAATATCATTAGAATCACATTTTACGTATAAATATCATTAGATTAAGGAAACTCCTTAAGTAGTCTAACACTAACCCTAACTCTAAAACTAACCCTAAACCTTACTCTAACCCTAACCCTAGCGTCTCAAAAGTTTATGGCTAGGGATTATTTCGACAGGTGGTCTCTCTCTATACATAATGATCTTGGTTGATGTTTAGTCTACGTATGCTTCTTTATAAATGAATTTAGTTGTGTATGAATATATATTTCTTGTGAACGTTTTCGGTGATATTGGAAGCATAGGAAATATATAAAAAGTGAACAAAAGAAATAGAACAAAAAACAGAGTTATAATATAAATCCGTTGTTTTGCACTTGCTTCGCTTTATTTTTCTAATATTTTCAGGTGAGCGTCACCTTTTGTCAAGGTATTTTGACAATGGAAAATAATTTAATAGGAAAAAATAAATAAATAAAATAAATGTGAAAAAAAATTCGAGTGACCTTCACTTAAAATAAAAAAGTTAATTCTTTTCAATATCACCAAAAACGTTCACAAGAACAATAAATTAATACACAACTATATATATATATATATATATATTATATATATATATATATATATATATATATATATATATATACAGTTAGCCATTACACCATGGGGACTTTTCCCTGATTTTCAAGACATGTGGGAAAACATTTGGTGAGACTTAAGAAATACAGTAGGAAACTAAGTACGAAAATACTATTTATAAAGCTTTCTTTTTGTTGGGGGAGTCTCCCCTCCATTGCTTTCAAATAAATCCCCCACCCTACCCTGCTTACCCCCCCCCCCATCAGCTACGCCCCTGAAAGGTCAGGAGTTTCTTGCTGCCACAATTAGAGATTAGTGATATTTAATACAAAAATATATCAATAACACAGACTGTCAAATAAGTTCAGGAAGATATATCTATGCCGATGATTAATGGGCAATATGTATGTTAATATCAAGAGAAGTGAGAGATACTTTTCTGAGGAAGAATAAAAGAACAAGAGGGGAGGGGGATAAATCAGAAATCAAATTAAATAACAGCAAAAAAAACCCAAAAAAAACCAACAAACAAACAAACCTCAGGGTTCCTTACTGTCATGGTAGTTTAGTGTTCCGAGTATGTATAGAATAGCTCACCCACAAAAATTTACATTAAATTTGTTTTGACGCACAAAAAAAATCAGATAGAAATGTAATCCTTACATTCATCATTCCAGATAAGAGTTTGTTTCCTTTTTTTATTTAAGAGTTAAGTTTCAAAATTGTATCTTCAATTAGCTACAATTCGACCATCATCCATATTTCTTTAGTCTTTTAATTTTTTGTTGTTTCTGTATTCCCTTTCTCTTCTTTTTTTCTTAGAAGTTTAAAAAAAATCTTGTTCTTTTGTTTACTTTTTCCATTTAATGTCTTTTTGCATTCTTATTATCTATGCTCTTCTTTTCTTGTCTTTTCTCTCTTTTTCTAATCCCTTCTAATAGTTTTGCTCTTCTTTTCTCATTTCTCTCAATAGCATTGCTCTCCTTTTCTAATCCCTTCCAATAGTTTGCTCTTCTTTTCTCATTCTTTCCATTGCCTTTACTCTCCTTTTCTCATACCTTCCAATAGTTTTGGTCTCCTTTTTTCATTTTCTCAATAGCTTTGCTCTCCTTTTCTCATTTCTCTCAATAGCTTTGCATTCCTTTTCTAATCTCTTCCAATAGTTTTGCTCTTCTTTTCTCATCCCTTCTAATAACTTTGCCCTCCTTCGTTCATTCCTTCTAATAGCTTTGCTCTCCTTTTCTCATTTCTCTCAATAGCTTTGCTCTCCTTTTTTAATCCCTTCCAATAGTTTTGCTCTTCTTTTCTCATTCTTTCTATGGTCTTTGCTCTCCTTTTCTCATATCTTCCATTGTCTTTGCTCTCCTTTTCTCATTTCTTCCAATAACTTTGCTCTCCTTTTCACACTCCTCCCAATAGCTTTTCTCTCTTTTTTTCATTCCTTCCAATAACTTTGCTCTCCTTTTTTGATGTCTTCTAATAGCTTTGCTCTCCTTGTCTCATTCATTTGATGTCATTTTCTCATTCTTTCCAATATCTGGTGGTTGATTTGGAGCTATTAGATTTAACTGTAACTGTTCAATAAAAAAAAAGGAAATCATTGAAACTTAGTCTTATCTGGATGGTGAAGATAAATATTACATTTTTAATAATTACAAAATTAATGAGAATACATATTCTGTCCAAACACCTTTTCCAAACAAACATAAACTATAAACATTTTTATATGATCTGTGATTAATATATATATATATATTATTTTGGCAGCATTTTTCTTTTAAACATGTTTTGTTAAACTCTACAGACAATTCTTGTTGGACAAGTTGTTGTTCAATCCTTTCTGAACGTCTGGCCCTTTTTTTAAATATCCAGGTGGAATAGGTGTAGCAATCCACCAAAGGTTTTTTCACAAGCGCTTTCTGCATGACTTTGTGCCATCTTCAAGTGTGGAACTGGTGGAATGTTTCTGTTGTCTCACTTTCAAATCAAACAGTAGCAGTAGGAATTAGTAGTAGGAGGGTCTCACAGGTTTCGTTTAAACAAATAGTAGCAGTTGGAACTTGTAGGGGGGAGCTCACAAGTTTATAAATGTAAGGGGAATCATGGAAGGATGTCAAGAAATTATAGGCATTTGAGGACATGTTGACTGGTTTCAACATTTATATTGTTTAAGGTGGATTTGTTTTGTTTGATATATAAGGCATCAAGTATTTGAAGTTTTTGTTTGTTTTTTTCTTTGTGCAGTATAAGTGTATTTTCAGATAAAATTTTCCGGTAGGTTGAGTGGGGGGCGTGAATGTGATTTTAAGTGTTGGATTAAGGAGCTTGTATCAGTTAGGTGTAGTGTTAACCGGCGTGATAATGTGGTCGTCGTGTGGCCAATATACATGCTTTCGACTTTGGTGAGGCAGTCTCCTACTAGGCATTTAAATTTATACATGAGATTGGTCTCATTAAGATGAATAGTTTTGGGGGAGGAATTGTTGCATGTGACAAGATTGGTGGTTTTAAACATTTGGTAACAGATAATTAGCTTTACTTTGCAGTTGATGTCGGTGGAAGAAACATTATTACGTATTAATATTTTAAAGCGGTTTCATCCAGTTTATAGTTTTGGTGCATCTGATTACAGTAATATATGTGGTGCATGAGCAGGATGTGACACAAGGTCAATCTTTTTTTTGTTAGAGGAATTTAACAGGTTTGAATTCAGAGTTTTCCTTCTCCTAGACTAGTTGCCTGAGCAAAGTAAAAGAGCCCAGTCTGCCCTACTATTTACACATAGCTGGGGGAAGATTAGTTGGATTCATAGCTTTCTTAAGGGTATAAGTGCTATGTGTATTGTAACTTCATTCAGGATTTGAACCTGGGTCAACGAGTTCATTTCCTATGAGTCTGACCATTACACAATGCACCTCCAACAAATCTAGGGATTCAGACCTTTTGCAGCTGAAAATTGGGACCATATGACTTTTAGGCACCCCTTTTTGATCTCGATTAAGAAAGGACATTTTTTTCATTTACACCATCAATATTGGGTTGCTTTAACAGACGATTTTTAGATTTAAAAAAAAATTATAAAACTAACTCCTAACCCTAACCCCTAACCCTAACCCCTAACAAACAACTGGATATTGACGTTGTAAATGAAAAACATGTCCTTTCTTAATCGAGATCAAAAAGGGGTGCCTAAAGGTAATATGGTCTGAAAATTGTAGGCATACAGGTTGGCCTAAGCTTAGCCTTAGCCAACTATTTACACAGTTTGTATCTTGAATATGGTGTACCCCTAATATTAAGCTAAAATTTAGGTCTCAGAATGTTGCATGTTATGAGAAGATATATGGTAAAATCAACAGAGATAGCAAATATACCCATTTATATGTAGTGAGAAAGTTCTACATGTTGAATACTCATTCATTTTGACAAGAATAAATATTGAAAATACAAGTAAACCACTGAGTTCATATTTTTTTTCTTATCATTGGGCTTAGCCTTATCTTTCTTCATTAATCAAATAGATTTGAATAATATACAGTAAAAAGTTTTGTTTAAAATTCAGATTGTAACTATATTGATTCCCTGATCTGTATTCTCAAGAAAGATTGTGAAACCCTATGTTATAAATAATCACAGTAAAAAGGCTAATATATATATATATATATATATATATATATATATATATATATATTATATAGAGAGAGAGAGAGAGAGAGAGAGAGAGAGAGACTTTTAAGAAAGAAAAACTTAACAAACCATCATATTGCTGATATTGATGATCCCAAATAGAACTATCCCCAACATATCAGTCAATTGGATACTTTTACTCATATATATATATTTATATATATATATATATATGTATATATATATATATATATATATATATATATATATATATATATATATATATATATAATATATTTTTGGTCATGGTAATTTATTAATATATATATGTGTGTGTGTGTGTGTGTGTGTGTGATTATCTTTATACATATACATTACCTTTATATATATATATATATATATTATATATATATATATATATATATATATATATCGGGATAGATCAGTCGGTAGAGCGTTCGGCTAGAAACCACAAAGTTCCTAGTTTGATACCGGTTCTAGCCATCTCAGCATATAAGTAGCACAGGGATCTGTGCAGTAAAGTAAGGAGCTGATGGTAGGTGTAGCATTCCACCTCAGATGCCAAAACAATCTCCTTGGTCTAGCACTATTGAAAAGGGGATAGACTCCCTCGCTGACTGACTGATACTGACTTCAGGCCACCTCGACGACTTTACTTTACTTACTTACATTACCTTTATATATATATATGTGTATATATATATATATATATACATATATTACCTTTATATATATATATATATATATATACATATATATATATATATATATATATATATATTACCTTGATCATCTATTTAAACGGGAAGTTTAAAAGAGCTGAATAAATAAACGTAAGTAAAAGGAGATTTAAGGGCCCTTTCGACTGGTGCATTTTCAACAGTTTACAACCAGTAGATTGTTCAAAAGTCAAAGTGTATAGATTGGGTAAAAGGGAGAAGATAATGTTAATGTTGGAGCAACAAGAAGTAAAAAAAAAAAAAAATGTTTTAAAATATGAATCCCTTCATGTTACTCCAATCTCCACAACAACATCCCCAGCGAATATTGTAGGAAGTAAAAGTTGATTAACTCAGCTTTCGTATAATAGATAATAGATGTTTGTATGTAATATTTTGTAGATAATATGGGTGCTATATTTGTTGGTAGACACTGCTTAATATCATTAACAGTGCATTTATATCTAAATCTAAGGTAGAAAATAGAGTCAACACCTGGTTACCTGACAATTTCTCATCTATGACTTCAGACCAAATGGGAAATTGGTTTAGCCGCCTGTTTATATACACTGTGGTTTGGTCCTTTCATTAAAGGTCCAAACCACAAGGTATATAAACAAACTGCTAAACTCATTTCCCATTTGGCCTGAAGATCAGATGAGAAAACTGTCAGTAACCAAGTGTTGACTCCATGTCCACACTACCTTAATTTGAATATATATATATATACAAGGTTTGTTTAGAATGGCTTTTTGCCGATAATTTTTTGGAGAATAAGTGCTTAATTGGAGTCGTACCTAATTTTGAAAATTAATTAATTAATAATGAATTAGGCGGGAATACCTATTAAATGTATGGCTAAACAAATCGAGAAAAATCAATCTCTGTATGTACATTTCGGCCTATTAGGCCTCATCAGCAGAGCTATAGATCGGAAGACCGCCCTGTGCGTGATTTGAAACCGGACTGCCAAGCTGACAGGCCGATCCCATAACCCCAACACCAAAGGAACTTCTTAGATTTTATGATTTGTTTAGAGTAGGTTAACATTCCTCTTCTAGTGACTTTTATTACACGACGATACGGTAAGTTGTAAACAAGGTTTGTTTAGAATGGCTTTTTGCCGATAATTTTTTGGAGAATATATGAATATATATATATATATATATATATATATATATATATATATATATAACTTTAAAGTTGAAACTTTATATAAAGTTGAAATATATATATATATAACTTTAAAGTTGAAACAGCTGTATGATGTTCTAGGTGGGGCACAATATTTGCCGAGTTCACTTGTCATGATTATTTTCCATAATTATCGAATTCTATACAATATACGCATTGTAATTGCCTTCAAGCAAAAAAATATAAATAATAATATACTTTACTCAACAACGCTTCAAAAGCAAATTATCAAATCTCATATATATATATATATATATATATATATATATATATATTGTTAGAATGAAAATATGGGAATGTATTATACAGTGAACATTTCCGATCAGCAATCAGCTAATAACTTTAGCAAGTTATGAACTTATTGATTCGCACATAAAAGTATTCTGACTAAATAAACTAAAACTTATTCTCACAGCAGCCAATCATTTGCTTTCAAGGGGGTAAAGGTTATTACCCATCAACAACTGTTGGGTAACTTTCCATGGACCCCGTCATTCTAAATCTAATGGACCTTAATTAAAAATATTCTAACTACAGGCATATTCATAATTTATAAGCTGCTTATAAATTATGTAACAATAACTTTAGCAGGCTATAAACTTATTGATTTGCACTTAAAAGTATTTTGACTTAATCTTCGTGTCAGTCTGTCATCTAATTTGGCTGACTTAAAGGGTGATGTAAATTTTTAGTTCACCAAATCAAAATACTTTGCTGTCTGTCTGGCTGATCTAATTTAATATTCTTTTAACCGATTTGATCAGATCTCTCCAAGATATTTCGGGGGTGAGCATCTTGGTTGGTTGCTTTAACAAAGAGCTAAATCCTGGAATCTAAATTTTCTACAAAGGAAAATGAATATAAGATAATCCCAGGATTTAGAATTTTGTCTAGAAGAAGAATTTCTGTGATTTTAAAATTAGTGACTGGACAGAAAAAAGAAAAAAAGAAAAAAAGAATTCAGATAGACTTTGTAATCCTTTAAGGCAAGCCGGATGTATTTTAATAATCTTGGCTTAGTTTGGCACAAGCCTGAAAATAAGGCACTCAGTGAGAATCAAACTCACTCATAGTCATCTACTTAGTTTGGCACAAGCCTGAAAAAATCAGTCATCTACTTAGTTTGGCACAAGCCTGAAAATAAGACACTCAGTGAGAATCAAACTCACTCATAGTCATCTACTTAGTTTGGCACAAGCCTGAAAAATAAGACACTCAGTGAGAATCAAACTCACTCATAGTCATCTACTTAGTTTGGCACAAGCCTGAAAAATAAGGCACTCAGTGAGAATCAAACTCACTCATAGTCATCTACTTAGTTTGGCACAAGCCTGAAAAATAAGGCACTCAGTGAGAATCAAACTCACTCATAGTCATCTACTTAGTTTGGCACAAGCCTGAAAAATAAGACACTCAGTGAGAATCAAACTCACTCATAGTCATCTACTTAGTTTGGCACAAGCCTGAAAAATAAGGCACTCAGTGAGAATCAAACTCACTCATAGTCATCTACTTAGTTTGGCACAAGCCTGAAAATAAGACACTCAGTGATAATCAAACTCACTCATAGTCATCTACTTAGTTTGGCACAAGCCTGAAAAATAAGGCACTCAGTGATGATCAAACTCACTCATAGTCATCTACTAAGCTTAGCTGAGTTTGATACAAAGCTAGAAATATAGAGCCCCCAGTGAGAATCAAACTCCCTTATAGTCACTTACTAAGTTTTACTTAGTTTGTGACAAGGTCATAAGTATAGAGCTCTTAGTGAGAATCAAACTTACACATAGTCATTTACTAAGCTGAGCTTAGTTTGACACAAGGCCAGCAGCATAGAGCCCCCTGTGAGAATCAAACTCACACATAGTCACTTACTAAGCTTAGTTTAGTTTGGCACAAGATCATAAATATAGAGCCCCTGGGAAGAATCAAACTCACTCAGTCATTTACTAAGTTTAGCATACTATTTCTCTGAAATTTTGAGATGAGGCTTGATAATTAGTATTATTTGCATTATTTGGACTATTGTCCTCATCTTCGTTGTTAGCTGTACAACATTTCGGCCAATGATCCCTCCTACCCTCTACAGATATTTCTTGTTGGATTCAGGGACCTTCTCGAACTCAGGAACCTTCTCAGACTTGGGAACCTCCTTCAATCTCTTAAGTAGACTAAATGAACACAATATGGGAACCTATAATTAAAAAGGCTAGATTAGATAAAAAAAAAACACCCAATATGAGTCTAGGTAAAAAATAATACCTAAGTGAATAGGTAGATATTCTAGGCAAAACAAGACATTAGGTTTATAAGTTCCCAAAATTCACACTGGATTGTTCACATAGCCTAGTGGATAATGGAGTTAAGTTAAGACAGTTCTAAGCGACAGTTATCTCTAGACTGCAGGTTCAATCCTGGTCAGGGGCAGCAGTAACATAGAATAATAATTAACTCAGCTTAACACCTGTACCCCAGCTATGGTTAGTGAAATGAGAACAGGATACCCCTGTGGACTGAATAAAGGGATAGGTTCAAAGTTCCGTGATGGCTCCCAATATTCGACAAGAAGGTTCCTGATTACAGCAAGAAGGTTCCCGAGTTCGAGAAGGTCCCTGAGTCTGACAAGAAATACCTGAAGAAGGCCAGAGGGCATATCGGCTGAAACGTTGTACAAATAACAATGAAGATGAGGACAATCATCTGAATAATACAAATAATACTAAGTTTAGCATAGTTTAGCACAAGTATAGAGCTCCTAGTGAGAATCAAACACTGGTTTACAAAAAAAATGAGGCAAGCACAAAAATAGCCGTTTTAACCTAATTTGGGCGTGCTGAATTCAGATTTGAAATCCGTTTTTACTTATCACCTCTAGTTTTTTAAATATGCATACTGTACATTTTGTACAAAATCTGTACATAAAGGCATATATGCATTCAGGGCTAATTTCTAATATTGTGTGACTTATGTCTTCTTTTTTAGTTATTATGCTGGAAACTGAGAGCATGGGAAGCATTTAAGTCAGTCTGTAGTGGCTTCCTTGGTAACACACGCATACCAAATTACCAAGCCTGTATTGAGAAGTTGCTAAAGACTTATGAGGATATGGGATGCCGAATGTCACTCAAAATTCATTTTCTCCATTCCCACCTCAACTTCTTCCCTCCAAACCTTGAAGCAGTGAGTAATGAGCATGGAGAAAGATTCCACCAAGACATTACGAAGATGGAGAGCAACTACCAAGGCAAGTGGAACCCCAGCATGATGGGAGACTTCTGCTGGATGCTTTTGCATGACATCCCGGAGGCAAAATATAGCAGATCATCTAAGAAAACACACTTCTAATTGTCTGCGGTACTATGAATTGTGTACATTGTATTATCCAAGTATATTTATTCCGTCAATGTTCTTTATCTATCCTGTTTTATCTGTAATAAGCTGCTTCAACTGTTGAAAATAAGCATGTATATATTCTGTATATACTAAAATAAGACTATTTAAAAGACAGAAAACTAGAGGTGATAGAGCAAAACTGTTTATAAATTTGAATTCAGCACAGCCAAATTAGTAAAAAACACCTATTCACATTCTTGCCTAAGACAAAAAATATTTTTTTGTAAACCAGTGTAATCATTTACTAAACTTTGCTAAGTTTGCCACAAGACCAGAAATTTTAGATCCTAATGAGAATCCCTCATTCAGATAGACTTTCTAACCCTTTAAGGTAAGCCAGATGTTGTATTTTACTAAGATTAGCTTAGTTTGGCTTAAGCCTAAAGAATAAGGCACTCAGTGAGAATCAAACTCACTAGCCTATCTTAAAAGCCATTATACAATGGGATTAATTTGGCACAAGGCCAGAATATACAACACCAATTTGAGCTGATTAGTGATGATCTGATAGCTG
>CM042151.1:55973482-56040982 GCA_023376005.1 Doryteuthis pealeii | reverse complement strand
CACAAAGCAGTCTTCCTGTCTATAGCTCTGCTGATGAGGCCTAATGGGCTGAAATGTACATACAGAGATTGACTTTTTCTTGATTTGTTTAGCCTTACATTTGAACAGGTATGCTCGCATATATATATATGTAAATATAGTATGAAAATAATAATGTATCATAAAGACTTATTGATTTCTAAGAGTATGCATATAAAGAGTGTACATCTATATATGTTTGACTTTATGTGACATTTCATTCACACATTAACCATAGACACACATTTACACATACATTTTTGCATGTATATCTCTTTATATATGTACTTTGAAAATCTGTTAGACTTTATGATATATTATCACTTTTAATCGTATATGCATGCATATGTCTGTGTGTATGTGTATGTGTATGTGTAATGTGTATGTATGTCTGTGTGTCTGCATGTGTGTGTGTATTTGTGTGTGCATGTGTGTGTGTGTGTATTACATAAATATGTATATTTTATTACATTTTATTGTATTGATATATCGATGGAAGTAAGTAAGGAAATATATATGTATGTATATAGTTATTTTAAATGAAAATGTGTATATTTATATATATATATATATATATATATATATATATATATGAAACATATAGTTACATTCGTGAACTCTGAAAAATCTATAACACCTAAATAAATAATGATTTATGCATATATGTATATATGTATGTAGGTATGTGTGCTATTATACTATATATATATATATATATATATATATATATATGTGTGTGTGTGTGTGTGTGTATAATATATATATATATATATATATATATATATTTATTCTTTTGGTGATTCATAGAGCTTTCTGACCATGTTTCACAATGTCTTAGATGCTGTCTTATCCAGATATTTTAATAGAAATGGCTACTTTTTCTTTTAAAAACCATTATTACATCAAAGTAATATGAAATAATGATTAAAAACAACAAGAATGAAATCCATAAAATGCATTATTCACCCATTTTGCACTTCATTGTTGACAAAAAAAATAAGAGACGATTATTTTTTTTTTCGCTACCTCATGATATTTTCATTATTTATACCCGCCATCTTTTTTTTCTTCTTCATTGACAATGGGGCTGCCCAGATAAAAATATAGAATAAATGTTTGTAAACTCGTGCTTCAGATCAAATGACGTAGCAGATAGATTGGGCCAGAACAGAAAGATTGTGTAGCTCCAGATTTTTATTTTTTTGCCATCTCATGATATTTTCATTATTTATACCCACCATCTTTGTTTTTTTTTCTTCATTGACAATGACACTGCCCAGATAAAAATATAGAATAAATGTTTATATATATATTTACCAACCCCTTCGCACGAGTAGATGTGACACAAGGTCAATTTCTTAAGCGGAGTTCAACAGGTTTGAATTTAAGAGTTTTCCTTTTCCTAGACCGTTGCCTAACCAAGTTAAAGAGCCCAGTCTGCCCTGCTATTTATCCATAGCTGGAGGGAGAGTAGGATTCATACATTTCCCAAGGGTATTAGTGCTATACGTTTCCAAGGGTATTAGTGCTAAATGAAATGCAATTACCACATCCAGGATTTGAACTCAGGTCGACAAACCCATTTCCCATGACTTAACCATTACACCATGCGCTTCCTTAATAAATGTTTATAAGCTCATATTTCAGATCAAATAATATAGCAGCTATAATGGGCCAGAACAGAATGATTGTGAAGCTCCAAACTACCAAGTCGTTTTTTACCTTGAAAATCAGCATTTGAAATCCTGGCGTTTACTTGAACAAGAACACTGGTGAGAAATTTGCACCAATCTAAGGTCTTAGAAAACGACTTCTTTCTAGGTTGACAATATGTGTAAAGCTTATTATTACTGTCTGGGCAATAGTTATAGAAAAGTTGGTTACCCATTGGTGACATGCCAGTGACAACACATGTTATGTCTTTAAGAACTATTATTTGTTAGTGCTGTTAAAAGTCTTAGAAAATAATTGGTCATTTTTTTATCTTTTTTTTTAATTTAAATCTTTTGGATATGAAAGAATATTCAGTAATACTGAATCTGCTTTATCAATATATATATATATATATATATATATATATATATAATCACTTTTGATGCTGTTGTGGGGTGTTAAGGGTCACAAATAAAGACATAAAACTGGTGAAAGTTGACACAAGTGTATTGAACAGAGAAAGAAAATTTACAGAAGGAAGGTGAAGTTACGTCCAACAATACAGTCTAGAACTGAATTGCGTCGCTTACCCCAAACTACAATTGTCTTTGCTACTTATAGTAGTAGTAGGATCATTCCATTATGTAAATAGGTTATATCACCTATAAGAGATACAAACTTTTTCTTCTATTACACTCTTACTTTTAAACTTTATTGAGTTTTTCTCATTTAGTTCTAAAAATAAAATTTAATTTATTTTTAACCAAAATATGCATTTTTTATGCAAATTTTGGTAATTTATGAGGAAGTGCATCTCAGTCTCCTGCCTCAGAAATTGCTACCCGGTGACTATTAAAATAATGTCCCCAGCTATGTTGGTGTTACTTGAAAGAAAACAACCAACTTAGGGCATTAAATGTATTTTAGAGGGGAGGGTCTCTTTTTTTGGCGTAATTCTTATTTATTTATCGTAATTTGTCGTAATTCTTGTTCATTTATAGAAATTTGTCGTAATTCTTGTTTATTATCGTAATTTGTCATAATTCTTGTTTAGATATGAAGATGGATATATCGTTTGGAATAGACTGAGATAGATAAACAAAATAATATAGATAGATATGAACAAATGGAGATAGATAGATATTTTCTACAAGTAAATGTATTTGTGGGGTGTCGCTTCTTTTTTGTCTTAATTCTTGTTTATTTAAACTAAAAACAAGACATTAAACAAACATGAATAAAAGAAAATCTGAGACGACATAGCTGGGGACGTTATTTTATTAGTCACCGGGTAGCAATTTCTGAGGCAGGAGACCGGGATGCACTTCCTCATAAATTACCCAAATTTCATAAGACATTCCAGCCCAGAACATGAGCATTGTTTGAGCTTCATGTGCCAAATGGTCAACTATTCCTCCTTTCTTTCATTAATGTAGTTGCTCTTGATGAAGACCGTTTTTTATAACAAGGTCGAAATCAGATGTCTTTCAGCGTACTACTATTATCATTTGTTTTTCTATCTATTTTCAATCGTACTCTCAGATTTATTTCCATTTATTATATACTTACATATATACATATCCTATACTATCATCCTTTTTCTCAGTTCAATGCTGGAGTCTGTAAGAGATGGGAAAAAATGGACCTTACCTCGACCCATTGACCCCATGACATGTTGAGGATAGATAGAAAGATAGATGGAAAGATATAGATATAGATATGAAGAAAATTAATTAGATAGGATGAATTTGCAGAGGAAGCAAAAAAGAATTCATGTTTGTTTAAGAAAATGAAAAAAAAAAAAAGAAGAAAAAACAAAAAAGAAGAAAAAAAAAAAGAAGAAAAAAAAAACGAGGCCAATATGTTTACATTTTTATTATTCCAATATTTTGTAATGGGAATTAAATAATGTTTTGAACTGAATTCAATGAAACATGTTTTTCCCCCTTTCTTGGTTTTAAAGAACAGAAACAAATTATGCTTTGATCTGATGCATTTAGGCATCAAAAAACAGAAACAAGAAAATAGCAAAGGAATTTACTATGGACTATTAATGTGTTTACTGCAACACAATGTCCATATCAATATATATATATATATATATATATATATATATATATATAGATAGATAGAGAGAGAGAGAGAGAGAGAGAGAGAGAGAGATCTATAACATGTGCACCTTTTTGGGATGTTGCATATTGTTTTTGACACACATGTGCATCCATTTTCATCTAAGATTTTAACAGCACTAATAATTCAGCCAATATTTCAAAACATATATATGTTTTTACCCAACTCCTCTTTACAAGGAAGATGCAAAGCAAGGTTAATTTTTAAGCATAGTTAAACAGACTTGAATTTCCTACATCAGTTGCCAAAGCAAAGTTAAAGAACCCAGTCTGCTCTACTATTTACGCATAGCTGGATGAAGTATAGTTGTATTAATACCTTTTCCAAGGTTATTAGTGCTACCTTGAAATGCAAACAGCCTTGTCCAGGATTTGAAGTTGGTTTGCAATGTCAATTTCCTGTAATGATAACCATTACACAATTAAAAACAGTTGGGACTATTAAACATCTAACTGGGGGATGAGGCATTTTGTATCTTTACCAAGGGTATTAGTATGAAAGTGAAAGTAAAAACCATGACTGGAGTTCAAATTTGATTTATAAATGAATATTTCTGTGAAGTTAAAGGATTGTGACCCCATGGGGAAACATCTTTTTTTAAGAAAAACTTCTTTTGGTTACTATTGAGTAAGCACACAGCTTCAGTGCTCTACTGGTGCAACACAATCCCAAAAGATTTTGGACTATATGATCTTTAGGCACCCCTTTTGCGATCTGATTCATAAGGAATTTTTTTCATTTACACCTTCAAAATCTGGTTGTTTGTTAACAGATGATTTTTTTTTTTTTTTTAATTATAAAACTAACCCCTAACCCTAACCCCTAACAAACAACCAGATTTTGACGGTGTAAATGAAAAAAATGTCCTTATCAATCGAGATTGCAAAAGAGGGTGCCTAAAGGTCATATAGTTCAAAACTTTAGATAATCAAATGATATTAGAAGAAAAAATATGAAAAATAAGCAGTGATCCCCATGGGTTCTCAATGAACCAAAAACGTAAACAATTTGGGATTTTTGATAAGCACTATTTGGGTATATATTACAAGACATTTACATACCAAATTTTTGTAAGTTCTAATGATACCCCTAATATACACATGGCATTACAAGCTCAAATCCTGGATGAGGCTGTTTGTATTTCACATAGTGCTAATCCCCTTGGGAATGGTATGAATCCAACTATTCTTCCTCCAGCTATGAATAAATAGTTGAGAAAACTGGGCTCTTTAAATTTGGTTACACAACCAGTCCAGGAAAAGGAAAACTCTGAATTCTAAACCTGTTAAACCTTACATAAAAATTGACCTTGTGTCACATCCTGCTCATGCAGAAGGGTTGATAAATACACACATGACATTATGTAAGGGTTTAAATATCCAAGTAACAATCAATGGGTTAAGATAACATTTTTCTATCTCTGTGTTTCAAACGACAATTAAATTTTGATATTTAATTATTGTAGAATTGGAAGAGATAAATTATAATTGGCCATCTTAAACTTAGTCTTTTGTATGTAGTCTAAAATTTAATTTGTTTTAATATTATATTAAATGCTTGAGAGATACAATGAACTAAGATAAGAGTTCAAGCAATTATTTGAAATAAGACAAAGCAATATAAACTTGCAAGCTTGCATATAAAATAATTTGCTAAAAAATATACAGACAACCTTTATATACCACTTAGTTTTGGCTGGTTGGTTGGTTGGTTGGTTGGTTGGATTTTTGGCATGTCAAACCCTGTGTTATTTTATGCCTAGAGGTTAAGGAATAATATATGTTCTATATCTACACTTTTGTAGTTAACAGTTTTAATGATATGTTTGCATCATCATTGATTGTATTGAGAGTTACTTTTGTACCGGCCCTCATCAACTCAGCGTATGAGTAGCACAGGGATCTGTGCGGTAAAGTAAGGAGCTGATTGTGGGTGTAGGGCTCCACCTCAGATACTAAAATGATCTCCTTGGTCTAGTGCTTGTGAAAAGGGGATAGACTTCTTGCTGGTTGGCTGATACTGACTTTAGGCCACCCTGACGACTTTACTTTACTTTTTTACGTTTATTTTATTTATTTTTTTGGTATAATTTTGTTTCACTCAAAAAGAACAGAATGTCATCTATGTTGACTTTTTCAAATAGATCTTTGATATTATTTGCATTAAAAACTCGTTTACCGATGAGAGTGAAAGCTTCACATTCTATGAGGAAGTGTTTTATAGTGCAGGGTGTTTGACATGTTTCCCACTGTGGTTATTTTTCTTGTTAGTGTATTTCTTCAAATTCTTCAATCCAAATCATCCCATATCAATTCAATGGGAGATTTGGTGGCCATTTCCAAAATTTTGTTCTTTTTTTTTTACTTCACATAATTTTGACATAATTTAGAAAAAATGTTTTGGATCAGTGTTTTGTTGTAAGTTGATCTTTTTTCCCCAATTATGCATAAACCAGATGATATAGCATGTCTTTACAAAATCAAATGATATTGTTCTTTTTTAATGATTTCCTTGACCAGAATCAAATCTCTACCCTTCTCTCCCTCAAAACATCCATACACCGACTGCACCTCTGCAGAGTGATCAGAGCCACCTGTTTGCTGTGGGTGGCAACTCATAAAGCTTAGGGATGGAATTGTGGTGGCTAAGCAGTCCATGATATTCAACTCTACTTTGGCCCTTACTTAGGCTAGAAAAGCAGTTGTAGAGGCCCCCTCAGATCAATCACCTGGTCACATCAAGCTCTAGCACCTATATGATTTTTACAAAAGTAGAATAATCATACTGTCCAATTACCGTCGAATTCGCAAGACAAGACAGCAAGCAGTCGTAACCCAATACGATTCTGGTATGCTGTAAAGACCACTGCAAAGTGGTAGGATTTATGGAGCCTCAGAGGATCATACAAACCAAGCAGCCAATCAGGACTCAGGGAATGGAATCACCCAAATGCATGAGTGGACTGTTCTGGATTTCCATAAGTACCAGTTGTCTTGACACTGATTCAGTTGTGCTTGGCCAGTCACATTGTTCAAACCAATTCTTGACTGACTGACTGACTGACTGACTTCAATACCAACCTAATTACTCTTATGACATATCTTCAACCATTTTTATCATGTGCTAGAAGGCAGTGGCTGAGGTTCTTAGTTTCTTAGGTTTAATGTCAAACTGCATCAACTGGTGAGGTTCCAATTCTAAAACTCTCGGTAATGTGGAGTACCGCTTTATCGCCATTACTCCCAGGTCCATCCTGACTCAGAGTGGGAGTATCTGTTAGGGTACTATCAATGGATTAAATATATAAAAAAACAGTATAAAAATGTGTTTTAAAAAATTGAGTGTGAACAAGAAAAATTGCATACCCAATAAGAATGAATAAAACAAAATGTCTTCAGCATAAAATAACCCAACAAGTGTTGACATTTCCTTAAAATCCAATCAATCTACCAACCTTGCCTAGTAACATCAGAGGGAGTCATTCAACCCCATTACTCCCAGGTCCACTCCGACCTGGAGTGGTAGTACCTGTTAAGGTTCCATCTATGGATTAACATATAGATGGGACCCTAATAGGTATTACCACTGTAGCTCAGAGAGGAGTAATGGAAATGAAGGGTACTCCACACTCCCCAGAGCTCCAGAATTGTAAGCTTACCACTAGATGGAGTTTAATGTCATACCCAGGACACTAAGACCCTCAACCACCACCTTTTCACACATGTATGATAAAAGTATTTGGGGTTTGCTATAAGAGCAGTACAATCAGGAAAATCATATAGGTGCTAGGGCTTGGCAAGATCAGCCAATTGATCAAATTGAAAATGAGTTTTAAAAAAATACACAACAAGAATGAATAAAACAAAAAGGTTAAATCCTACTTAATGGACATAAATTCCACCCCGCCGAAAGAAAAAAACATACTAAAATCAAGGAATTAACCGAATTTAATGAAATTTTCAGTGTTGATATATTAATGAATAAACAATATAATGCATCAGTTATTTTATTTGAAAACTCCTTTCCTTCCCTGGCTCTCAGAATGTCCATTATTTTGCGGGATTTTTTAATTTTGTCGTCGATCAGTCTGGCTTTGTCTATTTTTAGAATACAATCCTTTTTTCTTTGTTCCATAAACCTGCCTTAACAAGAATCTTCAGCTTAGCAGTGGTTTACCTTCTTTTTTCTGCTCAGTTAACTTTGTACCACGTATCTTTGAGGCATAACACAGATTCACAAACATATGTGGTTCAAAGTTAATTGACCTGAAAAAAAATGTGAGAGTTTTCAAATGAAATAACTGATGCATCATGTTGTTTATTCATTAATATATCAACACTGAACATTTCATTAAATTCAGTTAATTCCTTGATATTTAGTATTTTTTTTTTTTCTCAGCGAGGTGACATACAATGGTGGAATTTATGTCCGTTAAGTAGGATTTAACCAACAAAAATATCTTTGGTATAAAATAACATAAGGGATATTATGCCATAAAATCCAACCAACAAACCAGCCTATTACACCCTCATAAAATTTAAAAACATATATATGCAAGTGAAGTTTAGAATGAGAAAGAAAAAGACAGTTTGAAAAATTAGATGACATGTTTCATGAGAGGTGAATGCAAATGAATCTATCTATTTATTTATTTTTCTCATTACGATGAGGAATTGGGTGACTTGGAATTGTAGTGTACTATGACTCTCTCTCTCTCTCTCTGTCTCTCTCTCTCTCTCTCTCTCTCTCTCTCTCTCTCATTTTTTTTTATCTTAACTGTATTCAATGGATACTCTTTTTTTAAGATAATCCCTCACTCTCTCTCTCTCTCTCTCTCTCTCTCTCTCTCTGTTCTAGCAGGTTTTATAATTGACTATAGAAAAAATAGGTTATTTCCTAATTGAGTAACATGGTGACCAAGCAAAAACAGAACCCAAATTATTTATTTATTTTCCCATTAAGCTAACCCAAAACCCAAACCCTAATCCTAACCCTAACCCTAACCCTAAACCCTTGGACTTAAACTTAAAAAAAAAAATTAAAATTAACAGTTTTATTACAAAATTTGTGGGTTCTGTTTATTTCTGGGTCACCCTGTAATATCATGTTACTCAACTAGGGAGGGTTAGGGTTAGGGTTTAGGGTTAGAGTTAGGGTTAGTTTAATGGGAAAATAAATAAATAATTTGGGTTCTGTTTTTTCTGGGTCACCCTGTAATATCATGTTACTCAACTAGAAAATAACCAAAAAATGTCTTTATAAAAAAAATTGATTATCCTTTAGGAATAGATTCATTTCAAAACTTTTTTGGCATTAAATGACCCATTTCTAGAAAAAATTTTCTAGAAATTTCTACTTCTAGAACAATTTTTTTCTAGAAATTTCTACTTCTAGAACAATTTTTTTTTCTAGAAATCTCTACTCTGAGAAATTTACTTTTAAGCAATTTATTTTTTTACAAATCTCTAACCCTAGAAATTAATTTTACACAAATCTTTACTTGTAATTTTTTTTATAGATCTATATTCTGAGAAATTTATTTCTATTTATTTATTTTTTTTTTACAAATCTTAACCCTAGAATTTTTTTTTAAATATAAATCTCTACCTATAGAAATTCTTTTTGGTACAAATCTCTACCAATAGAATTTTTTTTTACACATCTCTAAATCTAGAACTTTTTTTATTTACAAATCTCTAACCGTAAAAATAATTTATTTTGTTAAAATCTTTACTCCCAGAAAAAATTTTTTTACAAATTTCTACCCTGAGAAATTCATTTTTGTTATTTTTTTTTTTTTTTACAAATCTCTAACCCTAGAAATTTTTTGATACAAATCACAACATCTAGACATTTTTTTACACATCTCTACTTTTGGAATTTTTATTTATTTACCCCTAGATTTTTTTTTACAAATCTCAAGAATTTAAAAAACAATTTTGAGATGAAATGGTCGCATCAAACAGCTGGTCACATCAAACCCTAGCACCTATATGATTGTCCCAATCCTATTGCACTTATTACAAGCCCAAATCTTTTTTTTCAAAAGAGAAAAATGAATAAATTTAGCTTATTCTAACCCCTTTTTCTATAAGAAAAAAATAGTATGCATCCAATTATTCTCCGGTTCTCTCTTTCTTTCTTTCTTGCTCTCTCTCTCTCTCTCTTTCTCTCTCTCTCTTTCTTTTCTCCTCTCTCTCTCTCTTTCTCTCTCTTTCTTTCCCCTCTCTCTCTCTTTCTCTCTCTCTCTCTCTCCCTCTTCCATAAATATAAGACTTTCTCTCTCCTCCCTTCCTCTCTTTCCCCCATTCATTGACTCATCTTCCTCACTCTCTCTCAACTCCACATTTCACCCTACTTAAGCTAACCCCATTCTTTATAAGAACTCTTCCCCGCCTCACTCTCTTTCTCTCTTTGTCGTACCTTTTCTCTCTCTCTCTTCCACATGAGTACACACACTCTCACTCTCTCTTCAACAGACATACTCTCTCTCTCCTCTCTCTTTCTTTCATTTGTTCACCTCTCCCTCTCACTCCCTTTCTCTACTTCCCACTTTCTTTTCAGCATACATTCACTCACTCACTCACTCTTTCTCTCTCTCCCCCTCTCTATCTATCTATCAATCTATCTATCTTAATAAGTTAAAAAGTTAAAAAGTTAATAAAATTAACTAATATAATTAATAAGTTTAAAAGGATAAAATTAAGTATCCTTTGCTTTTAACTCCTTCTCTCTCCTTCATTCTCTCTGTTTCCCCTCTCTCCCTCTATCTCATTCTCTCTTTTCCTCATACATTCTCTATCTGTCTCCCTCTCTCATTCACTCTTTTCCTCATACTCTCTCTGTCTCTCTGTCTCTGTCTCTCTCTCTCTCTCTCTCTTTCTCTAACACTTAATAAGTTAAAAATGAATAAAATTTACTAATAAGTTAATAAGTTAAAAAAAAACTTAATAAGTAAAAAAAACAATAAAAATAAGTTAATAAGTTAATAAGTTATAGTTAATAAGTTAAAAAAACAATAAAAAATATAGTTAATAAGTAAGTTAAAAACAATAATAATATAGTTAATAAGTTAAAATATAGTTAATAAGTTAAAAAAACAATAAAATATAGTTAATAAGTTAACAAAAACAAAAAATATAGTTAATAAGTTAAAATATAGTTAATAAGTTAAAAAAACAATAAAATATAGTTAATAAGTTAAAAAACAATAAATATAGTTAATAAGTTAACAAAAACAAACAATAAATATAGTTAATAAGTTTTAAAAAAACAATAAAATATAGTTAATAAGTTTAAAAAAAACCAATAAAATATAGTTAATAAGTTAAAAAAAAACAATAAAACTAAATATCTGTATGCTCTATATAATTTATTGCACATCCCTCCCTTACAATGTAGATTCATTTTTGGTCATAAATTAATTCACATTCCAATGGTGTTAGACTCACTTTTTCCTTTCCCATATATATTCTTGTTACTTCAGCCACTTTCCGATCGCCTGAATGTATTCAGTTTATCCCTCTCCTATCCCTACTTTTATGGAAGATGCTCGGATGAACTGCATTCATTAATTCCGCCTATTTTACAGTTTCCACTCGCATCCCATCTTGCTGTATCTAGCCTGAACATCCATCCATCCATTCTGTATCTTTCCCAATGCTAGAAGCATCTTCCATTCTTACCTCATCTTTCCCTAAACATCTGCACTGTGGATCAAACTCCCTCATGAATATCTTTCCTACCAGCTACAACCTTGGACTTTTTAAATCTTGTGTTAAGAAATGTCATACCCTGTCTTTGTTTGGATTTCTGTTTTGTCGTGTGGGGTAGCAGGAGGTTTAACGTTTTAGGTTGAAAGGTAGCTGGATGTTCTTGGTGCGTGTTTCTAGAGTTTGCCTTTATCCCCATCATATTTGGTGGTCGCGCTGAAAAGGAAGGAATTCAAGGGACGAAAAAGGAAGAGACAAAGACAAAAGTTGGTTTTATGATTTAGGCTTTATTCACGAGTCTTAGCTACCACGTGGCGATGAAATATTTCCCTGGCCAGTAGTAGTGACTAGACACAGTGAAGGCCTAAGTCTGAATGACCAAGAGAGTCTCTTGGAGGTCGAAAGTGGGTCCATTTTCCTGCACATGTTCGGAGGGTTCTTCTTTTGGAACTCTGTACCGATAGTAGCCTTGCTTAGTGTGACTTGAGTATTTAAAAAAGAATAGGTGTTGCACCCCATCTCAGTAAAAAAATCTCCCCAGTCTAGACTCCCTTGCTGTTTAGCTGATACCAGCAACAGGCCATGAAAAAAAGATATTGTCACTTATAATACATAGTTACACCAGGAAATTTTTGAAGTTTATTACTGCAACTTACAGTCAGAGCCAGCATGTACAACTCTCAAATTCTTTGACTCCTGGAAGGGCAGGTCTTATATCTATTGGACCCTTTTCATCCACTAAGGACAATGGCGTAGTGTCCAAAAAAAATCAATCTGCTTCTGCACAAGTGACTCTGCAGGCCAATTCTTGACTGACAGTCTTTGGTGCACTGAATGCACACAAACTGTGATGCTTTCTGGGGCTGCTGGCTTTTATCTCTCTTTCTGGCTCTCTTTCTATCAAGGCTACTCTCCTTTCTGCCTCACCTTTCTCCGTGCCTTACTTAACGTTGAGGCACCAGGTCTTATATAGCGGCACCTAAAAGTTGCTATATAAAAGTAAAAAGTAAAGTCGTCGGGGTGGCCTAAAGTCGGTATCAGCCAATCAACGAGGGAGTCTATCCCCTTTTCACTAGCACTAGACCAAGGAGATTGTTTTTGACATCTGAAGTGGAGCGCCACAGCTACCATCAGCTCCTTACTTTACTGCACAGATCCCTATGCTACTCATACGCTGAGTTGGCAAGGACCGGAATCGAACTAGGAAACTAGCTGAACACTCTACCGAGTGAGCTAAAGCCCTTAAAAGTTGATATATAAGCAACTTTATTATGATTTAATTTAGCAAATAATATTAAATTTATTGAATTATCCAGAATAACACAGATATACATTTTTGGTATTGGCTTTGTTTTATTTGTTTTGTTTTTTTGTTTCCTTCATAGTGACATGTGACACATTTGTGTGATGTAGATGATTTTTGCAGGGCTTTTTTTTCTCTCCATGGACGCACGTGCATCCTTGGCAATATGCAACAGGCCACAAAGGGCACATCTGCATCTGGTCACAATAAACGTGTTAAAATGGGATTTTCTTTCATATGTAGAAAAAAAAAAAAAAAAAAAAATTATGGCACCCAAATGTGTCACATGTTATATAAAAAAAAAAAAAACAAAACAAAACAAAGTCAATGTAGATGATTCATGATTAATCTTCCATTAATTTGTCAAATAAAGAGAGTAATGCATTATACAAGGGTTAAATCAGGAATAATTGCCAACAATAGTGTAGTATACACATGTATTGTATATAATAATATATAGATAAAAGGGTATGAAAAACACTATTATTTTTAAGAGGGGGGTGTTAGTTAAGTGTTAGTTACTAACACCCCCCTCTTAAAATTATAGACTCTCCAAATTTGATAAAGACATAGATAACAGAACTAAAAAATTAACTAAAAAACAAATTACGTAACCCATGATGACGACTGGCGAAACAGTCGAAAGCGCTCGGGTTATTAGTATGGGAAATATCATAAATCAACTGGATCAAGACTCAAAAAAGATCGCCAGAAGACTGGAAAAAATATTAATACAAAAAAATGAAAAAGGAATACTCCGGATTGTTTAATAACACATGACTTGAGAATAACTTGCTGCCAAAATTCACAAAATCTAAAAAATATATATGTGTGTGTGTGTGTAAGATAATCAAATTGACTGGTAGGTAAGGGATGATTCTATTTGGGATCATTAGAATCTCACGGTACAGCCATACTGTATGCTGTTGTAGGAGCAAACATATAGATTCATACAAGGATTTTTATTAATCCCTAAGAGAGCTCAATGTATAATAACTAATACATTAATCATATGCATAGCAATATATATATATATATATGTGTGTTTGTGTATTTGTGTATATATATATATGTGTGTGTTTGTGAGTGCATATATATATATGTATTATATATATATATATATATATATATATATATATATGCTTGTGTATGTGTGTATATATATATATTTATATATATGTGCCTATATGCATATGTATATATATATATATATATATTATATTATAGTGCATTAATATGGAATCTGAGTACTATTGTTTTACCCTTTATTTTGGAACAATGCACATATTAAATTTCTATATTGTCTATTTATTGTAATGTACATTTAATCTTGATTAAATTGAAACATATTCAGTGTGTTGTAGTTTTATTACCATCAGTGTATATATACACACACACATATATGTAAGTATATGTATCTATGTGTGTATATATATATATATATATATATATATATTATTATATATTATATATATATATATATATATATATTATTCATATATGTATGTATATACATTACATACACACACATGTTCACATATATTCATCTCTATATAAGCATTTACATGAGTATACGCACAGGTGCAATAGGTTATAGCTCTATCTCTATGAACATATACACAGTATATTATGATCTTGTTTAGAGATATAAAGGCAAACACTCATGCAATGGAGACATTGAGATACCCATCTGTGAAAGAGATGAACCGTAAGAGGCGAAAATGAAGTGAAGAATAAATAAAAAAATAAAGAATTAAAAAAGCAACAAAAAAAGAAGAAAAAAAAATGCAAACAAAAGATGAACACAAAAAAAAAGAAAAGAAGAATGCCAGCCAAAAACCCCAAGAGGAAAAAAAAAATTCCTCGGAAATGGTTTGTGTTAATGGCATACCAAGTGGTTACGCTTTCAACCGAGTAACCCTAACTAGCAGACACAATTTGCAGAAAAGCTACAGCAGAAAATAAGCAAATTAAGATGTATCTTCGCTCACCTGATACAAGCCATTGGCAGTTTTGGGTCCCTTATCTGAATCGACCCCAGGACACAATTCTTTTCTTGATCTCCTTCTGAGAGAGTTCAATGGTGGCGTGGGTTTTGTACACAGGCCAAACAGCAGCGTCAGGTTGAAAGGTTGACTATTGAGAAGGACATGTGAGGAATCCTGTGGTCTACGGCACAATTTGCATCGAAGACCATGCGCACAATTTGCACAGCTGACACTGAAATATTTTTCTGATCTCCTCTCTGAATAATAAATAACAATAACGTGTCTGTGAATTGGCTGAATAATCTACAGTGGGGTGGGGGTATTAAAGGCTTCTGTTTTTGCATTTACAATAACTTTCTTAAAGGACTCTTTTAGTGGTCATTAAGTTCATGTTGAGTCATATCTTTGATGTAGGTTACATAGAGAATTTATGTGGAGGCCCATGGTGTAATGGTTAGAGTTGTAGAAAATGGACTTGTCAACCCGAGTTCAAATCCTAGACGAGGCTGTCTACATTTCACATAGTGCTAATACCCTTGGGAAAGGTATGAATCCACCTGCGATCCCTCCAGTTATGGGTAAATAGTAGGGCAGACTTGGCTCTTTAAACTTGGTTAGGCAACCAGTCTAGGAGAATGAAAACTCTGAATTAAAACCTGTTAAACTCCACCTAAAAAAATTGACTTTGTGTCACATCTTGCGGAGGGGTTGGTAAATATTTACATAGAGAATTTGTATCTTATAATAGAAATTATCCGTCTTTAATTGAAGCATATCACCACCAACATCATAATTCCCTCGGTTATTTACATTATATTATCAATGGTTATTAGATAATCATTGTTTAATTCTAATCAGCATCTTACTTATTAGTAATGTCTCTATTAAAGTCTGAGCTAGATTATAATATGTCTGTCTTTAATTGAAGCAATATCACCACCAACATCATAATTCTCTCTGTTATTTTCATCAAGCTTTATTTCACCACCCTGCCCGTTTGATTCTGCTGTTGGGGGAGATCATGTCAGAGCGATGAGCTACACATCCATTCGCTCAAAATCTCTGCCGATTCTAAACTAGATGATCTCCCGCATCCAATCACATGCTTTCAAGGGGTCAAGCAAAAGGTTAGTACCCATTAACAACTGTTGAGTAATTTTCCATGCATCCCATTATTCTAAGTCTAACGGACCTTATTCAAAATTCTAACTACAGGTACGTTCATAATTTATAAGCTGCTTATAGATTATGTAACAATATCTCATGAGTTTTCTTTGCTTCTCCAGCAGTATCCAGCATGTCTTGTTTGTCTTACTAGGATGGTTTGTGTGATAGGAGGCAAATGGTGGTACTGCAGCTTTATTGTGGGTGATGTTCCCAATATTTGTTCAAGACAGCCAACAGAATCCCTGAGTAGTTCCCATCTGGCTTCTTTTTTTTCATACCTTTGTCAAGAGTATTAGCACTATGTGAAATGCAAACAGCCTTGTCCAGGATTTGAACTCAGGTCGATGAGTCTATTTCCTATGACTCTAACCATTACATCACGTGTGAATATATCATTATCAACATCAGGTCATGCTGACAGCATAGATTTCCATGACTCTCTCTCTCTCTCTCTCTCTCTCTCTCCCTCTCTCTCTCTCTCTCTCTCTCACTAACTATCCCTATCAGTCATTGCTTTTGGTAGGACTTCCACACAACATCCAGTATCCGCACAATGCTGACCAATGTAGGTTTTTGTTGGTCAGTCTACACTGATATGTCCATGTGTTTTTTGTCTACAGCAGAACATCACTTACAAGTTTTTTCTAGCTTCTCTGGCTGTATCCAGCATGTCTTTTTTATCTTACTTGGGTGGTTTGTGTGATAGGAGGTAAGTGGCCATACAGCAGTTTTTACTGTGGATGATGTTTCCAAGATTTATTCAAAATACAGGACTTGCACAGTTCCCCTCTAGCTTTTTCTCATCATTTTGTTAGAGTCCAACAGATGCAGCCATACAATAGCACAGACACAACTACAGCTTGGAAGAATTGTCACTTTATCTTATTAGATATCTACATAACAGAATAAATATATAAGATACAGTGTCTGCGTGTTGAATGGAGAATCTATGGAGGTGTCATTAAAAAAGAAAGATGGCAACCAATAATATGAGTGCTTTATTTTTTTACCCTTACATTAACTTACTTAAGGATTATATAATATACTTAAAGATTAAAGATTACTTAAAGATTATGGCTCGCTTCTAGTGAGCCTTAATCTTTTTTGGTAATTCAGTTGCTTACTCAGTGATAGATACAAAAAAGTACTCTCAAAGTAAAGCCTCTTACTTATGTCAATGGAAACCAGAACAGATATAGGGATTATAATAACACTATTGGATAGAGAAAGTTTTCAGCTACTAAACACTATTTCTACACACAGTCATCACCATTGACTATACACTTGTTTTAGTTTAATTTGGTTTTACAGCATATCAACCACAGTGGGTCATTTAATGCCGACAAAGTTTTGAAATAAATTCATTCTTAATTGATACTCAATTTTTTTATAAACACATTTTACTATTTAATCCATAGATGGGACCCTAACAGGTACTACCACTCTGGGTCAGAGTGGACCAGGGAGCAATGGTGATGCGGGGTGCTCCACACTCCCCACACCTTCAGAACTGGAACCTCAACATCAGATAGAGTTTAATGTCATTCCCAGGAAAATGAAAACCCTCAGCCACCACCGTCTAGCACCCATATGTTAAAAAGGGCTGGGGCTTGCCATAAGGACAATGGGGTTGGGGCAATCATATAGGTGCTTGGACTTGGTGACCAGCCGATTGATTGGAGGGGGCCTCTCCGACCGGCCGTCTAGTCTAAGTATCACAGGTCACCAACCCAGCCAACAGTTGGCCCCATTGGGGGAGTTTTACCCCTCTGCAGAGGTGCAGTCGGTCTTTTCTAACACCTCAGCTGACAGGCCGGTATAGACATGTGAGAGGCTCCAAAAGTAATGCCCCCTATTTGTTTCCACCAAACTATGAGGGAGAGTAAAAAATTATCTGTACATATCTTTATTATTGTCACATCGCATTCTTCATATGCATGCTTATAGTTGATTAAAGTTTGAGCCTGATCACGACAATTTGCATGATGATAAAACAAACTAGCAACAGAAAACAGCCTCCGGGCATCGTAAAAATTAATTTTTGAAAGATATTGCCTGAGAGGGTAGGAGTTAAAAATTCAATGTTAGAGGGTTTGTATCATTAGTAAGCAAAATCCTCATATTCATTAAAGGAGTAAAAAAAGATAAAACAATTTGAAATGAAAACTAAGCCCCATCCCTCTCAAATAAAATGTTGCATGCATGTAATAATCAAACAATTATTTTGAATATTTTCCACATAAATTTTCCACAAAATCGTAGGTATTTATTCATTTGTAAACTTGTTACTGTAAAAAAAAAAGGGATGAGAGTAAAAAAACAATTTCTAAAATAGCTTACTCAAATTTTGGGTGTATATAGCATAAGAATATTGTGACGTAAGCTGTGATATAAAACTATGACGTAGTTTTTGTTACAGACAGAAATACAGACAATCTCCATTATTAATATATATATATAAAAACCATTTCTATTAATCTATATGCAAACATAGATAATAGATTTATTCTCAAATTTTTAAATCTTGGCAATTCAGGGTATCTCTGCTAGTATCTCTGCTTCCATAAAACAAGAGTGTGGATAATTTTTGAATCTCCCTTGTACAACAGGTACGGAAAGCACAATAAGACCATTGGATAAATCAAGTTTTCAGCTTCAAAACACTATTTCTACTCATCAGCATCATCAGGTTGCAATGACAGCATGCATCCTCATGACTCTCTCACCAACCATCCCGATTGCCCCTGGCAAGTCATTGTTTAATTCTAATTAGCATCTTATTTATTAATAATGTCTCTATTAAAGTCTGATTTATATTAGATTATAATATGTCTGTCTGTAACTGAAGCTATATCACCACCAACATCATAATTCCCTTGATTATTTACATTATATTATGATATATATATTTACCAACGATTCTCTATGAGCAGGATGCGACACAAGATAAATTTCTTAAACAGAGTTTAGCATGTTTGAATTCAGACTTTTCCTTATCCTAGACTGGTTACCCAGCCAAGGCCAAAGAGCCCAGTCTGCCCTACTATTTACTCATAGCTGAAGGGAGAATAGTTGGATGCATACCTTTCGCAAAGGTATTAGTACAATGTGAAATGCAAATAGTCTCGTCCAGGATTACATCATGTGCTCCCAGGTATGTATTTACCAACTCCTCCACACGAGCAGGATGTGACACAAGGTCAATTTTTTGGCGGACTTTTCCAGGTTTGAATTCAGAGTTTTCCTTCTACTAGACCAGTTGCCCTACCAAGGTTGAAGAGCCTAGTCCACCCTACTATTTATCCATAGTTGGATTCATACCTTTCCCAAGGGTATTAGTGCCATATAAAATGTAACCAGCCATGTTCAAGATTTGAACTCGTATCGCCATATCTATTTCCTTCGACAGCAACCATTCCGCCATGTGCCTCCAAGTAAGGGAGAAAGTTAAGTGTCACAAGTCACGTGAGCACTTAGTATCCAGCTCATGTAATGTTTAGCCACCATGATCCTGTCCACAGGGATTATGGATCACAACATTAGGAGCTGGGAGGTTACTCCTCTGCAGAGGTGCAGTTGGCAGTGGCCAATGCATTTCATCATTTGTCAAAGGCAATGTGAGTGACAAGCAAATTTTTAATGCATCCGTCAATCGATGAAATGAAGAATGCTTTGATACATTCATTTATGCAAATTGGGCCAGTGAAAGAGGGATTACATAGATAACATTTATCCGACAATGACACAATGTCATTATTCCATTAAAAAAAGGGATGCAAATGTTTTTGAGCATGTCATGCAGGCTGTGCTCCCTTGCTTCTGAAAATACATAGCCAATCATTACGACTACCATAATTAGTTCTGTATAACATGCATTCATGCATTAAACTGACCCCTTAACTTTCAGCTACAAAATCCTAGAAAAAAACTTTGACTCAGTTTTAAAATTTCTGCTCCAATTCTCTACAGTTATTCATATTTAACTCTACTTAAGCATAATAAAAAGCAAAAAACAGAATTCAGTCAAAATTATACAAGAGAATTTTCTTTATGAGAAAATTTTCTATATGGGCAATTCTATGTCAAATCACCCAGAAAAATGTAAAATTTTCACCCACTCCCTGAGCAAAAACCAAACTATCTTTTTGGTACAAATAATGTTCAATAGATATGAAATAATAATAGAAAAAACTTTTGTCTTAAATTTAGTGCCACATCGGGATATTGATCTTACTATGAAAAAATCAGAAATCATCAATAACTTAAAACTGGTTGACTTTAAGACTTTTTCTGATAGCATTTTTGGATTCGTCAGGCAAAAATGCTTTTATAAACCAATTTTTAGTAATAGGGAAGCTCTAGAACTCATTTTACAGACAAAAATAGATTACAAAAAGTCGCCATTTTTCGGGACCCCACTCAAATCTGGAGAGCTAAAAGTCAACATAACTCTGCCAATTCTTGGAATTGGAAGCTCAAATTTTGGGGAATGTCTAACTTTAACATAGTACACGCCTCTACAAAATTTCAGAAAAATTGAAGGGGGTGGGGGACATGACCTGGATGATTTGATATGGAATTACCCATATATTTTCTATATAAGAATATATATTTTTAATTTGAAATTATTTATATATTTTTAATATAAAGAATATAAGAATATATTATTTTAAATATATATCTTTTATCAGGTACCGGTAACTCTACTTAGATATGATAAAAGGTCAAAATGCAGAATTCAATCAATATTAGCCCTAAAGAAATCTATAAACTATTATTTGAAAGTAAACAAACAATCTGTTTGAGATTGCGATAGCTGACAATTTTTGGGAGAATATGTGCTTAATTGAAGTCATACCTAATTTGAAAATTAATTAGTTGATAATTGATGAATTAGGCTAGCATATCTGTTCAAATGTAAGGCATAAACAAATCGAAATGTATGTACATTTCAGCATATTATGCCTCATCAGCAGAGTTATAGACAGGAAACTGCTCTGTGTATGATTTGAACCCTAACTGCCAGGCTGACAGGTGGGGATTCCAACCATTACACTAGCTTCAATTAAGCACATATTCTCCCGAAAATTGTCGGCTATCGCCATCTCAAACACACTGTATGTTTACTTTCATACTGTCATGCAGCAAGTCAACCAAAAATGTAGCATATATCAGTTTAAAAACAAACGAGAAATCTGGGAAAACCAGCTAGTGTAATGGTTGGAATCCTCGCCTGTCAGCCTTAGTTAGGGTTCGAATCACACACAGAGCAGTTTCATACAGAGATCGACTTTTTCTTGATTTGTTTATGCCTTATATTTGAACAGATATGTTAGCCTAATTCATTAATTATCAACTAATTAATTTTCAAATTAGGTATGACTTCAATTAAGCACATATTCTCTCAAAAATACTATTATTTGTAACTATGTACCTATTGTACATGTAAACTGCGCTCTTTAACTTTGGTATGGCAACCGGTCGAAGAGAAGGAAAATTTAGAATTCAGACTTGTTAAATTCTACTAAAAAAATGACCCAGTATCACATCCTGCTCATGTGGATGGGTTGGGTAAATTCATATATAAGAGAATTTTCTACATATTTTTTATATGTAAAATTTTCTATTCGTTTTATACATATGATAATTTTCTGTATATTTTCTATTTATAAATTCCCCATATATTTTGTATACAAGATTATTTTCTTTATGAGAGAATTTTCTATATTTTTCTATATAAGAATTTCCCATGTACTTGTATATAAAGCTTTGGTGTAATGGTTATCATTGTAATAAATGGACCCAGCAATCTGAGTTCAAATACTGGATGAAGCTGTTTGCATTTCACATTGTGGTAATACTCTTCAAAAAAGTATGCATTTGTTAAGTATCTAGCCGCCATCCTTGGCCAGTTGTAAAAGAACTTAAAGTAAATAAGTAAGTAAGTCAATAAGTCCTGTGGTATAGTATCCTTTGGTAAGTCAATAAGTCCTGTGGTATAGTATCCTTTAGGTCCGATGTCCAAGAAGATCCAAATATCAATGAGCTAAGATTAGAATCGGCCAGAATAAATACAACAACAGCAGATAAGAGGTTGCCTTCCCTGGTCACGTGCTTATCGGCGAGTCCATAAGTAGAAGTGACCATCTGGCACACGCCTTATATCCACAAAAATTCCAACAATCTCCCTCTAGCTATGGGTAAATAATAAATCAGACTGAGCTCTTTAACTTTGATATGGCAACTGGTCAAGGAGGAGGAAAACTCTGAATTCAAACCTGTTAAACTCCACTTAGAAAATTTACCTTGTGTCACATCAGCTTATGTGGAGGGGTTGAGTAAATTCATATATAAGAGTATTTTCTATAAATCTCTATGTGCAAATCTTTTTATCCATATATTTTCTATACAAGATGATTTTCTATATAAGAGAATTTCATCATATATACATGTTGAAAGAATATTTGGCTGGAACGTGCTTTTGCAAACACGACAAGTTGAAAGATAAGGTTCAACTCTTTATCAACAATTTGGCTTTGAGCTGGTATGACATGGGTTTATAAACACAGTCACAATGCTTAAAATTTCACCAACTGAAATGGCAATCATATAGAGACATAGATACATGTTCAACATTTAAGATGATGTAACCATCATTGTAAATATCAATGTACGTTTTTGTGATTTCTAAATATTTTGGAGACCTTACTTTTGGGATTACCGTTGTACATTTTCAAAGGAACCAAAATTATTAACATGACTTAAACCAAACAAATTTTCTATTTGTTTGTTTGTTTGTTTTTTCTATTTTTGCTTTATCAATTTGTAAAACATTTAAGTTGTTTTTTGATGTTTATTTTTTCAATCCTTTGCTTATATTTGGCAAATGAATGTAAATACATCCTGTGGATGACTGTGGATCCCAAAAGTGAGGTTTCCAAAGAGCTGGGGTTTCAGGGAAACTTTTTGTGCGGCTATTGTGTTACAATTCTAGTAGCGATCCTTTAGGCTTCAAGCAAGAAAGCTTATCCAGCGGAGATCCTTTCGTTGTTCCTTGGTGCTCCTCAGCCTTGAAAGTCCTTCGTCAATGATTGCAAATAAACGTCTCTATAATGGAATGACCCATCTTCCCTGTACCTCAACAGTGGCGATGGTTCTAGCCACTATTTACGAACACACATATTACTCTGTGCAGAACTCACTTGAAGTACTTAGACGACGGACTCTCCTCCTGATACTCACGTGACCTTACTATATAACATAAGTAGTCAACCAGCCATGCATTCGGGCTGTTGATTGGCTGAGGTTTAAACCATGTGACCTTGCTTAGTCTATAAATTTAAGTGGTGTATTGTAGCATGGCTTATATTCATGAAATAATCCAACATATTGGCAATACTGTTCTGTTTGTTGTGCATGTGCCTGCGGTTGGCTCTGCATTCACCTAGCTGCCATGCTCAGTAATGGCTTGGCAGTCATTTCTGATGGAGCTCCCAACTAATGCTGCTGTGAAGTGTGAGGTTTGTACTGTTATTCATCTTTTGAATGCAAAATGCATTAAACCAATTGAAATTCATCACCAATTAACAGAAGTGTATAGTAAGTTGAACATGGATGTCAAAAATCTCCTCGAGTGGTGTACACAGTTTGCAACAATACGAGCGTCAATGCTTCTTCCATGACATGGCAGCAAGCTGTTATTACATGGGCATACAAAATCTATCACAGAGCTTACAAAAATGCATCAACCAAAATGGCAATTATGTAGAAAAGAAACAGGTTCAGACTTTAAGATGATGTAAAATTCATTGACGATGAACGTTTCTGTGATTTCTAAATATTTTGAAGACTTTACTTTTGGGATTACTCTTGCACATTTTCAAAGGAACCAAAATTATTAATACTGATTTAAACCAAATACGTTTTCTGTTTGTTTGTCTTTTGTTTTATTTTTTGTTTTTGCTTTATCAATTTGTTTCACATTTCAGTTTTTTTTTTTGTTTTTTTGTTTTTTTTTCAATCCTTTGCTTATATTTGGCAAACGATCATAAATGCTTCCATTCCTGTGGATGACTGTATTTTACCTAGAAAACTGACTTGTTATTTTTTTGTTTGTTTATTTGTTTTTTTTTCCCCCTCTCTTGTCTGGATCTGTCTGATATTAGCTTGGAATCAATCCGACCTTCTTCTAAATATGATCCGTATTTGATCAAGTGTTGTTGATTTTGGCAAGAGCATTCGTCTTTGTGATAAAGTAAAAGAAAAGAAAAAAAAATGGAAGAAGAAAAAAAAAATGCTTTCCATTTCCTGCAAAATTTTACTTGACTTTCATGTCTCATTGATGATTTGAAACATTTACTGTATCGCACATTTTTATAGTTTACATTATGTCTTAAAACACAGAGTTAAAAAAATATTACCAATTCTTGAAATTCTATATATATATACATATATATTTACCAACACCTCTGTATGAGCAGGATGTGAAACAGGGTCAATTTCTTAAGCAGAATTTAACAGGTTTGAATTCAGAGTTTTCCTTCTCCTAGACTGGTTATGTAGTCAAGAGCCCAGTCTGCCCTACTATTTACCCATAGCTGGAGGAGAGTAGCTGGATGCATACATAAACATCTTAAAACACTAAAAAAATATTACCTATACTTGAAATTCTACATATATTATATATATATATATATATATATATATATAAAGATTTTTTGTCATTATTTTCATAGTGAGTTCGAAGCATTAATTAAAATGTAATAATATATTTTTGAAGCGTAATAATGCACATTTATGTTTAAAAACATATTTATTTCTTTTTTTTTTTTTTTTTTTCATATTAAGGGTCCTAAATATTTCAAGCAAAGCTCATCATCATATATATATATACTAGTGTCACCTGGGTAGAGGGGAATTTTTTAAGTTAGTCCCGCAAATCCATTATTTCTGAATCGTGAATTGAATCCTCGTGGGATGCCCCATTTAAATCTCTATGTCAAAAAATAGACCTTGCATTGATCCAGCTACTCTGAAAAGAAATGTTAATGTCTACTAAAATATCAAATGATAAACAAATCCCTGCTGTTATCATTTAAATTTTATTTTTTGATTTTCTTCATGAATATAAATCGAATCTCTATTATTTTTGCTCAAAAACCAAGCCCTGGAGATATTTAATGTGTATCGGTGTTACAGACAGTAATAGTAGTTTGAAACATATTATTGAAACAAGTAGTTAAATTTACTCATAAATTTTTCTGTGCGCTTTAAATGTACATTTCTAGCCATGATCCAGTAAGTTAGGTTATATTTCAGCTGGGCTTTTTGTATCTTATAATTGAGATAGTGTGTTTTTCTGTCATTAACCAAAACTATATTACTAATCAAGTCACAATTACCTTAGTTACTAACATCACATTCTCCATGATTTTAGTTTTATTTAGACCTCAATTATTAATAAAATTGTTTTACATTATTAACGCTGTTGACCATATCTACATACTAATAACATGCAATTGTATTTATATATGCAACAAAATAGCGGTTTACAGTGTGAACATGAAGGCTAATTTGCATATTTGAGTAAAATATACTTTAGTCTCTAAATTAGAGCATATTGCTCTAAGAAAAATCTTGCTACAAAGTGTTATTTTTTTTGCTGTGAACATGAAGGCTAATTTGCATATTCGAGTAAAAAATACCACTATATCTATATCTATATCTATATATATATATATTGTTGTCTTTTATGATAATAGAAAGCAGGCAATATCTTTCGAAATAGAAAGACATTTATAGATTTTACCAATATTTACAGTTATTAGAGGTACTGATGATTGTGCACATATATGTCAGCTTCACTGACAATCTAAATTATAATCATCACCTTCCATAAAACTTTTAAGCATTTCTTATTATAATGGAGATTGTGTGTTTGTATGTCTGTAACCAAAACTATATTACAACTCAAGTCACATTTCCCTTATTTATTTACATCACATTCTCCATGATTTTAGTTTTATTTAGACCTCAATTATTAATAAAATTGTTCACATTATCAATACTGTTGACCATATCTACATAATAATAACATACAATTGTATTTATATATACAACAAAATAGCGGTTTACAGTGTGAAAGGGAAGGCTAATTTGCATATTGATATTAAAAATTTGATTTTAATAAATATGTACTTAGTATTATTGATTTCTAATTGTTTGGTTTTTATGTTAATGAATAAGAGTAAAAATCCTATAAATCTTAAAAGAAATCCATTAACAAGAAAAATAACTATAATTTCGTTCTTTACTTCCTATTTTAAATAAATAGTTAAATTAAGAAAATTTAGCAATGAGACGGGAGTGAGTTTTAGTTGTTCTATTTTTCGATTATATCCCCATCTGTTTCAAATCTTTTTATCTGCATTCTTATTTAGTTTCATTAGCCTGTCTAAATCATATTATATTAAAGCTTAAATACTTGCATCCAGAGGGCGCATATATTTGCTAGTTTGCATAACATTCTAAAATTTTCTTTCTTTATTTTTAATTCCATACCATTTTGTAATGGGGTCTTTGTTACTTTTTAAACTAAAATGGAGACATGATTGTTATTCAAAAAAAAATCGTATTGTACATTTATTTTTTTAAGTTGTCAATATTTCATAATATTATCTCATTGTTCTGATTTTTCTTTAAAAGCCATCAATGAATAGATATAATATCATCTCCTCTAAATTTAGACTACCATTTTAATCTAGATAAGTATTCTTTCTTTTTTTTTCATTTTATTAAATATTGTAATATTATCTCATTGCATTTTTTTCTGTTGTAGTCTTGGATGGAGATAATATGGCTTCTATTAAAATGAAAAATCTGGCTTCAGTTTTTCACTTTTTTACCCAACATTTCAAATTGTCATCTTGCCTCTGTGGATTTCTCTGTTTTCTTTAATATTAGCTCGAAAAAAGATTTTTTTTTTATAGCAACAGCAGTATTCAATGCTAATGAAGTCAAATGAGTAATTTCCTTTTCTTTTCCAGTATTTTTTCATTGTTGTATCGTTCTTTGTGTGGTTAAGCATGTATTTCATAGAAATATTATCATCATTAAAGCCATGTTGAACATTTGAAATGGAACTTCCTTTTTCAATTCCACTTTGCTGAGATTTGATCTTCACCTCTTTTCCTTCTCAGACATTCATTGTATTCTCTTCAAGAACCATCATGCTAGTACCATTTAACATAGAACTACAATTCACTAGGATGAGTAAAAAAATGAGGCATATTCAGCAGCTCTGGATGCTTTTGCTAATGTTGTGAAGCTGGAGGCTTTTGCTAGAGGTTGTGAAGAGTAGCTGTGAGATGCCAAGCTCGCCTGATACTCTTCTTGTGCTACTCATTCATTGTGATCTCTTCAAGAACCATCATGCCAGTACCATTTAGCATAGAACTACAATTCACTAGGATGAGTAAAATGATTGTACAAAAAAATGAGGCATATTCAGCAGCTCTGGATGCTTTTGCTAAGGTTGTGAAGCTGGAGGCTTTTGCCAGAGGTTGTGAAGAGGAGCTGTTAGATGCCAAGCTCGCCTGATACTCTTCTTGTGCTACTCAAACATTCTTTGTGATCTCTTCAAGAACCATCATGCCAATACCATTTAGCATAGAACTACAATTCACTAGGATGAATAAAAAAAATTGTGCAATAAAATGAGGCATATTCAGAAGCTCTGGATGTTTTTGCTAAGGTTGTGAAACTAGAGGCCGAGCCCGCCTGATACTCTTCCTGTGCTACTCAGATATTCACTGTGTTCTCGTCAAGAATCATCTTGACGTGCTTGCCTGATATTCTTCCTGTGCTACTCAGACATTTATTGTGTTCTCTTCAAGAACTATCTTACCAGCACCATTTAGCATATGACTACAATTTACCTGGACAAATAAAAAATTTTGCAATGTTTGAGTAACATGAGACATTCAACAGCTCTGAATGCTTTAGCTAAAGTTGCGAAGGTGGACTGCAAGATGTCATGCTGGATACTACTGGAGAAGCAAGAATGAACTCATATGCAATGTTCTCCTGTGGAAGCCAGCAAATGGGCATGCCAATGTGGGCCATCCAGCAAAGACTTACATTAGGATGCTGGATGCTGTGTGAAGGACCTGCCAGGGCCAATGAATGATAGAGATGGTTGGTGAGAGATTGTCATGGATATCTGTAATACTAGCATGACCTGATGATGATGAATTCTCTCAGGCATGGATTTTACTAATTTAAAACAATACACTTTGTGGGAGTTATTTTCGTATTTGCCTGGGGAGTTGTCTGCCCGTTTTGGTTTTGCTGGTTCCTGCTAGGAGCCTGGTCTATTTGAGTGGCTAATTTGAACCTCTCTTTTTTCCTGTTGCTGGACCTACGAGACACTATGGGTTAGACTTAGGTCTACTCCCTTCTCGTTGGGGCTTTGGCCCTTAACACTGGCCACTCACTGCTAGTAAGTCTCTTATACGATATATGACTATCCTTTAGTCATGTATCCGTAACTATGTTTCTATGTACATTTAGGTATCTCTTTGATACCTAAATATCTTATATTTTACCATTCATGAATGTGTCATTATCTCTACTGTTGGATATGTATTTATATTACTTATGTATGTATGTTTATGTACACCTCTATGTATTATGTACCCTGTTTATTCTGTGCTGTATATAAAATGTTTTGTCTATCAACCTTTGTCGGAGTTTTATCTTCAAGTATTATCACTTTGAATCTTACAACTTTATCAAAGGGGTTAAAGATTTCCTGTTTCAAAAATTTTCATTATGAATTTTCAAATGGATTTAAAGTTGATCATTTTGCTGGTCATGTCATTGATTTTAAATGTCTTTCTTGAGGAAAATCTTTAATTCCATTTGTTCTGTGACAAGATGCATTATCATTCTGAAAAATTGACTTCATCATGACCAAACCAATTTTCTATCAATGGAATGAGAAGATTATTCAGGATTTCAATGTACACATGTGCATTGATTGTTGAGATAATGATAGCCATCTCCCCTGGTCCTTTAAATGACATGCAACCCCATATCATGAATGATTTGGGAAAATTCATTTCTTTTCTTCAAGCAGTAATTGTTGAAATTTAGTAAGGGACTTGCTTCCGGCTACACCGGTTTGCAGTCCTTAGGGGACAAATGTTAGGATTCACCAGTCACCACCAGCAGCAGCCTGCTACCCCCCTCATGATCACGTGATGATGCCTATAAAAGCATACACATGCTTCTTTCATTCTCTCTTTTCACTTCTCCTTTTGCGCGATAAGGTAAGTGGTAGCATTCTAGCTACTCTATTTTCTGCTTGTTCATTTAAGGATAAGAACGGACATAGAATAATTCCCCAAAAGGAATTCTTGTTCACCAACCACACAAAACTACAGACTGTTGTATACCCTTTCTTTCCTTACTTCTATTCTTCTGCTCATCTTTGGTATCTTACATTCTTCTTCTAGCGTCTGGACTTCATCTTGCTGGTTGGTCATCCCTGATTCATTTCTTCTTCTAGGCCAGTCTTGTTGCCAAGACATTCACCAACCACAAAACCATATTATTTATTTAAACCTTTATTTTTTAACTAAACATATTTCTCTAACTAACATAATGCGCGTGTGCAGTGAGCTTCAGCTAAGGTAGAAACATCTTATCTGCCTGACGTCCAAGCTGAAACTGAAGAGCTAACCAGGTCCCACGTGACTTCACATATATCGCGGGCTTTCTGTAATATTCCATGGAAAGTCCCACCCGTGATATGAAAAGGGGCCATCCCTTCAGAAATACAGGGGGTTGACAATAATCTATGCATAGATCATGTAACACAGACATAGAGACATTATCAACACCCTTGACGGGCAATAAAATTGCCTACTACTGCATAGGAGAATCTAGAAAGCCTTCAACAATTTCCTACAATCTTGGATATAGCTAATACCCATACAACTCTGATACTCTGAAGACTCCATGCAGGACTTAACTCTTGCTACTTCGCCAACTAAACAATTAACTAACTAGCTAAAGCTACTACAGACTTTTGGAGACCCCTAAACAAACTACCAGTAGCTATATCCGACCTAACCTCAACAAACATTGAAGTGAACATACACTAACCCTCTTGTCTCTATCATAAATATATGTATGTTGTACATTTACCATGTATTAAACCCTTGTTGTAGCTTTAAACATTGCCGTCATAGCTTGTCTTTGAACTTCCTGCCTAACTTGTCACTCTGCACCATTTGTTCCCCGTGAATTATCTTCCCTAACAGGGGCTCACATAATTTAAAATTGAATTTCTTTATAATCTTTATATAACAAGATAAATATTTGTCAAAGGGTGGATGATCTCCAGGTGACCCTCTCACCATCCACAAAGACAGTATTAGGATTGGGGTACTTACTACTCAAATAAATCCCCAAAGAAGTTAGAAGGGGCTCCTTACCTTGGTCAGCAACCCATCTAGGACAAGGAAAGGTCTGATATAAAATCTTGATGCCTAGCATCCTTACCTCATCCCAAGGAAAGGCGAGGAGAGTAAACCTCCAAAATAAATCCGGAGTCCCTAAGGTGGTGTGAAACTGAACTCCAGTGTTACCCAGCAACTCCTGCAACACTTCCACTGCCAAAGTGCATTAGCTTCTTACCTTTCCTTTGGATCACAGCAGCAATGTGGTGAGAGACAATTTGCTACTTGGGCAACAGCTCATCCTTCATACCAACCCACCCAGGCTATGTAGTTAAAAATTTAAAAAATGGACACAACTCCATTGTCTCTCATAACCATAAGGATGTCAACAACAAAATCTTTATCTGGTTCATTTGAATGACAAGAGACAAAAGTCCCAACATTATTGCCATGACCAATACAGATTCTAAATATCACTTTCATCCAATTGTCCAAACACCATGATTGTTTCTCTTTAGTTCCTTTTAACCTTATTTTCTTCTATTTGTGTGTTAGTGCTGTTTTATTTTGTTATGAAAATCCCATTTTCTTCATCTGATTTCTTACAGTTCTCTCTAAAGCAATGACTCCTATTTCCAACCAGTCCTGGCGACTGTACCTCTGCAGAGGGCTAAGGCTCCTCCCAATGGGGCCACCTGTTGGGTGTGGGTGGCAACCTGTGACGCTTAAAGATGGAATCCTGATGGCTGAACAATATCACAAGATCAAATACCTTTAAAGAAAAAATACTTTCCAAGTATTATTTTAACACCAGGCATGTATGCGGGGAGACATGTGGACAATAAAGCGAGAACAGCCCAATGCTAACATAACGGATCTTCATTTGGATGTCATTTCCAAGGCGATTTGTCTGATGAGAAGCATCTAATGCTTTGAAACCAGCAGTAACAAAAAACCACTGAAAGTATAAATAATAATAATAGTATAATATTATATATATATATATTTAATTTTTTATAAAATGTACATATATATATCTTCTTTTTTTTTTTTAAGGAAGTCAGTTGAACAGGAAACTGGTTATACATTGTATTTTTTTCTTAAATTTAGAATTTTAACTTTATACTTGCTGTCTGACCTAAATTTTGTGAATTTTCTGGTTATATTAACCCTTCTTTAGGTGAATCCCTTTATTTTGTAAAATCCGTCTGAAGAGGCTGGCCTCTTAAAGATTTAAAAAAATTTTGTTAAAAATTTTTTTAAAGCCTTTTGAGTTTCTGGTCAAAATAAATTATTACAGAATGATGGTTTGTTAAGTTTTTCTTTCTCTGAAAATTATATATATATATATATATATATATGCTTTGTGTGTGTAATAGTTTTTTATGTTAATTTCTCCAAATTACTCATTTCTGTGTAATGGACTCTTCAAATGAGCACTATATGAAAATATGAATATATCCCAATTTTAAAATGATTGATTTTCAGTTTAGTGCTGTTCAAATATTCCCACAGCACTAATGGAAATTGCATGCATCACAGTTTTAAAACAGTGTTAATAATGCTTCTCGAAAATGACAATTTGTATCTCGTTTCAATGAAAAAATAAAAAACCTGAAACCTTTACACAGAAATGTGGAATTTTATTTTAGGTTACTGAGATTTAATGCCGTAGAGTTTGGTAATAAATAATATCTAATAATATCAATTTTTATTTAGAAGAAAATATATAGTGGTGTACTTATTTATTGATGATACATTTATGTGTGTATGTATGTATGTTTTTGTGAATGTGTCTGTGTGGGTTTTTGTGTGTATGTGAATTTGGGTTACGGAAGTGTGACTATTTTATTTTTAATTACAGAATTTCAGTAAAGAAAAAATATGGTAATAAAGAATATCTAATGATATACATTTTCATTCAGAAGTAATGTAACTTTTTATCAAATAATATTTAGGGTTGTACTTATTTATGGGTCATAATGCACACGCACACGTACACACACACACACACACACACACACACACACATATATATATATATATTCATCATATTTTATTTTATTTTGTATTTAAAATAATACTAAATTGCATATAATGTCTACAAGGACAAACTCTTGGTCAAGACACATGTTGGCATTTCAATAGATAATTTTTATCCATGCAACATTTTCTTTCCCTTTATCTTTCAACATAATAGTCAGATTCACTTTCATTTTTCTCACTTACATATATATATATATATATATATATATATATATATGTGTGTGTGTGTGTGTGTATGTGTGTGTGTGTGTGGATGATTTTACTGGTTAGCCTACACTGGTGTGTCCATGTGTAGGAGTCCACAGGAGAACATCACTTATGAGTTCATTCTTGCTTCCCAGCATATCTTCTTCCAGTCTTCATTTTCATTCTGTAACCGTTGAACTGAACTTGCAAACTGCTCCCTTGTATTGATAGATTCATTCTTGGATAGGCGCCTGAAATTCCACCATCCTTGATAAACAATTCCATACCAAGCTTTGGGGGCAGGGGACTTCTAGCTTCTGTGACCTTATGGATGCAAGAACAACAAAACCATCACTGTGGTTCCTGATGCTAAACAATCGTATATTGTTGCCTCGAGTTGTAGGAGTCAGAATTGCAAGCTTCTGAAACGGTGGCACCAGTAGAATGAAAATAATTGCTGAAGGACAAAATCTTGTCATTTTTATCCTTTTCTTCTCTTTGTACCGTAGCTGTCATCTTTAACAATGATATACCGGCAGATGCAATTAAATTGTGCAGACGTCACAAATGCACGCTCCGTTTTAAAATTAATAACATAAACACAGAATAACGGTTTCAATTAATTTGTTATTGTTTGATGCACCATGATGTCAGTGGGGTTGGGGGTAGGGGAGGGTCGACTGATTGGTGAGATGAAAGGTGCACATTGTTCCTTGCAGAACCCAGCAAGTCACCACCGCTGTTGTCACCTCCGCCGCAAATAACAACGACGATGCCATTGTTAGCAAGCTAACCTGCTTTCTCCTCCCCCGCCCCTTTGCTTTTTCCGCTCACTTCACCCGTTGACCGACGAAGTTCCTTGCTATGGACTCAGGTCAGCAGCACAGTCAAAGCCGAGAGAAGTAAAATTGGATTTCTGTTTCTCATAGATCCTGAATTTGTAAGACTTCTCGGAAAATTGAGGCTTTAAAGCATTTGCATCCACCTCTTGGATTCGGAAGCAGTTCTCATTATACATGTATAGGGATTCATTAGGTCGACAGACGATGGCAATTCCACCGTGCCCCTCGATCTCCCCACTCTAATGAGTCTGTCACTGTTATTTTATATTCTTCCACGCCCGGACTCTGAAGTCGGGAATTTATCACGATAAAGATCGCAGTTAACCTCCCCATTCTGTCCACTATCAGGATCAATGACCACTATATATGCAATGAAGCTGCCAGCCCCAATATCCTCAGAAATCATGGCTGTATTTCCTGCTGATGCAGAAAAAGGAAAAAAAAAAAAAAAAAGGAAAAGAAAAGTTCACATTTGTAATTGGTGCATTATTCTATTGGTTGATCACATTTACTGGCACCATGGCAACATGACTTGGTGGTGGGAGGGGGAAGGTAAAGTGAGAGAGAAAGAGAAACAGTGTGAGAGAACAAGAGAAAGACAGTCAAAATGGAATGTCTTTATCCAGAGCCTCAATTTTACAACTTTTATCTCGGCTTTTGTTTGTAGTCGAACTTTGTTTGCTAGACGACAAAATTGCCACAGTTAATCGGCATCGTACTGAAGTGGGATTAAGCAATATTGAATATATTCAAATTTAAACAGTCTTAAATTTATCAATTTCTTTTTCTTTTTTTATTGTCTTTTTTTTTGTTGTTTTAGTTTTGTTTCTTGGTGGTCATTCTGTTTTGCTTCTTTTATTGGGTAAATTTCTTGTGGCCATTTTTCCTTCTACATTTTTCTCTTTGCTATTCTTTTGTTTTTATACATTTGTGTCGTTATTTTTTGGGGGGTCAGTTTTGGTCATTCATTTCTTTTTATTGTTTTTTTTTTCTCGTTTAGATATTTCCAGAAATTTATCCATTTCTTTTTTTTTGTCTTTTTTAAGTTCCTTTTTTTGTTTCATGGTGGTCATTCTGTTTTAGTCTTTTCTTTTATTTGTCTTTTCTTATAGATATTTTTATTCTGTTTCTCTTTGTTTTGTTTATTTGTTTTTTATTTTCTATTTTTTTTTCTTTTCTTTGTCATTTTGGCCATCTTTTTTTTTTGTCTTTTTCTTTTGGATATTTCCAAACATTTATGAATATCTTTCTGCCTTTATGTTTTTCATCTTTTTGAGTTTTTTTGTCTTTCTTTTTGTTCTATTTTGATTTTATTGTTTGTTTTGTGTTTTATTTTTTGTTTCTTGATTTTCATTCTGTTTGACTATTTTCTTTCATTTCTCTATATTGCTTATAAACATTCTTCTTATTATTATTGTTTTTCTTTCTTTTTTGTTTTATAGCTTCTTTTTTATTATTTTTAGTTTTATCTTGTTTTTCTTTTTGTGTGGTGTCATTTATGGTCATTTTTTTTCTTTTGGTCTTTTTCTTGCAAATATTTTCAGAAATTTCCAGAAATTTATGAATTTCTTTATCTTTTTTTTTTTGATGGTCATAATGTTTTTATCTATTTCTTATTTTTTTGTCTTTTCTTTTTAGATATTTCTAGAAGTTTATGAATTTCTTCTTTGTCTCTTTTGCTTTCTTTTCCTTTCTTTTTTTGTTTCTTGAAGATCATTCTATTCTACTCTTTTCTTTTCATTTGTCTATTTTGTTATAGACATTTTCATTCTCAGTTTCACTTTGTTTTTTAGGGTGGTGTTTTTTTTCTTTTTTTTTTGCCTGTTTCTTTTAGATATTTCCAAAAATTTTTCTTTTTCTTTTTTTGTCTTTATTTTCATCTTTTTGTCTTTTTTTTGTCTTTCTTTTAATTTCCTTTTGATTTTAGATACTTTTGTTTCTTGATTTTCATTTTGGTTGAATCTCTTATGTAAATTTTCATTGTTTTTCTTGTTTTTTGTTTTAATATATATTTTTGTTATTTCTTTTTTTTTGGGGGTGGGGTCATTGTTTCTTTTGGTCTTTTTCATGAAGACATTTTCATAAATTTCCAGAAATTTATGAATTTCTTTTTCTTTTTTATTCTTTTTTTTCTTGATTGTGATAATGCTTTAATCAATTTCTTTTTTGTGTGTGTTCTTTCCTTTTACATATTTAAAGCCCCAATTTCTGTGAGATCACTGAAGTTAAGCAGCAATGAGTCTATTCAATGGAGGACCATTTAAGCAACAGTAGGCTCTGTAAGCAACCTGATATCAAAATAACTTGATTCAACATTAAATGACCTGAAAAGGGTTGATAAAACAAAATAAAAAGAAACATACAACAGCCTTTTTGATATTTCCCAAATTTGTTAATTTCTTTTTTATCTTCTTTCTCTTTTTTGTTCTTTTTAAGTCTTTTTGTCTATTTTTTTTTCTTGATGTTCATACCTAAACAATTTTTTTCTTTGTCTTTTCCTTTTAAATATTTCCAGAAATTTCCAGAAATTTATCAATTTCCTTTTCTTTTTTTTTAAAGTCTTTTTTGTCTTTCTTTATTTCTTAATGACAGTAAAGTTTTTATCAATTTCTTTTTTTTTTGTCTTTTCCTTTTAGAAATTTCCAGAAATTTATGAATTTCTTTTTTGTCTTTTTTTTTTTTCATTTTAAAGCCTTTTCTGTCTTCCTTTCTTCTTTTCTTTTTTTCTTGATTGCAAAAATGTTTTTATCAATTACGTTTTTTTATCTTTTCCTTGCAGATATTTCCAGAAATTTCCAGAAATTTATGAATTTCCTTTTCTTTTGTCTTTTTTGTCCTTTTAGAGTCTTTTCTTTTGTCTTCCTTTCTTTTTTTTTTTTTTTGACAGCTATAATGTTATTATATATTAGTACATTATATTTTTTTTGTCTTTCTCTTTAGTTATTTCTAGAAATTAATGTATTTCTTTTGGGTAAAAAAAAACAAAAACAAAAACAAATTCATAAAGTCTTTCTTTTTGCTTTCTTTATATATATCTTTTTATTCTTTTTATTCTATTCTACTTTTTTCTTTTCATTTTTTATAGAAATTTTCATTCTCTATTTCACTTTGTCTTGTTTTTTTGTTTTTTGTTTCATTTTGTTTTTGTCCTTTTCTCTATTATTTTTTTTTTTTTTGTCATTTGTGACCAAATGACATACAATAACACCGATAGACTTTGGAAAGCTTTATTCTACTTAGAATTATTGGCACACTTATTGAGTGTTTATATAGTCTAGTAATCAGTTGAGAGTTCTCCAAAGCCAGAGTAATGATAAATGTTGTAATTTTTTAAATTTTTGCCTTCTTTTAGATATTTCCATAAATTTTAAAAATTAAATTTTCTTTTCTTTTTTTTTTTCAATTTATTTTTTTCCACTGTGCATTGATCATATAAAACTTACCCACACTTATATGCTCAAGCAGAAGGATCAACCACAGGGTGAGCCATGCCAAAAACTCTACGCGGTCAAATAGTTTTCACTCCAATCAGAAAGAAATATTTCAGTTAAAGGCCGTACTGTAATGGTTAGATTTGTATGAAATTGACTCATCCACCCGAGTGCAAATCCTGGATAAAGCTACAGTTCACATAACTAATACTCTTGGGAAAGGTATGAATCCAACTACACTCCTTCCAGCTATGTGTAAATAGTAGGGCAGACTGGGCTCTTTAATCTTAGTTAGGCAACACATATAGGAGAAGGAAAACTCTGAATTCCAACCTGTTAAAAACCACTTGGGGTGGTCACTACTAGAATTAGACTCAGTCCTAATTAGTGATCTATTTCACTAATCTAATTTAAATTTATAATACTAATTTTCAACAGAAATAATATGAGGGTTCTATTTGAGAAAACTAATATGGATGACATTTTATTCTTTGTGATAAAATAAAAATATATAAAAAATTATGAATCAGATATGAAATGCATCCATGAAATACATCTACAAAAAATTTCACCAGTAAAGGAAACTTGAGCACCAACTTTTATCTCACACTCTAACAGTTTTCGGCATTAAATAACCCACAGCATTATTATACCATTAAATAAGCCAAACTGAACCAAACCAAATGAAGCTAATAAAATCATTTATACCAATTTGAACATATTAAAAACTTGAAACAGAAACTTTTATCAAAATTAGTTATTTTCGCATTAAATGACCCGAAATAGGTTGCTATGCCGTAAAACAAACACACCAAACCAAATCTTTTTCTTTTAGATATTGCCAGAAATTTATCAATTTTTTTTCTTTTTAGTATTAACTTTTCTTTTTTTTCTGATAGCCATTTTGTTCTACTTTTTTCTTTTTATTTGGCTATTTTTATGGATATTTTTATTCTCTATGTATCTCATTTTTTTTTTTTGTTTTTTCTTTTCTAGTATTTTTCTATTTTTAGATTATTTTTGGTCATTTTTTAAATTTCTTTTCTTTTTCTTTTAGACATTTCCAGACATTTATCAATTTCATTTTTTGTCTTTGTTTTATATTTTTTATATTTTTTTTGGTTTAATTTTTTCTTGATGTTCATACTATTTTTATCAATTTTTTCTTTTTTTTTGTATTTTTTATTATAGACATCTTATTTCTCTGTTTCTCTTTTTTTTTTCCCTATTTTTTTATTATTTCTTTTCTTGGACAATTTTGGCCATCTTTTCTTATATATATATATATATATATATATATATATATATATATATATATATATAAATTTAAGGGTTGAGTGGCTAAATACTTATTGCTTTTTTTTTATTGATATTTTGATCATTCAGCTTTTTATAGATCACTTTGATTATTTTTCCACTTTTGTATTTTTGACTTTTTTTGTTTATATATATATATATATATATATATATATATATATATAGTATATTATATATTATATATATATATATATAGTTTGTTTTGGTCAGTTTATGTTACTGATATTTTTAGTCATTGTTCCTTTCTTTTTTTCTGTTATACAACATTTCATATATACAAATGAATTACTACAAGGAAAACAAAGTTTGTTTTGCGTAAGAATAAAGCTTTCTTCATTTTAGGTAATCATAATTATTAGAAATCAATAATGGATCTTGTATATTTTCATCATCATATATATATATATATATATATATATATATATATATATATATAGTCAGTCTCTAATATATATATATATATAAATATGTATATATTACAGATTGAGTGGATATCAATCAATTGGAATTAGCCAGTGTGACTGTTTTATGACTACAAAAACATAGAACAAATGCTCATATATATATATGTGAACCCAAGCACCAATCATATTAGATTGAAAAGGATTTTAAACAATGCAAAACACATGTCACACCTAAGGAAACGAATAAAAATAAGATTCAAATCACTTTGTGGACCTTTTTATTATAAGATATTTACTTGTCTTTCATTGGATCTACAACAATCTTTCTCTCTCTCTCTCTCTCTATATATATATATATATATATATATATATATATATATATAAAGTTTTTATTTTTATAATATGTTTGAAGCATTGTGCATATGTGTAATATAAACATTTTTGAAGGCAATTGACAATGCAATATGTGTTGAAAATTATATTTATTTAACTTTTTTTTTTTATTCTAAATATTTTCAGAATAAAATTCCATCATCAAAAGTACTAGGTTTTTTTTTATAGTACCTATCCCACGGCGATGTGTAATCATCTGTTGTTTTAAGAAGTTGAGGAACACCGACTTAACATCATGGAATTAACCGAAAAAGAAAAATTTTCAAATATACGACGTTCCTCAACTTCTTAAAACAACAGATGATTACACCATCGCCGTGGGATAAGTACTACAAAAAAAAACACCTAGTATTTTTAATAACTCTGATGATGGAATTTTATTCCGAAAATATTTAGAATTTAAAAAAAAAAAGTTTAATAAATATAATTTTAACACATATTGCATTGTCAATTGCCTTCAAAAATCTTTATATTATATATATATATATATATATATATATATATATATATATAAAGATAAACCTAATGAGTCAGATATTAGCCCTGAAGAGCACTAAGCAAAACTTAAGTAGGTTTATCTGACTCATTAGGTTTATCTTTATTATTTGCTCTACTTAGGTATTGAGCACTCTTTACTTAATAGCTTTAGTATATCCTGGTGGTTTTTATATGAATCTATATTTCTTATATATATATACATATAAATTGTTTTTCTTTTGGCCAAGTATTATAGTATCAACCAATTATTTTTGGTTGGTATGACTATCTTGGTCTTTTCTTTTTTCCAAATTTTTTTTTTCTTCCCAGGTGATGTTTGGTAGTATATTTTTACAATCAAACTATTTGCTTTTTTTTTCTCACCACGAGGGTTTACCAACAAGTTTAGTATATTACATACATATATATATATATATATATATATATATATATATATATATATATATATATATATATATATATTTATATATATATGTGGGGCCGGGTTAGCTCAGTCGGTAGAGTGTTTGGCTAGAAACCACAAGGTTCCTAGTTCGATACCGTCCCTCGCCAACTCAGCATATGAGTAGCACAGGGATCTGTGCAATAAACTAAGGAGCTGATGGTAGGTGTGGCGCTCCACCTCAGACGCCAAAACAATCTCCTTGGTCTAGCGCTATTGAAAAGGGGATAGACTTCCTCGCTGACTGGCTGATACCGACTTTAGGTCGCCCCGACGACTTATATATATATGTATATGTATGTGCATATATATATAGATAGAAAGATAGAAGGGTTATTCATAAGGAGTTGGCAATAGTAATGTTAACAGTAACGCCTTTTTCAAGGAAATCAATAGTAGTCCTTTTATGTCCCAGAGGACTATCAGCATGACCTTCTTTATTGAACCCTGCTCTCAGAACATGCTCTTTATTTGGAAAACCAGTGTTTTTTTGTTTTTTTCCCTGCATAGACTGTCTTTTTGACTCAGGCTTGTAGTGGCAAACCCATGTTTAACCCATTTGGAGATTTCAAGACTTGAATAGAGTAGTATTAACCTAAAAAAACTAGTGTACCAGAACGATATGTTTTGCATAGGCCAACTCAAGTTGTAGTAGTAGTTGTTGTTGGTTCAGACACAACACACGCAGGTTGTACAGTCACAGGGGCTGTTTATTTCTTTGTCGCACGTGGGTTCTTTTTCAGAGAGAGTGAAAGATAGAGAGAAAGAGAGAGAGGACACGGTCAAATTACCCGGTCGTAAATCATGTTCACTACTACTATATGAAACCCATGGGGGAACCAGGAAGGTCCAGTCTGCCTTCCCTGAAGCCGTCCGGTTGGTGAAAAATGGCAAAAATAGGTTACAAAAAGTCGCCATTTTTCGCAACCAGCGTCAAATTTGGAGAGCTAAAAATCAACATAACTCCGCCAAATTTTGGAATTGGAAGCTCAAATTTTGGGGATTGGCTAACTTTATCATATTCAAAACTTGGAAAATATTTCAGAAAAATTGAAGAGGGTGGGTGATTTGGCCTGGATGATTTGACATGGAATTACCCAAATGCCAATCTGGGTTGCCTGAGTTTTCTTGCAGGATTTTAATGGATTTTGGCCTTTTGATATTCTTAGATCACTTTTTTTTTAGCAGGTGCTATGCGTATTTCTGTGAATTCTTATAGTAAAATCATTTCCAATGCATTTTCATAGTAAAATCGTTTCCAATGCATTTTTACAGTAAAAATCATTTCCAATGCATTTCTATAGTAAAAATCATTTCCAATGCATTTTTATATTAAAAATCATTTCCAATGCATTTTTATAGTAAAAATCATTTCTTGATTGAACCTTATTGATATGAAGTTTTTCAGCCTGGGAACTTTTCAGCCCACCCTCATCTATTCACCAGGTCTGTGCAGACACTGGATGCCATCTAGAGAACTTACTAAAAATGATGGCTGATAGGAATGAATGGTGAGAGAGAGAGCCAAGGGAATTCTTGCTGTTGGCATGATTTGAAGATAATAATAATAATAATAATAATAATAATAATAATAATAATAATAATAATAACAAGATTATCTCGCTAACTCTTATAACCTACAAATCAGGTTTATTTTTCTACATCGTCCCCTTTATGGCCCCCACACCTTTTCAGTGCTTGGATTGCAGTTGCAGTGCTTGGATCCCATTGATAAAAACATCATCAATGGCAGATATGATGTCAACATATGAACTTTTCAGTCAGATCTGTGCAAACACTGGATGCCATCTAGAGGACTTACTTAAGGTGATGGCCCATCATCATGAAGATCATTGCTCACCACATGGATGATGTACTTTTCAGCCAATGAACTTTTCAGCCTCTTGTACATTTATCAGATCTGTGCAGAGACTGGATGCAGTCTAGAGGATTTACTAAGAGTGATGGCCAATAGGGACGATGATGAGACAATCAAGGGAGTTCTGGCTATTGGCATGCCTTGATGATGATAATGATCATGATGATGATCCTTGCCCACTAGCCGTTATAACCTATAAGGCACACTTTTGCAGTTCTTGGATCCCACAGGTCAAAAAAATGATCAGCGGCAGCAGATATAAGATCATCATATGAAATTTTCAGCCTATGAACTTTTCAGCTCTCTAGTACATTTATCAGATCTGTGCAGGCACTGGATGCCATCTAGAGGACCTACTAAGAATGATGGCCTATAGGTATGGATGATGAGAGAGTCAAGGGAATCCTGGCTGTCGGCATGCCTTGATGATGATGATGATGATGATGATGATGATCCTTGCTCAGTAACCGTTATAACCTACAAGGCACACTTTTGCAGTGCTTGGATTGCCATTGCAGTGCTTGGATCCCATTGTTAAAAAAAATAATTTATAGCAGATATGATGTCATCATGTGAACTTTTCAGCCAATGAGCTTTTCTGTCTTCTCTTGCATCAGATCTGTGCAGACACTGGAAGTCTTTACATGGCCTGAATCTGATGAGGATGATGATGATGATGATCCTTGCTCACTAACCGTTATAACCTACAAGGCACACTTTTGCAGTGCTTGGATTGCGATTGCAGTGTTTGGATCCCATTGGAAAAAAAAAATCATTTGTTGCAGATATGATGTCATCTTGTGAACTTTTCAGCAATGAACTTTTCTGTCTTCACTTGTACATTCATCAGATCTATGCAGACACTGGATGCAGTCTGGAGGACTTACTCTCTTTCTTGTTTTATTCTCTTATTTATATGTTTATCTCAATGAACTTTTCTGTCTTCTCTTGTACATTCATCAGATCTGTGCAGACACTGGATGCAGTCTGGAGGACTTACTCTCTTTCTTGTTTTATTCTCTTATTTATGTGTTTATCTCAATGAACTTTTCTGTCTTCTCTTGTACATTTATCAGATCTGTGCAGACACTGGATGCAGTCTGGAGGACTTACTAAGAGTGATAGCCGATAGGGATGGATGGTGAGAGAGTCAAAGGATTCTTTGCTGTTGGCATGCCCTGATAATAATGATGATGATGATGATGATGATGATGATGATCCTTGTTCACTAACCGTTATAACCTATAAGGCACCCCTTTTTTTATTGATGTTTTGATTGATTGTCTTTTCATAGATTATTTTCTGTGTTTCTCTCTTTCTTGTTTTATTCTCTTATTTATGTGTTTCATCTCGTTTTTGTTTTGCCTTTCACTTTTGGTTGGTTTTCTGCGATTTCTATTTCTGGTAATCCTTTCCCCTTTTTCTCTGTTATACAACCTTTCACAAATACAATGAATAACTCGCAATCTAGTAACAAAACTGAACATTAACAAGGAAAAGCAAAGTTTGTTTTGTATAAGTACAAATCTCTCTCTCTCTTTCTTTTTTATTTCTTTTTCTTTTTCTTTTTCTTGGAGGTAATTATAATTATTTGGAATCAATAATGGACCTCGTATATCTCAGACAAATATTATAGCTACGAAGCTCTCACTCAAAGACATTTTCATAGCCAATATTAGACCAAATATAATTGATCATTTTGAGAAGACAGGCATTTCTTTTTTTTTTTTTTTTTTTTTTTTTTTATTGATATAGAATGTCCGCTTCTTTGGATGAATTACACTGTAAGAATGACTAAGAAAAAGAAACAGCCATTCTTCCACAATATTAGTCTGCTGATTATGATGATTTCAAATCTTCTGTAAATTCTATGAATCAAAACCAATGACCAAGTATTTCGACTTGAGAAACATAAGAATACTTGCAAAAGAACTGGAATTTTTTAGCATTAGAACACAAATAGTTAATCACCCTCAGCTGGAGCTGTAGAATATGCTGACTGCATCTCTGTAGAGGAGTAAGACACCACCCCCAATTGGGCCACCTGTTGGTCGTGTGTGAAACCTGGGGTGCTTAAGGATGGAATCCTGGTGGCTGAGCAACACTCCACTTTGGCCCTTACGTAGGTTAGTTGATTGATCAGAGAGGCCCTCTTCGATCAATTAGCTGGTCATGTCAAACCCTAGCACCTACATGATTATTCTGACCCTATTGCTCTTATGGCAAATCCCCAACCCTTTTTATCATAGAAGATGTTGGCTGAGGGTCTTAGTGTCCCCAGTATGTCCATTATATATTTACCAATCCCTCTGCACAATATGACAAATGGTCAATTTCTTAAGCAAAGTTTTGAATTCAAGTTTTCCTTCTTCTAGACTGGTTGCCTAACCAAAGTTAAAGAGCAGATCTGACCTAAAATTGATCCATAGCTAGAGAGAGAGTAGTAGGATGCATACCTTTCCTCATAGTATAGCGCTATATGAAATGCAAAAAGGGCATAATGGTTAGAGTTGTAGGAAATGGACTTGTCGACCCGAGTTCAAATCCTGGACGAAACTCTTTGCATTTTACATAGCACTTGGGAAAGGTATGAATAAATCTATGGGTAAATAGTTGGGCAGACTGGACTCTTCCAACTTGGTAAGGCAACCTGTCTAGGAGAAGGAAAACTCTGAATTCAAACTTGTTAAACTCCGCTTAAGAAATTGACCATGTGTCACATCCTGCTTGTACGGAGGGGTTGGTAAATATATATATGAAACGCAAACAGCCTTGTCTTGGTTTTGAACTCATGGTGCATGTCCATTTCCTATGACGATAAACCTTATACCAAGGGCACATCATTCCATATAATTTTGGCAATAGGTTAATGCTACCAAGTTGCCTTAGAATTTTGCTTTTTTATCCTTGTCCAGGATTTGAACTCATGACACTGAGACTAATTCTCTGAACCATTACATCATGCACCTATACAAGGTCCATTATTGATTCAGTATAACTGTAATTATCTAGAAAAACAGGCTTACAATTCTAGGTTGTCTGCTATCATTTTAAAGTATTTATTTCTTAAACTTTTTTGTTCCTCTTTCTGTTTTGTTTTTTTTTAATCACAAAATAATGACACAGTTAAGGAAAAACAAAAAGGCAATCATTTCCAATTTACAATCCCAGCCTAAAGATTTAAAAACATGTTGCTCTGTAGAATGGCAATGAAAAGTCTTTAGATCAATTACCATATATACTCTTGTACCGTGAAACTTTCCGAGACCTCAAATTTAGTCTAATATTAGGAGGTTGCACCATATGCAAGATACAAACTAGGCCTCTTCATTAGCATTATTCCCGGGCCCACTCTGACTCGGAGTGGTAGTACTTGTGAGAGTCCCATCTATGTGTTCAAAGAAAAAAAACGAGTTTAAAAAATGTGTTTGAAAAATAATATGGGTATTTATTTATCATTAGTCTAACATGATCAAAGGGGAACCACTCTTGACTAATAAATTATTTATTTATTTATTTATTGATCTACTAGGAAAAAAGAAGACAGGTGTTAGGGTTAGGGTCAGGGGTTAGGGCTAGGGTTAGTTTAATGAGAAAATAAATAAATAATTTATCAGTCAAGAGTGGTTCCCCTTTGATCATATTAGACTTATAGGAAATAACCAGAATATGTTTAAAAGAAAAAATGAATTCTGAAAAATTTGAATTAGCCAATAAGAAAGAATAAATCAAAAACTTATAAAATCACAAATATAACAAAAAAAAAATAACCTAAGGATTAACATGCCATAAAATCCAACCAACAATCATTCACTAGTGAATTGGGTTTTTTTCAAGGTCCTTTCGCTCTAACTAGTTTTCTTTCCAGATTTTCTCTGACTTTCCTTTAATTCTGTAAGCTAGGCCTAGGCCAACTAGTATGCCCACAATTTCCAGTTGCAAAAGTCAACAAATAGTCCAGTTTCATGTAAAATAAAGATAATGTTATTAGAAATATTTTTTTAGTTTTTCCCATTATTAAAAGCATCAAATGTTGTAATAATTAAATTATCATACTGTAGTATATCCACAGGTCCTGCTAGTTATTATAAATTTTATTTGTAAATATTTGGCCTTATTTTCTTGAATCTCCTTTAATTTGTAAGCTAGGCCTAGGCCAACTGGTATGCCTAAAATTTCCAACTGCAAAAAGTCAACTAACAGTCCTGGATTGTTACAGAATATACTACATACATTCAACTTCATATGTATGTTCAGAAAGTATTGAGACAGAATCTGTATTTGCCAAAAAAGAAATAAATAATGTATGAAATGTTCAATTTTCTTCAATAAAAGCCTAAATAGCATTTATTAGATGCTTGTTATTTAGTTGTTTTGTTATGCTGCATATCAATCCTTTTTGTGGGATTTAATGCTGAATCAAGTCATTTGATAAGCAAAAGACTCAGGTTGCTTACAGTACCTGCTGTTGCAGACACATTGCTGCTTAACTTAGTTTCAGTGGGATTTGATGGTAATTTATTCCAATGAGTTGTCCATTGGTCAAAGTGTAGTCGTTGTGTGTCACCGTGTTGTATTTCCATGAAGTCATTGGATCCGTTATTTATGTTCCGTATTGTGCGTCTGTTCGGGGTGAACAAATTGTGAATCACAACATTGTATATAAATTGACGTCCTTGGTGGTAGCTGACTACTACATACTTCACTACGTGACCATATACATCCCTGCAACGTTTACACACGAAGTAGAGCTGGTAAAGAAGGCGCTATATAACACTTAGACCAGAGGTCTTTGAAGTAGAGGTTATTTTAGGGCCAAGGACACCAACCACCCCAACTTTTTGTCTTTCTTTTTCACTTTTTGGATTTTATGGCATGTCAATCCGTTTGGGTCATTTTAAGCTGAAGACATTTATTCAAGTCATTCTTGATGCGTATTTAAAAAATCTTTTTTGAACTCAGTTTTTTTAAAACTTATTTATTCTTTTATAGATACAAAGAGATACCCTGGACCTGGGGGTAATGGCAATGAAGGAGTACTCTACACTCCCCAAAGCTCCAGAATTGGAACTTCAACATAAGTTGCAGTTTAACACCATACCCAAGACACTAAGATCCTCAGCCACCACCTTATAGCATAAAAAGGGTTGTGGATTTGCCATAAGGGCAATAGCTCAAACAATGATATAGGTGGTAGGCCTTGACAGGACTAGACAATTGTTCAGAGGGGTCCTCTCCGATCGTCTGTCTAGTTTAAGTAAGGGCCAAAGAGAAGTGTTCAATGTCATGAACTGCTCAGCCGCCAGGATTCCGTCTTTAAGCATCACTGGTCACTACTCAGAGCTAGCAATTAGCCCCACTGAAATGGGTCTTACTACTATGCAGAGGTTCAGTCGGTGTGTATTCTACAGCTCCAGCTGAGGGGGCAGCTTCCTTCAATGATAACTGTTATGCAATGTATGCCTACATACAGATATATACAAACTTATTGATATAATGGAATGACCCATCTTCCCTGTCCCTCAGCAGTGGTGGTGGTGCTAGCCACTATTTAAGTATACACAGATCACTCTGTGGGGGACTTATGTGAAGGTATCCTCATAATACTCCCATGATCGACCACTCGGTATAACTGGTCATTACGATATAACAAGTGACGACGAGGATGAGTTCACACCTCCCATTAACCAAAAAGTACTTCTGGATGTGCCGCCTGCACCATCAACTTCTTATTCTCCACAAATATCATGAGCATCAGCATCATTAACTGTCAGAAGGAGAAAAAGGTTGAGAGGAAAGAAAGCTGTAAACGGCTACGTCCAAATCCAAAAATGAAGAAATATCAAAAGTTAAATTCCAACGAAAGAATTTAGCTCAGAAGGGTGATATAATGGAATGACCCATCTCCCTCGTACCTAAGCAGTAGTGGTGGTGCTAGCTACTATTTAAGTACACACAGATCACTCTGTGGTGGGACATGGGAAGGACTATCCTCATAATAATCCCATGATCGACCACTCGGTATAACTAGTCATTTACGATATAACACTTATTAAATCATTTGTTTCTAAAGTTCCATGTCTCAAATAAATATAGAGAAAGTCGTCAGAGTGGCCTAAAGTCGGTATCAGCCAATCAGCGAGGGAGTCTATCCCCTTTTCACTAGTACTAGACCAAGGAGATTGTTTTAGCATCTGAGGTGGAACGCCACACCTACCATCAGCTCCTTACTTTACCGCAAAGATCCCTGTGCTAATGATATGCTGAGTTGGTGTGCGCCGGTATTGAACTAGGAACCTTGTGGTTTCTAGCCGAACGCTCTACCGACTGAGCTAACAGTACTGACACTACAAATTTCCGTTTTTCTAGCACTAATAAAAAAAATCGGGATTTGTAGTGTTAATACATTTTAGCTATAATATTGATTTATTTAAGGTCACCAAAAATTAGACTTTTTACTACTTGGTTCTCTTGGTGCTGTTATACAAATCTCATTGTGATTTACAAACTCTTCATCACGGTCAAAAACTAGAACAGCCTCTTGGCCATTTAAGGTCACTGTCTGATGTAGCGGTAAGAAATCATGAGACAAGGAATTAAGGTTTTTTGGCCAATTGAAAGCATTGCAGACTAAAGAAAATATCCTTTTGGGACCAAAACCGCCCTTCCTCATATACACACCAAAGGTTAACCCAAAACTAGTTATCTACGAACTTACGGAGAACTAAACAACACAGAACAGATATTTCTCTGAATTTTTTTTAGATGAGGCTTGATAATTAGTATTATTTGGATAATTCGGATTATTATCCTCATCTTTATTTCGACACATCCGACGAAACGTTGTTGTTGTATCTGTTGAGCTTAAAGGTCTCTGACAACTTGCAGTGGTGTGGGTTAGTTGACTCATAGTGTTAGTAGAATGAGAACATAAGACGACGGAGGTACAAAATACACGTGCTTACACGTTGCTTTACTTTACGGAACAGAATGGGACAGGGAAACACAGACAAAGGGAAAACGAAATACGCGCCAATTCTCATGGCGCCAGTGGTCGTCGCGTACTAATGTTATCTTGTAGTTCTGGTAACACGACATAGGCATTAACCTTACAAGCTGAAGGAACTATTTTAGTTGGTAAAATCTAACAGTATCATTGAGGTGGTAAAAGATATATAAAGAAATAGTGTGCTTGGATATATTTTATTCGGCACTTGTATCTGATGCTAACAGATACTTATTACATAAAACCAAGAAGTAGAACAATTCACAAAGACAAACTTACAAGAATGAGGAGGGTCAAATGCGTGTAGTCAAACACAGTCAATTAAATATAATTTTCCGTCTCTATCACAGTTACGTCGACTATTCTAAGACTATGAGCCAATCCATCTTATAGGGGGGTTAACTCTAAGAGTCATACAGATAACAATAAAGATGAGGACAATAGTCCGAATAATCCAAATAATACTAATAGAACAGATATTCAGCAACTTAGCTTTTTTTAAGCCCCTGAATTAATATAAGAAAAAGAAAACTATTTGGCCTTGTGCCACAACTAAGCAAAGCTTAAATAGATAGTAAACACAGGAATCTGTGCGGTAAAGTAAGAAGCTGATGGTAGGTGTGACGCTCACCTAAGACATTAAAGACAATCTCTTTGGTCTAGCGCTAGGGAAAAAGGATAGACTCCCTTGCTGTCTGGCTGATACTGACTTTAGACCATCTTGACAAACTTACTTATTGTAATAGTAAATAAATAATTGCATTTTGAGAGTCACTAGCGATATTTTTAAAAGAAAAAAAGTCGATATTGAATATTAAATTTATTTTTACATTGCTAACCACAATTAAAAATTCTGTTATATACCCCTGTTGGGTATATACACAAATGCTCTTTCATAGAGAGGTGAGAGAGATACACAGACAGATATCAGAGAGATGAGATGCATAACTTACATCTATCTTCTTCTCTGGCCATCTGTGATCGTCCAGTCACCATGTTGAATTCTATCTCTTCTTCCTGATTCTTCTTCTTCTTCTTCTTCTTCTTTTCTTCTTCTTCTTCTTCTTTGGCCGATCTTCTAACTAAGGCATTCATTGACAACAACACCAAGTTACTTTTTTAAAATTTGTATTCCTAATCTTAACTAACACAGCGCGTGCAGTTGATGAGTCCATCTGAACAAGAAAATCTTCCTTGCTCAACATCCTTGGCTGGTACTGAGGAGCTAACTAGCTCTCATGTGACTTCACGTGATTTGCGGGTTTCCTGCCTCTGAGATCAAAGATCCCCAACGGTCTGTAACTTTCCATTTTCGCTACACAGTGTTGTTAATAATCTATGCTACCATAGATAATGCAACTGTTCCAGTAGATAACATGCTTGACTGCAAGATTTTAGTAAGTGAGTTTGAACTCCAATTCATGCTATTACATTTACTTTCAGACTAATAACCTTGGGAATTGTAGGAATCCCCTTGTGGCGTTAGTTTCGTATTTGGCCTGGAGAGTTGTCTGCCCGTTTAGTTTGCTAGTTCCCGCTAGGGGCCAGTTATATTTAAGCGGCTGGTTTGAACGTCTCTTTCTCTTTTCCGGTTGCTCAACCCACGAGGCACGACTATGGGTTAGACTCTGGTCTACCCCCCTCTTGTTGGGGCTTTGCCCCCCCCCTTACATTACTGTAAGTGATTTATACAGCATGGACTATTCTTAGTCTCATGTCTGTACTTTTATGTTTTTCCCCTTTTACTTTTGTATGTATGTTTATGTACACCTATGTATTATGTATCTTGTTACATCCATGTGCTGTACCATATTAAATGTTTTGTCTATCAACCCTTGTCGGAGTTTGTATCTTCAAGCACATATCACTTTTAACCTTACACCCTCATCCCCACAGCTATGGGTTAAATAGTATTACTGTAGCGTAATTATTATGGTTTACGGGGGATTTGGAAGTTGAAAATAAAACGGTATTCGGATTTCTGGAGAAAGAGAGGAAAAAGAAATAAGAACAAAGAGAGGTTAAAGTTTAGAACTCAATTGACCGACCGATGACCCCGGAACTAAAGTTAAAAAAAAAACAACGTAAGTTCCAGTTTCTGCGGAGGAGCAGAAGTGCCACTCCCACCCGCGGGACGTCAAACGGAAGAAGAGGAAGATCGGTCTTTTTCTGATGGGCTTTCGTGGGAGGCAAACAGGGGCTTCCCAGGTTCTCCCGTATGGGTTTCACATAGTAGTACCGAACATGATTTACGATAGAATAATTTGACCCCCACCCCACCTCTCTCTCTGTCTGTCTGTCTGTCTGTCTGTCTCTCTCTCTCTCTCTCTCTCTCTGTCTCTCTGTCTCTCTCCCTCTCTCTCTCATTGTATCTGAAAAAGAACCCACCAGCCAAGAAACAAATAAACAGCCCCCTTGTGACTATACGACTTGCGTATGTTGTTTCTGAACTAACGATTATTACTACTACTAACGACTACTACTACAACTTGAATTTGGCCCTATGCAACAATTACTACTGTTCTTCTACAATGATATCTTTGGCATTAAATAAACCATGAAGGTTGGATATGCCATTAAACAAAGGAACCAAACCAAACAATTAAAGTTCAAAATAAATACCTACTTTGGTTCTTAATTTACAAACAGAAATAGCCTTTTACTTAATTTCTGGAGCTCTGATTAATTATATTCAGAGTAGACACTTACTCTAAAGACATTTGTAGTGCTGGACTTCAACATCGTCGTAAGTTAGTTCAAACACCAATTGCGCTATTACATTCACTTTCGGACTAATACCCTCTCAAAAGGTACGAAACACCCTTATCCCAAGTTATGGGTTAAATAGTACGCCTACTGTTCTTCTACAAGGATAGCTTTGGCTTTAAGTGAAACACAAGAGTTGATATGCCAGTAAACAAACAAAAACTTTGTGTGTAACCATCCAAGGATCACAGCCAAATATAAATCTTTATATATAAATATGGATCTCTTTTTCCCCCATAGATACTGACTTGATCTTGTATACAAATCTTATTATAATGGAGATTGTGGGTTTGTCTGTCTGTAACCGAAACTATATTACTGTACAAGTCACAATTCCCTTTAGTTATTTACATCATATTCTCCATGATTTTATTTTTATTCAAACCTCAATTATTAAAAAATAGTTTTACATACTTACACTGTTGACCATATCTACATACTATAACATGCAATTGTATTATATATACAACCAAATAGCGGTTTACAGTGTGAATGGGAAGGCTAATTTGCATATTGATCTTAAAAATTTGATTTTAATAAATATATGCATTTCTAATTGTTTGGTTTTATCTTATTGAATATGAGCAAAAATCTCTTCAATAAATCTTAAAAGAAATCCCTTAACAAGAAGAAATAACTGTGATATTATTATTTACTTCCTATTTTAACTAAACAGTTTAATAATGAAAATTTACCAATGAAAGACGGGAGTAAGGGAAAATGATGGAAGAGTTAGTTTCAAAGTTGTTCTATTTTTCAATCATACCCCCTCTGTTCAAAATCTTTTTATCTACATTCTTATTCAGTTTCATTAGCCTTTCTAATTTAATATGATATTTTATTATAAAATTTAACTAAAATACTTGCACCCGGAGGGTGCATATATTTGCTAGTATATCTAATGTAGGTGGGTTGTCGTCCTTGGTTTATGAGCCTCTCTCCAAATCAACCAATCACATGCCCGCAAACTTTAGCGGCAAAATTGAAGATAAGATTTCTTCCTCTTTGGTACCTGCATCTCCAGAAGTCGGACGAAAAAAAAACGTCGTTCCTTAGAGAGAGAGAGAGAGAGAGAGAGAGAGAGAGAGAGAGAGAGAGAGAGAGAGAGAGGGGCGTTGTAAGTGCGACAACTTATTGTTATGGTAATATACCACGCATGCATGGACTCTTCCAAGTATGAATAGCAGCAGGTTCTGCACTTAAGCAAGAGTTAGTATTTCAGCAGACAGCCGATAAGACAACCTCGCGTGTAACCGACTCATTGGTATCTGTTTGTATTACTGTTCTTTGTTAATATATTTGTTTAACTCATTTTTTGTCTTGTCTTTATTCTGGGCCCCTAACCAGGCCACAACAAGTATTAACTTGATATGGACTTTAAGTTAAGTGAAATTGTATTGTTATATTTATATAATTATCATTCCCGCAGACAAAATCTTCGTTTGCAAGCATAATTTCTTGTTTGTGTATATATTAATACAAGTTATTGAAATTCCATATTATGTTTTCTGTTTTTAACTCCTGTCTGCTCAACACTGGCGGCGTGAACCAGCACACTTGGGCTTCATTGCGTATTGGGCACACCCACATTACCCATTCGTACCTGTTAAAAGGGGAGGGCGCCCCAGTGTGCCCAACATGCAAAGTACAACTTACAACCAAGCATATCCTTCTAAATTGTAAACATATCCGCGCAAATTACTATCAAGCAAGAAACCTGAAAGACATCTTTAAGAATACAAACCCTGAAAACATTTTAAATTTTATAAAGAAAAAAAAAGCAACCTTTTCAACAAAATATAACAGAACATAACCAATTATCTCCATAGAACCACTACTTTAAAGTCTGAAATCCAAAATAACCTTTTTGGCATTAAATGACCCACAGAGGTTGATATGCCGTTAAACAAAACTCAAACTCAAACTTGGGCTTCAGAATAGACTCTCTGAGATTGACCTTTGACATTATTTGACATCATTGGAGGTCATCAGATTTCTGTACCCCAATGTCCGTCGGGTACGAATATCAACTCAGCAGAGATTTCCATTTTTTAAATTAAAAAAAAAATTTTTCTCTTTCTTTTACTCAGATCCGAAATCCATTCAGGAAGGTCGTCGTTTGAAGACTATAGAAGAGATACATGAAAATGCACTACGTGGTCGGCGGACTATCCTGTGTATGACTTGGAATTTGTTAAGAAGACAAAACAAGCGAGCAAATGTCAGGTTTGAATAAGAACGGTATATTTTATTGAATGACTTTAGAAATGATCGATTCTTGTGATCATATTCATTTTCAGAACCGTGAAATCAATAGAAGGAGAAAAAAACTCCAAGACAGTTGGTTCCACCATTTACAGGCAATTGAACAGACGAGTTTGTGCTCTCTATATCACCCGTTTCAACTACAGGGTAGTTTAAGGTAAAGAGCTGTTATAAGCTCTGTCCTTCCTTCACTTCTTCTTTTTCTTCTTCTTCTTCAACATTTCTTCTTCTTCTTCTTCTTCTTCTTCAACTTCTTCTTCTTCTTCTTCTTCTTCTTCTTCTTCTTCTTCTTCAACATTCTTCTTCTTCTTCTTCTTCAACATTTCTTCTTCTTCTTCTTCTTCTTCTTCAACATTTTTAACTTCTTCTTCAACATTTCTTCTTCTTCTTCTTCTTCTTCAACATTTTTAACTTCTTCTTCAACATTTTTTAACTTCTCTTCTTCTTCTTCTTCTTCTTCTTCTTCTTCTTCTTTTCTTCTTCTTCTTCTTCTTCTTCTTCTTCTTCTTCAACATTTCTAACTTCTTCTTCTTCTTCTTCTTCTTCTTCTTCTTCTTCTTCTTCTTCTTCAACATTTCTTCTGCTTCTTCTTCAACATTTCTTCTTCTTCTTCAACATTTCTTCAACATATCTTCTTCTTTTTATTCTTCTTCAACATTTCTTCAACATTTCTTCTTTTTATTCTTCTTCAACATTTCTTCAACACTTCTTCTTCTTCTTCTTCTTCTTCTTCTTCTTCTTCTTCTTCTTTTTCTTCTTCTTCTTCTTCATAAAACTGGATGGTAACAGGTGTGGCTTTGTCACATTCATATTTAATGGATACAATTTGTAAGATATAAGATATTCTGATAAAAAGTCTGCTGGGTTATCATTTACATCTGTGACACTCTGTCTTAGTGGAGATTCGTCTAAGTTTTTCACAATCATTTAAATCATGTATGAGACTAAGGTTTCTTCTTCTGTTTCACCAGTCGCATACGCGCATACGCGCATACACAGGACGCGAAAAGGCCTGGTAATAAGCTCACCCATTGTTTCTTATAAATAAACGCATGCGCAGAGAGGGTGACAGAGGGTAGGGGCAGATAATCCAGCTTAGCATCATGATATCTCCGCCCCCACCGCCACCCCACCCCTTGATTGTGTTGACGACGTTATCAGAAAAATAAAAGGGATCCGAGATCTTTGTCAACGGCAAACAGTCCTTTGAGGACTTAAGCTGAGGGTTTAAACTTTCTGAAACAATTCAACATTTTCTATCTTTTCATTCTATTTATAACAAAAACCTCACTACCCCCCACCCCACCCCACGTACATACGCCCCCCCTCCCTGTGTTTTCATAAGCGTGTGCATTCCGGGGGAAAACTTAGATAATATATTAGAATACACAGAAGCTGATACCTTTGTTCTTTGAAAACTGATACTCTATGGTACATTTTATCAAGCAACGTTTTATCTAGTATGAGTTCAAAACTAGCATTAATATCTACTAAGACTCTCTCTCTCTCTCTCTCTCTCTCTCTCTCTCTCTCTCTCTCTCTCTCTCTCTCTCTCTCTCTTACACACACACACATACTCTCTTTCTCTCTTTCTTTCTCTCTCTCTCTCTTTCTCTCTTTCAAACACAAACACACACTCCCTCTCTTTCTACCTATCTCTCTATTTATCTATATATCTATCTATCTCTCACTCTCTCTCTCACCCCCTCTCTCTCTCTCTCTATATATATATATATATATATATATATATATATATCACTTTCTCTCTCTCTCTCTCTCTCTCTCTCTCTCTCTCACTCACTCACTCACATATACACACACAATCTCAATCTCTCTCTTTCAAACACAAACAAACACTCTCTTTCTCTCTATCTATCTATATATCTATCTATCTCTCACACCCTCTGTCTCTCTCTCTCACACACACACAATTCTTTCTTTCTCTCTCTCTCTTTCTCTCTCTCTCACTTCTCTTTCTCTCTCTCTCTCTCTCTCTCTCTATTTCTCTATCTATCTATCTCTCGTTCTTTTTCTCTATCTACCTTTCTCTCTTTCACACTCTCGATCTATAAATCTCTCTCCCTCTGTGTTTTCTCTTTTCTTCCCCGTCTCTCTATCTACTCCTTCCCAACTCTTCGTCCCTCTCTCTCTCTCTCTCTCTCTCTTTCTCTCCCCCTCTCTCTCTCTCTCTCTCTCTCTCTATCTATCTATTTATCGCCCTTTCTGTATGCTTCTATATCTATATCTATATCTATATATCCATTTCTCTCCTCCTCTCTTTACCCCTCCCTTTCTCTCTCCCTCTCTCTCATTGTCTATCTACTTCCCTAATTTTTCATCTGCTTGCATATTTCATTCTCTCTATCTATCTCCCTGACCCTCTCTATTTACGTCTCTCTATCCTCTTTCTAACACACTATCTCTTTCCACCCCTCCTTCTCTCTATCTATATATCTCCCACTTTCTCTCTTCTTCTCCCCCCCCTCTCTCTCTCTCTCTCTCTCTCTCTCTATATATATATATATATATATATATATATATCCATATATCCTCCTCTTCTCCTTATCTCTATCTCTCCTTCTCTTTGTCTATCTAGCCATCTAGCAATCTATCTATCTACACAGTGTAATCAAAAAGTATCAAGACAGAATATTGATAATTGTTTATTTTTTTCTTTAAGTTTAAAATTTAAAATTAAGATGAAGAAAGGTGCACAATGGAAGGGCATTGTGTTTGTCTTTTCCTTGTTTGTCGGAAAGGTTATTCAGTGCAGCATCTGATTGACTGTGGCAAATGTAAACATGCCTCCAATGACAAGGGACAGGTCACAAAACAGAATACCTATATATATATATATATATATATATATATATATATATATATATATATATATGTTTGCACACACGCACACACACACACACACACACACACACAACATATATATATATATATATATATATATATATATATATATATAAAGAGATACAGTCTAAGTCAAAAGAATCAGAGCAAGTTAGTCAGACGGGAGTTGGAGCTAGATCATGATTGGAGGCATAGAGGAAGGAAAGAGGGGAAGGAGGTCACATAACAGAATACCTATATACCTATATATGTGCAAACACACACACACACACACACACACACACATAAGTATATATATATATATATACATATATAATATATATATACATATATAATATATATATACATAAACATGTATATATTATATATATATGTATGTATATATACATATATACGTGTATGTGTGCGTGTTTGCACACACACACACACACACACACATATACATATATATATATATATATATATATAATATATATATATATATATATATATGTAAGGAGATACAGTCTAAGACAAAAGAGTCAGAGCAAGTTAGTCAGAAGGGAGTTGGAGCTAGATCATGCTTGGAGGCACAGAGGAAGGAAAGAAGGGGAGGAGAGGACGTATCTCAAACACAGTTGGAATAAGATAACTTCAACTAAAATCATGCCATCTCCACAGACTGAAGAGAGAGAGAGATAAGAAAACAAAAGTAATAGAAACTTTTTGAAAAAGTTGAAATAAAAAAAAAGATTTGTTGGGTTGCTTTTCTGACTCACATTCAATAGAGGAGGCACTCGTAGTGTAATGGTTATTGTTGTAGAAAATAGGAGAATTCATCCGGATGATGGCTGTACCAGTTTTGAGAGTGAACGAACTGAGCATGAAAACCCAAGTGTCAACTTTGAAAGGGATACACCTGTTATATTGGAGAGGACTTGGAGGGTTGGAAATGTCAGACATGTGGTCGAATTCTGCTTTCTAAGGCTGGATATGTCAATCATAGAAAATCTCATCAGGGACAATTCATGCAAACTCCAGGAACAAACAATGTGTCTTGTGCAATCTATAACAAAGTCTGTAAGTCGGCTTCTGGTTTTAAGAGACATATGGTGGTGCATAAGCTTCAAATTTTATCATCTGATGCAATGGGAAGGACGTCCTTCCTATGTCATATTTGCATCAAACTTTGTGGATCTGCAGCGGGTTTGATGAGTCATTTGAGGGCTCATGAGAGGAAAGGTTCTGGTGGTGGGGTTATAGGATTGTTAGGGAACAGCAGTGATCTGTAAAGATTATGCTATTGCTTACATGTAGTAAATAGACATGGGGAACTAAGTTCAAATCCTGGATGAGAACATTCTATTTTAAAAAGATTAGTAATTTTTGCACTCATTGCTAACTTTTATGAATAATTGTACAATTCTGATTCATATATTCACTTTAATAAATGATTTGTAAATATTTGAAAACAGAAAAAGAAGCTCAAAACACAAATATGGAACTATTAAAAATGGAATAGTAGATTAATTGCAGCGAATAAAAAGAACATTTTTTTCTTAATATCAGCAGTTACATAGGCACATGCACATTTGGGGAAAATTGTTAAATGTATTTATCTTATAAAACTGTTATATTATTGTGTGGGTAGGTTAGAGTAACCTCCTTTATTGATTGTAACTTAGAGTGACCGTTCGTGGTGTAATGCAAATATTAGTGGCAGGCTGTCGGTAAGTCTCTACTTAATGACTGGTGGGTGCCACCATTTGCATTCTGGACTTTGTACGTCGTATGAGATGGTCGATTTGTGTGACTCTTCTTACAATTATATTAAATTGAAATTGTCTATACAATGAATGATCTTCGAATTAAAGTGTTAAATCATGCCACACATTTGCTTGTCTCTTATGAGAAAGGTCAGTTTGTTTTTTGTGTCACATCCTACACATGTTGAATGGGTAAATACCTACTATAAAGTAAATAATAATTTTTAAGATTTTGATGTATGATACATGTTACTGTGTTGGTAATAATACCTGTCCTAAACAAAATGGTGTTACTTTTTTACTCACCCTTGTATAATAATACCTCTTCTATGATAGATTGACTATAAAGGTAGCAGCTTTTTGCTGCTACCTCCATAGTCAACCTTGACAGGAGTCTAAAATTAATTTAGAAGTAAACAATTGTCAATAAAAAGGAAAGTCATAAATTATTCAAGGAAACCAAAAATGGAAATATTTTTGTTTTTGTTTTCTTTTTGGTTTCCTAATTACTCATTTTATTAAATATTAATTACTGGCCATTTTTAGGCTACAACTGAGAGCACTTTACAGTGGAGATCCCTTGTGTTCCTTTGTGTTAGGTAGAGTTAGGATTGCGTGGTCATAGAGTCAACAGTACTTGATTACTGACAGTTTCTAGCCTATGTAAGTAAAGTCGTCGGAGTGGCCGAAAGTTGGTATCAGCCAATCAGCGAGGGAGTATCCCCTTTTCACTCCTCCCTCAGTGTTAGTACCTATTGTTTTCATAAAAGTGAGTGATGGGCACCAAAACATCTAATCTCTTCAAAATGGGGGACGCAAGGAAAAAGTTTTAGAAGCTCTATTTTATATCATTGTTCTACAACATCTACAACACATTTTGATGAGATTAAATATTTTGGGACACATTCTAAATTTTATGAATTTATAGGGTCCCAAAATATTTAATCTCATCAAGTCAAATGTTTGAGAAGCTTTATTTCTTTACTTCACTTTATATTATACTAGATGCAGCTACCAAGTGTGTGTGTGGGGGGGGGTAAATTTAGTCTCATAGATCCATTATTACTGAATCATGAGTTGGTTTCCCACAGGATGTCCCATTAAAGACCCCCTCTTAAAAAAGACCTTGTGCTGATCCAGCCACTCTGAAAAGAAAAATTAATGTCTACTATTTGCAACATTAAATACAAAAAAAATTCCATGCTGTTCACATTTAAATTTTATTTTTTAATTATCTTCATGAATATAAGTCTTTATTATTTTTGCTCAAAAACCAAGCCCTGGTGATATCTAATGTGCATATATATTTATTTTGTCGTCAATTGTTTTATTTTCGAAGTTTCCTCTGGACATACAGATACGCACAACTACCCTTTATATATCTATATAGACTATAATATATTTCTCTATTTTATTGATTGCTCATGGTGCAATGGTTATCAACATAGAAGATAGACACGGCGACTTGAGGTCAAATTTATAGACAAGGCTGTTTGCATTTCATAAAGTGCTAATACCCTTGGTTAGGTAAGCAGTCTAGGAGAAGGACAACTCTGAATAACCTGTTAAACTATGCTTAAGAAATTGATATTGAGTCACATCCTGCTTGTGTGGAGAGGGTGGGTAAATGCATATATCATATTTGTCTCTTGGATTTCTATCTGAATAGAACTTATTATCTGTATAATGCATTGATTTGCCCAAAATTGATCATAGATAAAAAAAAAACTAAAATGAATAACAATAAAATATTGCAATAAGAAAAAGGTTGTTTATCAGAAAATTTTGTAGACTTTTGCCTCCCATCTCACAAACCATCTAAGTCAGATAAATAAGATATACTGGGCAGTGCTAGAGAAGCAACAACAAACTCATAAGTAACATTTTCATATGGTTGGGAAAATCATAAAGATGCTAGGACTTGTGACCAGCTGATTGATCAGAGGGGGGTATTTCTGACAACTATCTAGTTTAAGCAAGTGCCAAAGTGGAGTGTTCCATGTCATGTACTGCTCAGCCACCAGAATTACGTCTTTAAGCATTACAGGTGATCCCCTCTGACTAATAGGTGGCCCCATTGGGGCGGATTTTATCCCTCTGCAGATTTTTAATCAATTTTACATTGCTCAACATTTCCCCACAATTTTACCTTTACCTTGGCAGTTAGCCCTCTCCCTCCCAATTCGATCACTTATGTATAGCGTAATTATTGTGGTCTACGGGGATTGAAAGGAGAAAGAGAAGAAAAAGAAATAAGAACAAACAAAGGTTAACATTTGGAAGAGTAAATACTAAGCAGGGTGCCAGTAATGTGACCAACAAATGACCCCAGGAATAGATTTAAAAATAAAAATAGAAGTTCCGGGTTTTGACCAGAAATGGATGTGGCTCTCCCAGCCCCGGAAATGGAAGAAGAAGAAAATCGGTCTCTTTTCGACCAGGCCCCGTGGGAAGCAGGTGGGACCTTTGTGGGTTTGATATAGTAGTAGCGAACATGATTTATGACAGAGTAATTTGACCATACCCCCTCTCTCTTTCTTTCTATCTTTTCTTCTCTCTAAAAAAGAACCCATGTGTGTCAAAGAAATAAACATCCCCTGTGACTATACAACCTGCATGTGTTATTTCTGAACTAACGACTGTTACTACTACTAATGGCGACTACAACTACAACTACAACTTGAGTTGGCCTATGTGACACATATTGTTCAGATGCATATATTGTTCTGGAGCTATGGTACATATGACCTTGTGCCTTACTTGGTTCATATTGTTATATTCCATTCTGCTGAGTCAGTATTTTGATTTCCCTCATTACACAATTTTTGGATTGAGAAATTGTAATTTTAATTTAAATAAAAAAACAACCATTTTTTTTTGTTCAATGTTTTCAGTCAGTTTGCAATATTTGAATGAAAGAATGTTTATTTAGCCAAAAATGTTGTACCAACAGCGTCGACATTTTGTTTGGACAAATGGAATTATCCTTTGGACATAACAGGAGAAAAATCTGCACGACACATGTACATGTCAGAATACCAGCATTATGTCTCTTGAGACAAATCTTTTGTTTTATTTTTGTTTTTTCCTTTCTCTTTTGTTTTTTTTTGTTGTTTTTTGTTGTTGTTTTTTTGTGCCTTCCTTGGAATTTTCTTCATTATTACTTTGGATTCAGAACTTGGGCGGGAAACAAATTTAGAAAAGCTTGTACTTGTGCAAATGATGTGATCTGAAATTTGAAATGAAATGAAAAAAGATATATATATATATATATAATATATATATATATATATATATATATATATATATATATAAAAGCTATTTGAAATGAACAACTGTCAAATTTTTATGTTTCAGGCCAATTTTGACAATTTTTGTCTAACAGTTCAAACAACAAATGAGAAAAACAAAAACAAAGGAAATAAGTCCAAAACATAGCATTAAGAACTCAATACAAATTGGGAAAAAATTTCAGATGAAAATAAAAAACAGAATAAAAAAAACAGAATAAAAATCAGAATGAGAATTAAGAATGAGAATAATAATAAGAAAAAATAAAAAATGGAATAAGAAATATGCACAATAATAAAGAACATCATTTTTTTTAAAATGAAAGAAGAATAAGAAATAAGACAGAACAAAGAAATAAGAATTGGAATAAAGATCAGAATAATAATTTGAGAATATGGAGTAAGAAATACGGACAAGAATAAAGTACATGGTTTTTAAAGGTCAAATGGGGGAAATAGAAGCTAGGAAGATTGTATAGTGTCAAGTGGGCAGGCTTCGTATGATTTGAAAAAGCTGCATTTAAAATCTTAGATTTTAACTAAAATTGAACAATGACTGTTATCACTGGTGGGAAATATACTACCCTAAGTCAAAATTAAGAACAGAATAATAAAATATAATAAAGTCACCAGGGTGACCTGAAGTCAATACCAGCCAGACAGTAAGGGTCTATCCCCTTTTCACTAGCGCTGGACCAAGGAGATTGTTTTGGCATCTGAGGTGGAGTGGTACACCTACCATTAGCTGTACTGCACAGACATCTGTACTATTCATACGCTGAGTTGGCGAGGGCCAGTATCAAACCTGGAACCTTGGGGTTCCTGGTCAGATGCTCTACCGACAGAGCTAAACCCGCCCTGAGTTGATAAAAGATAGAATAAGAAATATGCACAAGAATAAAGAACATAATCTTAAAAAAAGAAATAAAGAATGAGAAATAAAAACAGAATAAAAATAAGAATGGGAATAAAGAATAGAATGATATTTTTTAAATATGAAATAAGAAATGTATACAAGAATAAAGAACATTATTTAAAAGAAAAAAAGAAGAATGAGAAATAATAACAGAATAAAAAATAAGAATGAAAGTGAAGAACAGAATAATGAGAATTTGAAAAAACAAAAAAGCAAATAAGAAATATGTACAAGAATAAAGAACATTCATTATCTTTTTAAAAATATATAAGAATGAGGAATAAAAACAATGAAAATAAAAATGGAAATAAAGAACAGAATAATAATACTATTTCTCTGAATTTTTTGAGATGAGGCTTGATGATTAGTATTATTTGTATTATTTGGACTATTCATCTTCATTGTTATCTGTACAATGTTTCGGCTGATGTGCCCTCTGGCCTTCTTCAGAGATAAAGGGGTTCATACCTTTCTCAAGGTTATAAGTTTAAAAATGAGTGTACTAGTACCACTGGAGTTCAGACTCACTTTCTACAATATCTCAGTCCAACATGTTAGTCACTACACCATAGAAACTCCCCAAAAAGCAAAATACAAAAATCAAATTTCTCTGAATTTTTGAGATGAGGCTTGATGATTAGTATTATTTGTATTATTAGGACTATTGTCCTCATCTTCATTGTTTTCTGTACAACGTTTCGGCCGATGTGCCCTCCGGCTTTCTTCAGGTATTTCTTGTCGGACTCGGAACCTTCATGGATTCAGGAACCATTGCAAAATCGGGAACCTTCTTTTTGATACATTGCCTAGTGGATAAAGGAGTTAAGTTAAGAGTTCTAAGTGACAGTTATCTCTAAACTGCAGGTTCAATCCTGGTCAGAGGCAGCAGTAACATAGAATAATAATAGACACCGCTTAACACCTGGACCCCAGCTATGGTTAGTGGAATGAGAACAGGATACCCCAGTGGACTGAATAAAGAGTTACTTTAAGGTTCTATGATGGCTCCTGATTACGACAAGAAGAGTCCCAATTACAACAAGAAGGTTCCAGTGTTTGATATGGTTCCCAAGTCTGAGAAGATTCCTGAGTCCGACAAGAAATACCTGAAAAATACTGGAGGGCACATCAGCTGAAACGTTGTACAGATAACAATGAAGATGAGTGAAATAGTCCGAATAATATAAATAATACGAAAATCAAAATCAGAATAATGAAGAAGTACTAAGAACCGAATAAGAACAAAAAAAAATAGAATAAGAAAATAGCACAAGAATAAAGAACAGACTAAAATAAAATGAAAGAAATATGAATGAAAAATGAGAACAAAGAAGAGATAAGAATAAGAAATAAGTAACAGAAATAATAAGAGAATAAGGTAGAAATAAACTAAAAACAAAATACAAAAACCAAAATCAGAATAATGAAGAAGAAGAATAAGAAATAAGAAGAGAATAATAGTAAATGAAAAGAAAAGGTAAATAAGTTAAAAATAAAAAAAGAAGAAATCTAAGAATAACATTTTACATTAGTGCTCTACATTCATATAAAAATAGCAAAGGTAAAAATATCTTTGTTATTGGAATTAAAACAAAGTGTTGTCATTTTCTTTTTATGCAAGCAACATATACATATATACATACATATATATATATATATATATATATATATATATATATATATATATATATATTTGTATGTATTTGTGTATGCATATATATATATATATATATATATATATATATATATATACACACACTTATCATTTTTATTTTTATTCTGATCTTTACTCTTCAACATATATTTTTCCATGCTTTTACTACGACAAAAAATTTTTTGCCAACATTCTTAATCTATATATATATATATATATATATATATATAAAAGTTTTATAATTTGCTTGAAGCATTGTGTTCATATTGGTTTGTTGGTTGGTTTTGAAGGCTATCACAATACAAGTGTAAAGAAAAAGTTCTGGAGATCTTCTGTGGAAGAGATTTTTATCTCAAAATATTAAGAATAAATCACAGGTTAACAAACAATACCATAGTTACCTTCTTTTTCTTTACACTTGCATTGTCATAGCCTTCAAAACCAACCAACAAACCAATATATATATATATTATATATATATGATGAATATTGGGAAAAAAATTTTCGTTGTTGTAGAAGCATGGAAAAATATATATCTTCAACATATATTTTCCATGTTTCTATGATAAAGAATATTTTTCCCAACATTCATCATATATTATATATATAATATATATATATATATGTAAAGTTTTTAACAGCCATCCTTGGCCAGTTGAAATAGGGCTTAAAGAAAGTCCTATGTTATGGAATCCTTTGGTGATCCTTTGGTAATCGTAGAAGTCCTATCCTGCATATTGGTAAAGGTCCAGTGATTTAATCCTATGTCCGTCATCAAAGGGCGCTGCAGTAATTACGGTCAGTAGGGTGGGTTAAGTATTGTATCAGCCTCAGAGTACTGCCAGTGATTGGCCAAGGACTAGATGATATGTTCTCACCTAGTCTATAAGTATGAGTGGGGATCTAGCACACACCTTATATCAGAAAAACTCAACAATAATATATATATATATATATACATGATGAATGTTGGGAAAAAATATATATATATTTATAATATGTTTGGGAAATATATATATATATATATATATATATATTATATATATATATATATGACGAATGTTGGGAAAAAACATTTTGTTGTCGTAGAAGCATGGGAAAATATATTTTGAAGACTAATGATCAGAATAAAAATAAAAATGATGAATATTGTATTCTTAATCATATTTATTTTTCTTATATTTCAAGGTACCTTACCCTTTCTCAAATGTTTATTTTAGATTAATTTTTATGCTTATTTTTATATCTTAGACTCATATTTTTAAACTAGGGTCTCAACTAAAGACTTTACCACAGACCTGAGATTTACAACTATCAACAATCCATAGGTGAGATGCTCCAAAAGTAATGCCTCTTCTCTGTTTCCCCCAAAACTCCAAAAGATACAGGGACCACTAAAGCACCATTTGATAGAGAGTTTTCAACTACAAAACTCTATTTATTCCCACAGTCACCATCACTGGGTATATGTTTTCACCAGTGAATTCATAAGAGCCTAACTGATGTACCCATAAATATCGGCATCAGTAGATATAACTCATAGCAGTGGTGATCACTCATTATCAACAATACATTTTCCGTGTAGTCCATCTTTAACTGGCTCAATTCATGTCATTGAGCTGACTGAGATCCCCTTCATTTCATGGTTGGTTGCCTGACTGATTTTAACGGCATATCAACCCATCAGGGATTATGTCATGCCTAGTGGTTAGGAAGTAATATATGTTGTGTATCTATATTTACACTTTTGTACTAACTGGTTTTAACAAGGTGTTAGCATCATTGGGGATCATGTTGTATAGCATTGGTTAAGTTCATGTCTATATTCTATGGTATAATTTAATTTCCTTCAAAAAGGATAGAATGTCTTCTATGTTGACTTTTTCAAATAGATCTTTCATGTTGTTTGCATTAAAATAACGGTTTCAGATGTGAGCAAAAACCCTGCATTCTATGAGTAAGTGTTTAACGGTCAAAGGTGTTTGACATGTTTCACACTGTGGTTGTTCTTGTTTGAGTATATATATATTTACCAACCCCTCCGCACGAACAGGATACAACACAAGGTCAATTTCTTAAGCGGAGTTTAACAGGTTTGAATTCAGAGTTTTCCTTCTCCTAGACTGGTTACCTAGCCATGATTAAAGAACCCAGTCTACCCTGCTATTTACCCATAGCTGGAGAGAGAGTAGGATTCATACCTTTCCCAAGGGTATTAGCGCTAAGTGAAATGCAATTACCACGTCCAGGATTTGAACTCGGGGCGACGAGTCCATTTCCCATGATTTTAACCATTACACCACTTGTTTGAGTATATAGGAGTGCATTAGTCTTGTGTGACCAACGTGTAATGGGCACACAATGACTTGTTACTTTCTAGACTTTCTTAAAGCTGGTCTCCAGTCTCCCAAAGTGGGTTTGATTAGGAAGAGTTTATTGTTGATGTTGTTATTCTAGTATTGTTGCCATTTTGTATGAAGGAATCTATTAATTTCATTTGTTTATTTCAAGGGTTGTTCACTGTGTTGAGTAGGACTTATCCTTAGCCTACACCAGTGATTCCCACTATGGGGGGGGGGGGTTCAATAATAATAAGGGGGCAGGTTGTGTCGGTGCTGCTATATGGCTGCACCACCTGGACCCTAACAAAGCGTCTTGAGAATAAGATAGATGGGAGCTGCACAAGAATGCTGCATGCAGTCTTGAACTAGTCATGGAAGCAGTACCCCACAAAGAAACAGCTGTATGGTCACCTGCCTCCCATTTCACAAACTATCCGAGTGAGACAGACAAGGCATGCAGGACACTACTGGAGAAGCAAGGATGAACTCGTGAGCGACGTTCTCCTGTGGAAGCCAACACATGGACATGCAAGTGTGGGGCGCCCAGCAAGGACCTACATTGACCAGCTATGTGAGGATGCTGGCTGCTACGCAGAGGAGCTCCCAGGTGCAATGAATGATAGGGAAGGTTGGCGAAAGATTGTCATGGATACCCGTGCTCTGTGCACGACATGATGATGATGATGATGAAAAATATAGTAATATAAACAATTTTTTGTATTTTACCCTATATGGGTAAAAATTATAAATTCATAGGGTAAAATTGTAATTACAACCTAG